>OX596073.1:62959811-63559811 GCA_951394005.1 Protophormia terraenovae
GTCCCTGAGAAATTTTTTCTATAGAGAAATCCTCAGGATATCCTCTTCCATAGAAAAATGTATCAGTTGAGAACATTTTTTCCATAGTTTATGTGCAACTTTTGTATAAATTGTATAGTTTCTAGATAACTTTTCAATAAAAATGTTGTAAGTTTCTAAGCAATGTTTTTTATAGAAAACTGTTTAGTTCCTGCGCATTTTTTTTTTTTTTTTTTTTTTTTTTTTTCTATACAAAAATTGTCAGTTTCATAGCAACTTTCTCCGTAGAAAAAAATCTCAGTTTCTGAGCAATATTTTATATAGAAAAATTGTCAGTATCTAAACAACATTTTTATAGAAATATTGTCAGTTCCTGAGAAACATTTTCTACAGAAAATTTGTCAGTTCCTGAGCTACTTTTACTATAGAAATAGTGTTGTTTTTGAGCAAATTTTTTTTAGAAAAAGTGTTAAATTTCAGAGCAATTTCTTCTATTGAAGAGGTTGTCACCTTCCAAACAATTTTTCTATAATACTATTTCGATTCTAATCAAATGTTTTGTGATTTATATTTATTACTAAATTTATTTTATATTAAATTTTCATAGTATAGAATAAATTTTTGTTAATTTCCGTAGATTCTAAGTACAAATAAATTGTGTAATTCAAAATATATCTAATATAAGTTTATGTGTGCGTAATAATATTGATATTGTAGAACATTTATTTACCATTTCTTGTGCTGTTAATGCCACATCCTCCGCATTACGTGCATCGAATATAAATTCATGTAAAAATTTCATCATGAGTAGAGCAGGATTCTTTTTTTTTTCTTTTTCTATTTTCTATATACAAATTTACAAACACGGTGTGTTCGAGATAAAACTAATATTTTTTTTTATTTACAAAAGTTATATTACAAGGCGGTAAAATGTCGAGATACGATTTAAATCCGTTAAAGGATTTTAGTGTATTAAGATTCTCAAACTGCAAAAGAAAATATTTATAAATATTCTTAAATATTTTGATGTGATTTATTTATTTTTATTTGTTTTTTTTTTACTTTTAGCTGATTACTTTTATAGGAAAATTATTACTTTTTTATTCACAGTAGAGTGGAATATTATTGAATAATTATTTATTCACAAATAAAATTAATATTCAATACAATTCTTATATAAATTCTGTAAATTAATTTAGAATTTTAATTATAAACAATATTTTTATTTGCATATGCTACAGGTATTCACAATAGAGATAGAAATATAAATTACAATGGATATAAAAATAGCAAATTTTTTCCAGCTTAATTCATATATTGTTAACAGAGGCTTTTAAAAACGAGTTTTCTTTTTTATAATTTAATAATTTATATTTCATTTGATTTCTTTAACACTCATGCAAGACAGCTGGATTATAATTTTCATATTATCTGTAGTAATTTATTTTAAAAGGATTTTTAAACATGTTAATGAATCAGCTGTTGGCTGTCTCACATAAATTTAAAACACATTTCTAGTTCTTTGTACAATTTAAATTACTCCAAAGCACACACTCAAACAACTCTCACATACACTCATATAATTCTTTGATGACTACACATGAGATACAAATTGTAATAGAAAATAAAATGTAATACAGAAGTACACGAATGGTAGTTGTACAAGATTATTCGTCAGGCGTTTTTCATTATTCTTTTGCGTTTTAACATTTTTTTTTTCTAGAAATCCCGACAATATTTATATTTTATTTTCCTTTAAAAAAAAAAAAAACATGGTGAAATATGTAAGACATTGTTGTTAGTTAGAAAATATACAGTGTTGGAAAAAATAATAGGGACGACCCTTACTTTCGCAAACAGATGCAAACAGTTTCTTTATATTAGTTTTTTTTTTTGGGGTCCCGCTATTTAACTGTTCCTAAAATAACGGAATTTCATTATTTGTTTACTTTTTCTCTTTTGCGCTTTTATTTTATATTTATTTGCAAAAAAAATCAGTGAAGTTGTAATTTCAATTGGAAAAAATAATAGGGACGTACTACAAAAAATTATCATTAGTCAATAAAAATTATTATTTTTAACATAAACATATTAAAAATCCGTAAAGCAAAGTTTATGCGATTAATTTAATCATATTGGTTTCGTGTTTATGATTTATGTCTTCGGTAAATAAATTTGAAAATGGGTCGTGGTGTTCATTGTACTGAATCTGAAAAAATGTTATTCTTAAATTAAATTCGGACGGGTTATCGATTAGAAAAATTGCACAGATAATGAAGTGTTCCAAAACTAAAGTATTCAATGCCATTCATTCGAAAAAAAAAGTCATGAAACTAGATATAGAAAGCGTAAAACGTCAGCGCGTTTTGACCTACGTTTAGTTCGACTTTCCAAAAATAACCCCTTTATGTCATCAAGTAGCCTTAAAAATTAATTGTGTGCTTCAGTGACAAGTCGAACAATAAGAAATAGGCTGCAGGAAGTCGGATTAATGGGACGCAGTCCGAGAAAAGTAACACTGTTGAGCAAGAAAAACATACAAAAATGGTTGGAATTTGCCAGGCGACAATTGTACCGTAAAAACTGGAACAAGGTACTATGGTCAGACGAAACAAAAGTCAATTTATTTGGATCTGACGGAAAATCATTTGTACGTCGTCCTGCAAATGCTAAATTTGATCCAAAATATACCAAAAAAAACCGTCAAACACGATGGTGGTTCTATAATGCTATCGGGATGTTTTTCGGCCTCTGGAGTTGGTCCAGTAGTTTGGATTCAGGGAAAAATGAATGCCGCTGACTATAAAGACATTATCCAGAATAAAATGCTTCCATTTGGTGAGGATGAAATGCCACTAAAATGGGAATTCATGCAGGATAATGATCCCAAGCATTCCGCTAGAAGCGTCAAAACGTGGTTTCAGCAGAATGAGGTGCCTGTAATCCCTATCACCGGACTTAAACCCTATTGAGCATCTCTGGGGAGTCCTCAAAAATAAAATTGGTAGCTTTAAATCAAAAAATAAACAAGAGTTTTGGGAAAAAATTCAAGAAACCTGGTACTCAATTCCGCCCGAGGTATGTGCGAATCTTGTGGGATCTATGAATCGCCGTTGTCAGGAGGTTATAAAAATGAAAGGATCTTCAACCAAGTATTGAAAAAGTATTTAAAAATTATGGTAATGTTAAAAAAAAATAAATATTTTTTCCAAAATATTAAGTGTCCCTATTATTTTTTCCAGGCCTTTTTTAAAAAAAAATATTTTTTTGAAGTTGTTTAATTTTATATATATATATACTTTTTAATATTTATGGAATAGTAAATAAAAAAAGTAAGAATATATTGAAAATTAGAGTGTCCCTATTATTTTTTCCAACACTGTAGTTAAAACGAATACAAAATATATATACAGGGTAAGCAAAAATCTTTTTTTATGGATTCGGGATATTTTTTTCTTTTTTAAAAATGCCACCAAAATTTTAACGTCAATTTAAAATATGTGAAAATTAAAAATTGAGCAACTATAACTATAGAGTTGTCTGTTGCTGAGCAACTTTTCCAGTATAAAGACTGTCAGTTATTGCTGAGAAAAATTTTTGCTAAACCACTTTACCTATAGTAAAGTTGTGAGGTAATGAAGAGCTTTTCCGATAGAAAAGTTGTGAATAGATAAGAACTTTTTACATAGAAGTTATTAATTGCTGAGCAACTTTTTCCAAAGAAAAGCTGCCAGTTGCAGAGCAATATTTTCTATAGAAAACTTATCAGCTGCTGAGCAACTTTTTCTATAAAAAAAAAAAAAAAAAAAAAAACTATCAGTTGCAACAGCAACTTTTCTATAGAAACTTTAACAAAATTTCTGAGCAACTTTTTCTATAGAAAAATTTTGAGTTATTGAAAATTTTCTTCTACAGAAATGTTTTCAGTTGTTGAAGAAAAATTTTGAAACAAATGTTACACCCTACATAACAAACACCCTATAAAACACCCTGCTAATTCTTGTAGCGTGCCACAAAAAGACTAACATAAACCAAAGTGGATTAAGTTGAAATAACAACAAAAACGACAACAAACAAAAGTGACAAATAAAAGGAACAAAAACAACCAAAGAAAAATACAAACAAAAAAAATGATTATGAATGTGTGTAATTTTATATTGGACACGTATGTTTTTGAGTATTTATACGGATCACGTGTACCCTAGAGACCAGCTACAGCAACACATATAATTGGATGGATAATTGTATTTAAAAGAAGGGATGTTTGGTGTTGAAATGCGCAAAGTGGGTGTAAGGATAGTTTTTTTTATAGTTTCTTTTTTTTTTTTTTCTCCTTTCAATAATATTTATTGAATGTGATTTTGTCCAATTGGTGATATAAATACACGTGTAGTAGAAGTTATTACGTTGTACTTATTTTTAAGTAATTATTTGTTATTTTATTAAGAAACATTTTGTAGGTGTTAACAATATTATAGTGATTAGTTTTCTGAAGAAGTTGTAGGATAGTTATGAAAATGTTTATTTTGTTTGAATAGCAATGAATACTTTTTGTTTTGCAACGAAATTCTCTTTAATATTGGAAACAGAAAGTATACTTCTTCTAATATATTCTAAAACTAATTATGGAAAGGACAATTTTACTTCGAAGCAGCTTTAATTTGTTAACAAATTCATTGGAAAAGTTGCTAAATATATGTTTATTATTTGTGAAATATTTCATAGTTGTGTTATTATTATACAATATATTTAATAATAAAAGTGTATTAATTAGTAAAAATTTCATGTTTAAATGAAGAAGAAAAAATAGCAGTGATTTATATGAGAAAAGTAGCTAATCAACTTACAACTTTTTTATTAGCAACTGACAGTTTGTTTCTAGAAAGTCGTTAAACAGCTGGCAATTTATCTATAGTTTAGCAACTAACTAGTTTTCTGTAGAATAATGTCAGTAATTGACAACTTTTCTGTAATGAATGTTGCTGAATAATATAAAAAATGCTCAGCAGGTGACAATTTTTCTATAGAAAAAGTTGCTCAGTAGCTGACAGTTTTTCTATAGAAAAAGTTAGTCAGTAGATGACAATTTTTCTATTGAAAAAGTTGCTCAGCAGCTGACAATTTTTCTATAGAAGAAGTTGTGACAATTTTTCTATTGAAAAAGTTGCTCAGCAGCTGACAAATTTTTCTATAAAAAAAAGTTGCTTAGCAGCTGATAATTTTTCTATAGAAATGTTGCTCAGCAGCTGACAAATTTTCTATAGAAAATGTTACTCAGCAGCTGACAATTTTTCTATAGAAAAAGTTGCTCAGCAGCTGACAAATTTTCTGTAGGAAAATTTTCTATTGGGAAAACTAAAAACTATAATTTTTGCAAGTTTTAAATTAATGTTAGAGATGGTGTGCTTTGGTTAGTGAAATTCATTTGTTGAACTTTATATCGCAAATTAATTTTAGCTCAAAATTTATTTTTATTTAATTTTATTTTGTATTCAACTAGAAGCATTTCTTTATAGAAAGAGACAGCTAGTGTGTTTTAGAATTTAGAATTTTTTGAAATGGGATTTTTTTAATTATGCTGAGTATGTATTGTATAATTGATGTTTAGAACTTTCCACACATTTGTGTATATTTTTAAAATATTGTAATACTTTTTGATAGATTTTTAAAATTTATTAATTTATTTATCGGTTATAAATTGATTTCAAATAATTGATTTAATTATTATTATTATTATTATTATTATTATTATTATTATTAATTTATAACAATTTTTTTTAGTATCAAACAATTATTTATGGTAAGTTATTAATATTTTAAGTTTATATACTATATGTTAAATGGTAAATATTTATGTTTGCATTTTTATTATTTTGTAACACAATTTATTCGTTGATTTGATTAAAACTGGTAAAAAAATATGTATTTTTTTTTATTATAGCAACTTTTTTGATTACAGATTTTTAGGTTTTCTTAAAACATTGCTTATTTATATTTTATTCTAAATCTTTTAATTAATTTTTATTTGTATGTAAATTTGTATATTCTAAATAACTTCATATATTTTTTCATGAGTTAGCCTCAATATTTCCGATTTATTATTATTAAAAATTTGACACTTAATTGCAATATTTCTTTAAAGATTCTTTAATTTTTTTAAATTTTATCTAATTTTTATGTAAAATATTTAAAATCACATTTTTTTAATTTGATTTTTTTACACACCGTAACCGTAACACACCGTTTATGTTGAGTTTTTAACACAATCGATGGTTGACAACTGAGAAAATCTCTCAGACTTAGGTCGACACACTCACTGTTGCTCAAAGCGAAACGAATAAGAATTAAAACAAACCAAAAGTTTATTTTTTGTTGACTAAATGGTCGAAGAAATAACAACAAAAACAATAAAAAATAAAATAATATAATAAATGTATATAAAACAAATACATATTTCCAAGTTTAGCCGCACAAATGAAAACAAAAACAACAACATTTATAACTAATAAAAGCAAAACAAATTGTTTTGCAAAAAAAGAAATACGCTAAAAAACAACAAAAAAAAATACTCGCGTGAATTGTAAAAAATATGGAAAAAAGTGATGTCAATATATTTAAACCAAAAACAACATGTAAAAACTCACTTAGAGAAAACACACCTCAGACAATCGCATAAGGTTTTAACTAAGATAAGGTCTACACGAGAGATTTTTCTATCATAACAAGTAACAAAACGTCGGCAGAGCTGCTGCAATTTTTTGTTTATATCAGCATATATGGGAACACGTAAATAAAATTTGATCATAAATCACTTTTTTTTGGTTTTTCGTCAAGGAATGTTGTCAAAATTTAATAGTTATATTTATTTTGTTTTTTAAATTTCATTTTATTTTGTGTTATTTTTGCTCCAAATAATTATTTAATTGAGATTTCCATGAAGAAATGAGCTTTTTCTTAAAAAAATAAACCTCAACAAAATACCACAACAAAATGACGTTTGATAGCAAAACAAATTTATCTTCGCTCGAGCTCTAATAATTATATCATAACGCTGCAATAATATAAATAAATTGGTTCCACACGTGATAAATTCTTATCATGACAAGAATTTGTCGTTTGTTATGATAGAAAAATCTCTCGTGTAGACCCTAAACATCTGCATCAATTCATTTGTAACTCATTTTTAATTACTCTCTTTCTTTTCAATTGTTGACTGTTATTGTTTTTTAAACTTAAAATCAAATCTCTGTGTGTGCGTACGTAAGAAAAAGACAAAAAAATCAAAACAAAAATAAACAAAATCAATTGTGCAGAGAGTCATAAAAACACTTTAAAATTAAATCATTTGCAACTGAATTGAATTGAATTAAATCTAAAAATGCAATACTGTCATTTGTTTGTTTTTTTTACAAAATTTGATGTGAAGGAAATATTAAATTAAAAAAATTTTAATATTATAGGTACGTAATTAAAAGTAAATAAAAATATCACAAATAAAATAAATTTTATTTCATTTTAGATATAATTAAATATAATTAAAATAACAAATTATTACATTTTCTAAGCAAAAACATTGAAATCAAACGTAATTATTATCTGTTGTTTATTTAAAAATTCATAATTGTTATGTTCCCTGCATTTTTTCATATTAGATGTAAGGGAATGACAGTAATTCACAGTTTTGTTTTGATGTTTTTTATTTAACATTATTGTTTTTCTAAAAATCTCTCATAAGCAGTAATTTCTCAAAGAGAACAGAACATGTTTTGTTTTTGCTTCATCGTTTCAATTCAACTCAATTCAAATAATTTTTTTTTACAGAGTTTGTTTTGTATTGTTTTGTTTTTTATTTTCGCAGTAATGTAAGAGCATACATTAAAAAACATTACTGTGAATTGAAAAGCAAATGATTTGATGCAGATGTTTAGTAGACCCTACGTAAAGTAACTAGAGACGAAAATATATTTCAAGAAACCCATGTCTATTGTCGAATATCATATTCATGCCATAAGATAAAAAAATGAAATCGAAAAAAGATTCGGCTGTGCCGAATCTTTGATACCCTTCACCATATTACCATCTTACCATCTTATCGACATCATATTACCATATTACCGACAATTAATAAAATTTTCGCCTTAACGTATGCTTGCATATTTTCTAAATCTAAATTTTTTTCAAACTACAAAAATTTGAATATGAAAAAAAAAAAATAATCATAACAGGCTTTGCTTTTAAAAAAGAAACAACAACAATTCCATATATATTTATTTTTGTATGTACAAACTGACTGAATACACAAAGAACAACAACACTGTTATTCATTATATTACTGCTGTTGCTAACTAAACTACTTGTCTATACAAAAAACAAAAAACGTCACTAATAGTCATTACAATGCTTAATATACATGTTTGTGTATGTATTTATGTATATTCTTAACAGATATGTTTTAGTTTTTAAAAATAAACAACAACAATTCCATATCTATTTATTTTTGTACAGACTGCATATACAAAGAACAACACTGTTATTCATCATATTACTGCTGTTGATAACTAAACTACTTGCCTATACAAAAAACAAAAAACGTCACTAATAGTCATTACAATGCTTAATATACATGTTTGTTGGTGTATTTATATTCTTAACAGATTTGTTTTTGGGCCATAACTCTGTTGATTATGAACGAATTTGGTTTATTAAAAAAACCGAAATTTTATAAAAATATTTATGACTGATCTATATAAAAATAAAAATCTATAGCTTGAACAAGGGCTTCAAAAATAAAAAATTCGTTTTCCCCGATATCTCAGTTATTACTGAACCGATTTATTTAATTTTTTCAGAACAAAAATTCAGAAAATAATTTTCGAGCCCCCTTTAAAAATTCGAAGTCCCTGGTATATGCAGAGGCTTCAGAAACTAAAAAACCGGTTCTAAAAACCGGTTTTTAAAGCATATCTCCACCATTTATAAACCGATCTTCCTGATTCAAAAAACTGAAATTTTATAAAAATATTTGTGACCGATCTGTATAAAAATAAAAATCTATAGCTTAAACCAAGGCTTCAAAAAATAAAAAATGCGTTTTGTCCGATATCTCAGTTATTACTGAACCGATTTATTTCAATTTTTCAAAACAAAAATTCAGAAAAAAATGTCCGAGAATTCTTTGTAAAAACGAAGTCTGTAGTGTATACAGAGGCTTCAGAAACTGGAAAACCGGTTCAAAAAACCGGTTTTTTGAACATATCTCCGCATTGTATGAACCTATCTTGTTGAATTCCAATAGCAAAATTCTCGAAAGCATTTCCGATCGTTTGACATACATATTATATATGTCAGTTATCGGTGGGCTTCATAAACGCCATTTCAACCGACACACGGACGGACGGACGGACGGAGGGACGGACGGACATGGTCCAATCGTCATCGCTTCTTACAAGGATTCCGAAAATATAAACTTTTTTGCTCTCCGACGAAAATTGTGGAAATTACAAACGGAATGACAAACTTATATATACCCTTTACACCTGTGGTGAAGGGTATAAAAAAACATTTGACAATGAGTTTTATCATATTTTCCTATTAAAGCACCAAAATATTTTATGTTTATTTAAATAAAAATCATAATTTATTTTTATTTAAAAAAATCTTGTTTTCTCTTTTAAATAAAATTAATAAAAATGAAATTGAAAAAAGATTCGGCTGTGCCGAATCTTTGATACCCTTCACCATATTACCATCTTACCATCTTATCGACATCATATTACCATATTACCGACAATTAATAAAATTTTCGCCTTAACGTATGCTTGCATATTTTCTAAATCTAAATTTTTTTCAAACTACGAAAATTTGAATATGAAAAAAAAAACAATCATAACAGGCTTTGCTTTTAAAAAAGAAACAACAACAATTCCATATATATTTATTTTTGTATGTACAAACTGACTGAACACACAAAGAACAACAACAACACTGTTATTCATTATATTACTGCTGTTGCTAACTAAACTACTTGTCTATACAAAAAACAAAAAACGTCACTAATAGTCATTACAATGCTTAATATACATGTTTGTGTATGTATTTATGTATATTCTTAACAGATATGTTTTAGTTTTTAAAAATAAACAACTACAATCCCATATCTATTTATTTTTGTACAGACTGCATATACAAAGAACAACAACAACAACACTGTTATTCATCATATTACTGCTGTTGATAACTAAACTACTTGTCTATACAAAAAACAAAAAACGTCACTAATAGTCATTACAATGCTTAATATACATGTTTGTTGGTGTATTTATATTCTTAACAGATTTGTTTTTGGGCCATAACTCTGTTGATTATGAACGAATTTGGTTTATTAAAAAAACCGAAATTTTATAAAAATATTTATAACTGATCTATATAAAAATAAAAATCTGTAGCTTGAACAAGGGCTTCAAAAATAAAAAATTCGCTTTCCCCGATATCTCAGTTATTACTGAATCGATTTATTTAATTTTTTCGGAACAAAAATTCAGAAAATAATTTTCGAGCCCCCTTTAAAAATTCGAAGTCCCTGGTATATGCAGAGGCTTCAGAAACTAAAAAACCGGTTCTAAAAACCGGGTTTTAAAGCATATCTCCACCATTTATAAACCGATCTTCCTGATTCAAAAAACTGAAATTTTATAAAATTATTTGTGACCGATCTGTATAAAAATAAAAATCTATAGCTTAAACCAAGGCTTCAAAAAATAAAAAATGCGTTTTGTCCGATATCTCAGTTATTACTGAACCGATTTATTTCATTTTTTCAGAACAAAAATTCAGAAAAAAATGTCCGAGAATTCTTTGTAAAAACGAAGTCCGTAGTGTATACAGAGGCTTCAGAAACTGGAAAACCGGTTCAAAAAACCGGTTTTTTGAACATATCTCCGCATTGTATGAACCTATCTTGCTGAATTCCAATAGCAAAATTCTCGAAAGCATTTCCGATCGTTTGACATACATATTATATATGTCAGTTATCGGTGGGCTTCATAAACGCCATTTCAACCGACACACGGACGGACGGACGGACGGACGGACATGGTCCAATCGTCATCGCTTCTTACAAGGATTCCGAAAATATAAACTTTTTTGCTCTCCGACGAAAATTGTGGAAATTACAAACGGAATGACAAACTTATATATACCCTTTACACCTGTGGTGAAGGGTATAATTACCAAAAATACAACTAATTTGGACAACATTGACATCACTGTTTTCTTAACCAAACATATGAGTTTGAAAAAAAAAAAAGAGAGCTTTTTAAACAAAACTTGCTCATTATTAAGAAGAGAAACACAAAAAAGAAAGATAGAAACAAAACTTTAGGGTTTGAAACGAATGAAAAATAAAAATGAAAACAATAGAAGAGAAGAGAAACAATTTAACTAAACCCCAAACATCTGATGGATAACGAATAACAGCAAGCACACAAACAAACGAACAGCAATATTTTATTATAAACAAATTTACAAACATAAGATAAAGTATAAACAATAGCGAATTTATATACAAAAAAAAAAGAAGCACGGAAAAAACGTGCGCAACTTGTTTGAAATATTTTTGGATGGGCCTTTAACCTACATGTGAATAAAGTTTAAGTTTTTGAATGAGAGAGAATAATGCCAACAAAATAAAAAAAAAATAATCATACATATCTTCCGAAAAGTAAAATGTTTCTGGAGTTTTAAATAAGTTCTGCCACTCAATTTTAGCAATGACTTTGTTGATGATACTTCTCCACCATCAGAAATATCTTAATCACCTTTGACATCAACACTTCGGCATTAATTTAAACAACTTTTTTTATTAAATGATAACCATTAAAAAATAAGTATGAACTAGAACGGGTTGCCAGATGTTTAATGAAGATTGAACAGTTTAAAAGGTTTTCCTCAGTAGTAGCATAAAGATAAAAAAATTTAAAATATTTTCACATGAAAAGTTGCTCAAAAACTGAAACTCTTTTTAAAGAAAAATTTGTCTCTAACTTTCCCTTAAAGAAAAGTTGTTCAGCAAGTGGCAACTTTTTTGTAGAAAAGGTGATTTGGCAACTAACAACTTTTTTCTCAAAAATTGACAATGCTCAACAATTGACAATTTCTCCGTAGGGGAAGTTGCTCAACAATTGACAATTTTTCTATAGAATAAGTTTCTTAGCAGCTGAGAATTTTTGTACAGAAAAAGTTACTGAACAACTGACAACTATTTTTATAGAATAAAGGTATTCACCTCAGAAATTTCAACTTTGCTAGACCCTTGCTTTGCTACAAGCTGAAAGTTTTTCTATAGAAAAATGTTGCTAGCAGATGACAATTTTCAAAGAAAAAGTTGCTCAGCAGCTGACAATTCTCCAAAGAAAAAGTTGATTAATCCTATCCATATTTCTTAGACATCTTTTTTATACCCACCATAAAAAATGGGGGATATATTCATTTTATCATTCTGTACGGTCCCAGTTAGATTCTGAGTCGATGTCCTTCCGTCTATCCGTCTGTCTGTTGAAAGCAGGATAGGGCTCGAACGGGACAACCTGGAGGACGAAATTTCGCTCAAATACAGTGCACTCGCGGAAACGTGAACACTCGAAAGTGTGAACGATCCAGAAACATGAATAAATTTATTTTTACACTGACTATTCTAAAACGTGAAAAAAAAACTTGAAAGCTCCAAAAAGTGAATTTTATTTTCGATTTTTTGATGTTTTTTAAATTAAGAAGTCCCCAAATAAGAGTTTACTCTTTTTTTTGTGTTATTATACCACAATTTTCTTTATTTTAACTATATGTTGTACACATTAATACCTTTTTGGCCTCTTTAAGGCTAAGTTTATTCTTCATTTTAGATTCTTCCTAGATTTTCTTGATTTTTTTAATATTTAAAAAGACTAGAAAGACAGTATTTTAGCAACGAGGGAAATAAATATTTGCAATAACTATTTTTATTAAATAAAAATCATATATGTATATTCTCAATTCGGTTTAAATATTTCGATGTGCACTTGAGACGCTGATTTTGAATATGAAAAAGGAAATAAATGGCAGTGGCACTGTATCATTCTCGAGTTCCACAATGAGAAAGAAGGGACGCTTAAACTTTTATTTTTATTAGTATTTACCCACACATAACTTTGACAAAATTTAGTAACAAAAGTTACAAAACAATCAAAATTGTACTTTAAAAAATGTTAGTTAATAAATCGATTTTTTATATTCTTTAAAAACATATTAAAGATGCAGCTTAGGGTGCCCTGTTTTTTTGATCATATACTGATTTTGAAATCTTGGCATTGGCAGAAATCGTATGATCGTCAAAATCATTGTTAAAGCTCTAATCAAAAATGGTCCAGGCAGTAACTTTCTGAACGAAATTGTTTCTTCTCTCAGTGAAGAGATAATTAAGGATTGAATATTCGTAGAACTAAATATAAAACGGTCAATAAATAATCTTTCATTTTATTTCAACATTAAGTGATGTAGAAAAATGAACGTTTAACGCTCTTGCAGAGAACTTTTAAGGGAACAATAAATATTCGCAATAAAATAAATTGTTGAAAACCTATTATAATATGTGGCATTAATATGCCACAACAATATGGCACTAATGGTCAGTCAGAAGGAGTAGGACTCATCCAATAGCAGTTATTGATAGACTATATCAAGACAAATAAAAGTGTGTTGGCTGGCTAAAACAATAGATTTTAAGCCAAACAAAGGCAGAATTGATGCGTAAAATGTTTTGAAAAAATTAAAATTAAAAGTCGTTATCTAAAAAAATTGTGACGTGATGGACATTTTTTTATTTAACTTTAAACACTATATATCGCACAAGGAACACGAATTGCGTAAAATTATTTGCGATTAATTTTTTTTACCTTTATTTTGTTTTATGTAATTATTTTTTATACAAATATTTTAAGAAATTTTTTAATTTAAAAATTTTTTAATGCTAAAAATTAATTTCTGAAGTTAAATAGTATTTTTTATTTTGGCAATCGAAAATATAAACAATCTCGAAAACGTGAACACCCTTGGTAAAAATTAGTTCACGTATCCGCGAGTTCACTGTATTTATCTTATATAAGGTTTTTTTTGGCATTGAAAATGGGTAAAATCGGTTAGTAAACAAACAAGTTAAGGGCTAAATACTAGAAACACAGGGTGTCTGTTGTATTTTTCTGCTGATATTTCTTAAACAAAAGCATGTACGACAACGAAATTTTGTGCAGATAGTTCGAGGGTCGTTATAAACTTGGAAACCAAAAACGGGCATGGTACGCCCACTTTATCGCCCACCTCCCATATAAGGTGAAACGAAATTTTGTACAAATAATTTAAGGGTCAATGTAAACTCGGAAACAAAAAATGGGCATGGTCCAGCCACTTCACGGCACACCTCCCATATAACGTAAAATTTAAAAAAGTTGATGGTGGGTATATTTGTAGATTCGGTCAAGCCGAATATGACATTCGCGCTTGTTATGGTTTGCTAATATTTCTGTTGAAAAAATTTTTCAAAATTGTAATACTTTTTTATATGGAAAGTTGTTCAAAACCTGACATATTTTCCATTAAAAACGTTACTAAGCAGCTGATAACTTTCCTAATAAATTTTAAATTTTCAAAGTAGAATGAAAAAAATAAATAAATCAAAAGAATTGTTAAAAATATATATTGCACATTTTTGTATTAATTACCATTAGTCTATAAGTTTTAAATTCAAATTATTAAGATGAGTATTTATATAGCGCTAACAATAATTATTTTATTCCTAAAACTTACTAAACACGTTTATCTTAAACCGATTTTTTTTTTTTTTTTATTTATTTTTAATTTGTTAGAATGCAATGAACTTTATTTATATTCAACGATTTTTTATTATTTTTTATTTTTTTTATTTCAAATATGCTTGACTGACGTTTAATTTGAAACACACACATACTGACAGACATGCAAATACTCATATACAGATGATGATTTAAAAATACAAGCTAACCAAATAGTAGATATTGGTCAAATTTGTTACCAAAAAGAATTAAAGTAAAAAAAATCAAATCATGTCTGGCGGGCTGACTACTAGAGCAAAATTAAAAATAAAAAAACATTGTTAAATGTGTCTGTTTCTATTATTAGTTTTTATTTTTAGTTTCAATAGAGCGAAATGTTATCGAGAGTATGTCGGTCGGTCATTGTTTGTCGTGTTCGAATAACTGTTTAAACAATAAATGACTCACAACATGGGGATGTAGCTCAGATGGTAGAGCGCTCGCTTAGCATGTGAGAGGTACGGGGATCGATGCCCCGCATCTCCAATTAGATTTTTATTTTATTTTTTTTTTTTGTGAAATTTTTGTTAATTTTTTAAGCTCTAGAGGTATATTGAATATATTGAATATTAAAGTTAAATAAAAAAATTATAACAAAGATGTAAAAAATAAGTTCCAAAATTTCGCAACAGTAAATAAACAGAAGTTGGTGTTCCTTTGAATCACTGGTATAGATCTTTTTTATTAATTAAAGATATACAATTTCCATTTAATCACTTTCTGTGAAACCAGGCAACATTGCATGAAGAAAAGGCTTTTTTCGATTAAGGTTTTTCTTTTTGGTTCTATATTTTCTCTATGAACTAAAGAGGCTTGTTTTAAAAACAAAGTCCATTATCAGAAACAACAAAAACAATATCTTAAGTAATTGTCTTCGACGTTAAGGTATTGAGGATGATAATCAGCAATAACAGCTAAAAAAAAGCTGGCAAGATGGTGATGATGAGATGAGTGGAAAAACTTGCCAAACATGCTGATTAAATACATATGACAACCGGCATTTTTATGTTTTTGTTGTATTCTCTACTTTTCTTTTTACAATTCGCTATTGTTGTTTTGCGCAAACAATAATATAAAATGAAAACAACAACATAGTAAGAAAGAATAAAAAAAATCTTAAATAGAAAATATTAAAAAGCTACTAACGAATGTGTCATAGTAAAAAATGTTATTACATACTTAAATACATACAGTATACAAACACAATTTATGTATAGAATCATATGGCGAGACAAACAAACAAACAAATTCAATCATTCATTGTTCTCTCAATCTTTATTACAAAATTAAATTACAATTCTCTCTCTTACAGCCTGAGGTTAAGTAAAGGTATAAGAAAATTGTTACATGTAGTTCATTTTTAGAGTTTTTATTCTTTTTTTTTATCTCTCTATATTTGTGCAAAATTTTATTGTTTTTTTTTTTTTTTTAATTTTTGTTTTTAACCACCCTTTTACAATACAAAAATAACAAAAACAGTCTCTCCCACCATGTGTTTTTGGAATTAAGATTTATATGTGTGTATAAAAGTTGCCAGATTTAATGAATTTCTATAATTTTCACAAGTTTTTAAGGTCATTGTGTTTTGGGTATTTACTGATTTTCGGAAGAATTGTGGAGCTATCTTTGGTGCATTGATTTAAATTTAAATAAAACCTATTTCGCATATATGAGCGTTAAACTCCTATGCCGAGAAGATATTTGTATGGGGGCTAGGTGAAATAATGGATCGATCATAACCAGTTTTTATTTGCCCTTGGAACAAATTATATTAGTGCAAAATTTATAACATTTGAATCTTACATGCAAAAATATGCTAAATTACTAAATTATGCTCAAAAATAATGATTTTCTATGAAAATATGACAAAATATGCTGTTAAGCCCAAAATATGCAAAAATATGTCATAACAAATCGATGACAAAATTCTTAAAATTTTTTGAAATAATTAACAGTTGGCACCTTTGAAAAAAATATGATTTTGCATATTTTTAACTTGCCCTGGTTATTATTCCCAATAACTATGTTCTAAATTTCCTTGTAATTTATTTTTCTTGAAATTAAAATTGAACAAAATTCACATAAAAGCATAAATAAAATATATGGGCAATTATCAAAAATTGTTGATTTTAGGCCCTCAGAATTTTTTTTTAATGGCATATGAAATTGTGAATATGTGCCGCGCGAAAAACTATCTTTTTGAAAAATTTTCGCTCTGTTTTCCAAATTTTGGGACTATCTACTACGCTGACTATTTCGGGCACATCAACGAGATGTAGCGCAAAATACGCATAATTATAACAGAAATTAATCCTTATCCCGAATTTTGTATTCGGTTGGGGGGTGCACAGACCCAGCCCAAAAAACCAAAAATTTTAAAAAATTTTGTCATCAAATCTCGGTTACCCTGTATTTAACTGCTGAAAGTCTACTCAATAAAAGATGGTGCAGAATTTACCCACAAAGTTCAATTAGTTTATATACAGCGAGTGTCATAAATAAGTAAACAAGCTCATCATTTCTGTTTCGCTCCATTTTTAAAAATTTACATGTTTTTGATGAAATCAATTTGTTAAATTTCTTTCTAGAGAAAGTTGAATAGAAGTCGTTTTCGGGCGAATCTAAAATAAGTAAACAAGCAACTTTTGGCTTAATTTCTTTAATTTTTTATTAAAAGTAAGTGGTTTATGGTTACAAAATGATTTTAGCACAACAGCGATAGTTATTTATTACCAGGGCAAGTTTTTATATGCACAAAAAAATTGAAATATGCCCTTGAAAAAGCACGAAATAATGGTATAATATGCACAGAAATATGCAAAAATAGCATGAATATGTATGTAAAAACCGACGAATTTATGCATTCTTATATATTAATGTGTAGAAAATATGCATTTTTTATCTTTCAATATCTAATAGATTTCGATGTTTATAAAAATATAACTATTTTAATTTTAAGTGTCATACTTGACGCTTCCGAATTTTTTATTCTTTACAATATTTATCATGTATTACAAAATGCTCAACAAAAAAATTTTGGAAATCATTTGATTGAACTCCAAAAAATCACAAAAAAGTGTATTTTTGTTAAGAAAACTAACTTTTGTATCCATTATATGCAAATTTATGCAAAGATTTAAAATATAAGCATTTTTTGTGAAATTCTTTTGAAATATGCAAATGCTTACTTTCCAAGCGAAAAGCTTGAAAAACTTGCCCTGTTTATTACATTAAGAGTGAAATAAAAAATCACTTTTTCGATTATATTAGAAAATTTTATAAAATCAGAAAATTTTAATTTAACCATAATTTCGACTTAAACAGCGCACAACTACGTAAAGGAGAATTAAGAGTAACTATCATACAATACGAAAAAGGTGAAACATATAAAAAAAATATAAAAAAAATATTTAATAAAACGGCCACTTTATTCTCAAGTGGTTAAATGCTTCAAACACAATGACCGCAATTACTATCGTAAACGCCTAAGAATCACTACAAAAAGAATAGATAACAAAATAAATTCCCAGATTAACCTTAATCTGTTAAAAGGTATAAAGTTCCAAAAAGTTTTTGTTTAATTTTTGTGGATTTTAGTAGGAAAATTCACCTATAAATTAGGGTGAATTTGATTCAAAATATATAGCTGAGGAAATAATTAACATTTCAGAGTCACCTACTCAAAGTCCAGATGTGTCACCAATAGAAATTTCATGAAATTGAATACAAAATATAAAGTTCCCATAATTGACCAATCTAATGGACTTAAAAACTTAAACTAAAACCTCTTAATTTTGTCCAAGGATATGCAAAATATATGTAGTCACTATGCCAACACATTTGGCACTAATGTATCAAAATATAGGCGGGGCTATTAAAAACCTTGTTTGCTAATTTATAGAGCATTGATTTTTTCACTTCTTTAAAAAGAACCATATTCACTAATCTTTTGTTGTTTATTTTGCTAACAATACATTATATATTTATAATTATATGTTACTTTTGATATCTTCGATCTACAACTTGAAAAAGAACCAATTGAGTTCAAGATATTACTTTGTATACTTATTTATGACATCCACTGTATGATAGAATGAGAACAAAAAGTATAAACGCTGAAACAAAAAGTGAAGAAGAATGGGAAAAACTTTAGTAATTTTTAGCCGTTTTTCTAAGTGAACTTTGAACAACAATCATGACTGCAAGAAGAAAACTATTGTGCTAAAATTTTGCACTCTATTATTTAAGTCTTGTGTGTTCGGATCTGTAACCAATTTTTTTAAAATATCATTACCACAATATCATGTTTCAGCCAGGTTAAAAACTTTTGATAATGGCCCATATATACACAAGTTCATATCACCGAAACGAAGAAAAATTAATTTACAGACTGTAAGATCGCATACAAAAGAATTCGTATTTTAAGGTAGAATCTCTACATCTCTGGATGGAATGCGACTCATTTAATTAATTGCTCAGTAAGGAACTGCAGACAAATGAGTGCTCTAGGAAAAGGTCCCTTTCCATCATTTGAAAACACAACGAAATCTTGCATTCCATCATTACAACAAAAAAGTAGCTGAGTGATATTAAACAAATTGGGCGGCTATGTACCAAAGCAGACAAATATTTAAAGAAACTTTAAGCTAAGTAAAGAATAATAGAGCTTAAAAAGAAGAGGACCCATTCCAACAAAAAAAAAAGTAATATGAAACATAATAAATCTTTTATTTTGGCTATTCCATCATAATAAAAACAAATAAAAAAAATATTGTTCTTTTAAATTCATAATACCATCGAAGACATTATTTACTTTATCATAGGTGCATATAACGGTACGATAGAGACTATGGTTATTTATCAAATGAAATCCCGGACTTATTATTAATTACACAACACTAATTCTGCGGCACGGGGTTTCTCATTAAATTCGGATACACGATATTAATAAGTACTAAGCCACTTATCCACTTTTTTTTTTAATTGACTAGTTCTCGCGATAAATCGCAATCCGTAAAAACTTGATCAATTGAGGTTTCTACTGATGGATCGAAATATGCTGAAGAGTTGGTTGGAATTCCCGTTTATAGGAAATCGAACTCCAAGCTGGTAGACGAATGACGAATAGCTTTCAATAAGATGCCAAGGACATCCAAATCTATAGCTGATCTGGATAAAGGGACATTCAAATATCCCGGTTCATTTCATTACGGATGAATTGGTCAGAAAGGATTCCCTACTTCGAAATGAGGAAATGGACCAACTAGTTTGTGAACCACTATACTCATGCAGATCAATGATACTGCTGTTCTTATTGAGTAAATGAGCGATATATGAAATCTTAAACAAAATGCAAACTTTAATTGGCATCACTGCGATGAGTGAAAAAATCTCCCCTTATCACTGAAAAGAAAAAGAAACTCTCAACACGTTTTTTCTTTATTATTTTTTCGTTGTTATTATTGTTGTTGGTGGTGGTGGGGTTGTATCGAAAGCCAAACAAGAAAAGAGTTTTACAAAGCTGTTTTTCTTTTGTTTGTATGTGTAAATCATATACACAATATTATTTGATGATTAAAGTTTTTGTTGTCTTCTTCTTCTTTATTCTTTAGCTTCTTCTTCTTGTTATATTTTGTGAGGTTTGATGATTTTTAGTGCCCTAGTCCCAAGTTGTATGACTTAATACAAGTTTGAGTATTTTATTTTTTGCCTATTTTTATTTCCTTCTTCTGTTTTAATAGTCTTTCGTTCTTTTTTGGATTTTTTATAGATTTTTTTTTTTTTTTTAAATTATTATTATTTTTTTTTTTTTTTTTTTGCTCACGTTTTTGTTGTACTTGACATGTGAGTTTAAATTTATGGTAGAGTTTAATCTATATGCAAAGTTTATACATATTTATATATAAACAAATCTGTATTATGCCTCTTAAACCTACTTGGTTTTCAAAATTATTTTTACGCTTAAATAAACTTAATTTGTTTAACTTTGTTTTTATAATTTTAATTCAACTGTTTCATTTGTTTGTTTGAATTTAATTTTTAATTAAATTTAAATGCAAATCAATAGTAAATTAATTTAATAATGTTTAATATTAATGATTAAAGACTTTTAAACATTTCTTTGTTTCAATTTCAAGCAATTGTGAAATTGATACGATTTCATTCACAGAGAATACGAGAGAATAAAGGAGAAACTGGGGTAAAGTGAAGGACAGAGTAAAAATTAAAAGTTAAGGTTTATTTAGTGTTTATTAAATATGTATTTTTATATTATTTTTGTTTTTACGAGACCACTTGAATATTAAAATTCTGGAATGTAATAAAAACAGATAGATAATAAGTTATAAATCTAATGGAAAATTATTTAGAATAGTTTAACTCAAAGGTGTAATAAACTGCTATAATTTTGTCACACTTCCATAAGATTTATCATTTCAAGTGTGTCTTTTTACAACATCCACTATTTTTGCAATTTTTCAATCAATATTTTTTCCTTTAATAAGTTAATTTAGTGGTATATGTTCATTCTAGAAATTTTTAGTTTTATTACTGTTCACTGAGTTATTTAAAATTTTCCCGCGATCTATTGTTTTACTAAAGCATCACATTTTTGATTTTTGTTTTATTAGATTTTCTTAAATATTTTCATATCATTGGTGATTATTAAAGAGTGCGTTCGAAAAAATCTTCTTTCGGAAGCAATATTTAATTTTTTTTTTTTTTTTTTTTTTTTGATCTAGTTATCTTTGAAAAATATGTCAGTTATTATTTTTAATGACAAGCTTTTGATTTGTTGCGAGTTTGATCAAAATGAGTGACGAGAAAGATGTATGCGCTATAAATTTGCACAAAATTTCAAAAAATCTAAATTTATCTTACAAAAAATTGGCAAAAAAATTAAATGTCTGCTATCATACTGTATCCAATGTTAATAAACAGTATCAGGAGAATTTGACCATTGATAAAAAAAATCTGGTTCGGGAAGAAAAAAAGTCCACATGATATTGGGAAGGCCAAAAAATTTAAAGCATATTGAAAAAATAAAAAATAAAAAATCTCCAAACACATCTGGTAGAAAAGCAGCCCGGTTTACCTCAGTGCTCTATTTGGCGCGAAAAGTTAAAGCTAATGCAGAGTTGAAAACATATGAAGTCTAAAAAATTCCAGACTGGAATGCTTCAAAAAATGTTGGAACCAAGAATAGGGCACGGAAATTAAAATCAAATTTAATACAAAAATTTTCATGTTGTATAAATGACGACGAAACGTATGTGCTGGCAGAATTTTTGCAGCTTCTGGGTAAAAATTTGTATGTTTCTAATGCTCGAGAAAATGTTGAAGATAAGTTTAGGACCCAAAAGCAGACAAAATTTCTTAAAAAAGTCTTTTGTTACATTTGCAAAAAGGCTTTTTCCTTTCATAAGAGATCACAATGTGTCCACACATTTTTTGCCCGATTTTGCATCATATCACTACGGTAAGAAAGCTCTGGAGTGGTACCAAAACAATAACATAGTTTTTTTTACCAAGAGAGGTCAATTCTCCAAATTGTCCGGAGCTAAGACCAGTGCAGAGATATTGGGCTCTTGTGAAAAAATAAAAAAAATAAATAAAAATCACAAAAAGGTGTCCCAAAATATCGAAGATTTTAAAAGGAGATTTTAAAAGTGCAAAATGTTCCAAAAAAGTGACTGAAACAACTATCAAATCTTTAATGGAATAGTTATCAAAAAGGGTCCAAGATTTTTTCGAACGCACTCCTTATTTACTATATTTTTAGCAAAACTTTAAAATATTGGTGGAAAATTTGTACATCGCATTTTACCCCAAAATATATATTTGCCATAATACCCAAACTTCATAATTTTTACTTCAAGTAGAGATCTGTTTTTGTAAAAATTTTTATTTGATTTGGATATCTTCCTCAAAAACATGAGCAATTAAAAAAATCAATATATTTTATTTGCTTACCCTCGAAAAGCAATAAAATAAGAGATTTTTTATACTATGAAGTATAATTTAGAAATATAGTGGTGCAATAATAACAAACACCAGTAGCCTGTTTTAGAAAGTATTAAAAATACTAGCGTATAAACCTTCCAATCCCAGGAAATATAATATTATACTAATACAAATATGCACAAACAAATCCGAAACCCTTTAAAAAAATATATGAACAACATTTTGACGCTTTTTCTTTACCTAATCGTAGTTAAAGATTTAAAGCTGTTAAAATCTGATGGCATTATAGTGATTAAAGTATTAAATTAGTAAACTTTAAGACAAAAAAAATCGAGAGCATTTACCCAGAAATATAAAATCAATTTTGAAAGCAAACAATGATAGCAAATCAAAATCCCTTAAAACCAAAACAAAGATCAAAAAAAATTCCGTATCTCCGCTCCCTGATAGAAAAATCTGTCTCTGTTAGGATGTGTAGGATGGACAGATTTATAAGAAAGCCGATTTTTCATTTTCTACCACGTCTGAGAGCTTCAGAAAACTCTGTAAAAAAAACTCTGCTTGGAAAAAGACTTATAAGAAACAATATTCAAAATATGTCACCGTTAGGATTTGTAGGGCGGATAGTTTTATAATTGAGCCAAATTTTAATTTTCTACGTTGTCTGGAAGCTTCAGCAGAAAGCTCCGAAAAGGGGAATATCCTTAGGAAATTACATATATATAATAAACCCGATTATCTCCGCTCCCTGAAAGAAATTTTAAAATCTGGTTCCGTTAGGATTTGTAGGACGAATAGTTTTATAAGTAAGCCGAATATAATGTATACTTTCCCTCTAACAATTCTCCATCAAATAAAAATAAAATTTTGACGAATAACTTTGTAAAGAATTGGAAGAATTAATAAGAAAGTTATCGTCCGAACATATGTATAATACCCTGAAAATGTAGTTTGGTACAATTTTCGTGTATATGGTACATTGTTGATTCGAGATAGTTTTGCTGTATTAGCAATGATACTAAATCTGTCCAGAAACAGCATCGGAGTGGGGTTACTACATAAAAAAAGCGTCAAGATAAATAGAGGATGAAAAAACGAATTCAAAAGTGAGCATAACGCATCCCCATCCACACAATCGAAAGTTATCTCTCTGGAATATCTTTCTGACCCACAGAGAAGAAAGTACGTACCAAAAGCATTCACCTCTTAACAAGTAATGGCGTCTCTAATATCTTCAGCTGATGGCGGGGTTCCAAAAGAAGAGGTGGCAAAGAGAACTCTCTTAGTTTACATGGGCTTATCTAAGGATATCGATAACCGAGGAAGGGGTGAAAATTTCTGTCACTGCCTTAAATAAGTGTCTATCGTTTATACTTTTATTAGCTGTACTTGGACCAATACAAAGATTTATACCAAACGAAAATTAATTTTTTAATCGCTTAAAATAAGCACGCAGAAATTTCAATTATGAAAAAAATACAGATCTGAATTTAATTTTTTTTAACGACTCTAAGTTGTTGACAACCGGAAATATGCTCCAAAAAAGTATTTTATTAAAAAAAATGACATATTTTTTTTAAATAAATATAAAATAAATAAAAATAAAATTAAAAAATATGCTCAAAATATTACTATTTCGACTAAATTATCTAAATGAATTCATTCTAAAAATAATTTGATTTTTATTACCAATTGCAAAAAAAAAATTACATATTTACTTTTGCACTTAAAAACATTCAAAGTTAATTCCTTGTACCAGGAAATTAGAAAAACGTTAAAAGCAAATGATGTAAAATATTTTAGCAGGTGCAAAATATACAAAAATTTTCTCTTAAGAGCAACATATGCTGCAACAAATCGATATGAAAATTCTTAAAAATGTCTGAATTAACATTATGGTTTATTAGAAGCCCAGAAAAAAATTATATTTGTATCATATTTCCTAAAAATAGCCATTAATTCATAAGAATTAGTTCAAGTTACAATTAAAAGAGTTTAAAGCTTAATTTGGTTTTGGCAAAAAAAATCAATATCAATTAAAATGTTTTATCTAGAATTTTTTATTTTTAACGTAATGTATATAAAAAAAGTTATTTTTACAATATTTCTAATTAGAAGATATAACGAAACTGAATTTAAACTTGTTGCAAAATAAAAAATAGTCCAAAGACTTCGACAACAAAGCAGCGAAAGAGAAAAAAGAAGGAACACATAAAGATGGAAAAATTCTGTAAATGAAATAGAAAAACGCATTGAAAGCTCATTATAAAATAGCTCTACATGTAATTGCAACTGCAATAAATAAAATAAGAAGCAACAAAAACAACCGCAACTACATTTTTCAAAAAATAAAACGAGATAGAAAGATATAGTCGGTCAAGCCCGACCATATGATACCCTACACCATCATGTATGTACATCAAAATTCGGGGAGGGGTCATATATTAGACCTGTAGCCAATTGTGGATCGATACATTTACTAAGTATAAAATAATATATACAAATACAGAATATTACGTTAATACTAACATTTATATGAATTTTAGGGTGATTCCCGAGAGTAGGTTTATATGGGAGCTATTACAAGCACTGTGATTTCTAATCAAATAAAACTTATTTGTGTCGGATATTAACTTGAAACAGACATAAAATAGCGACCTATACTTTGTTCACAAGGTTTACATGGACAGTGAGCCAGCCGACCAGACGGACGGACATCGTTTAATCTATTTAGAAAATGATTCTGAGTTGATTGGTATACTTTAAGTTGGGGATCCGAAATTTTTTTCAGTGCGTTACAAACTCCAGCACAAACGCATAATAACCCAAACACTTACGGTGGTGTAGGGTATAAATATAGTAGACAAAAAACATTTATTTTCCATCAATAAATGGCCAGGAAGGCAGGCAGCCAGCCACATAGATAGGCAGACAGACATACAGTAAGAAATAAAAATAAATACCTTCCACTTCTTTTTACTTATATGGTGGAAATATCTAGAATTAGTTTGCAAAAAAAAAAAAAGAAAAACTTCGACGACAAAGACAGCAACGACTACATACATAGAATGAATATCTTGTATATTAAAATTTTTGTTGCATACAAACGTGGAATACTTTTTTGGTTTTTTTTTTTTTTTTCTCTTCATTTCTACTCATTTAAAATAATCTATATATAAAAATGAAAATACCTGAACATAAAAGTATAAAAGAAAAGTTACTAAATAAATAAATGTGCAAATTTGCACTTAATAGTAGTGTGGACTTTGTGGTATGTTTGCATGCTACCAACATCAACACAATACAAATATAACATGTGTTGCATGCTGCATATTTATTTTTAATATTTTTTCCCTATTTAAATTCATTGTCGATATAATGCCAACAAAAAAGGGTAAAACGTATTTAGAATGCGGTAATAATTATGTTACATTTTTACAAAACAGGATGTACAACATTATTTTGCCGGTTTGGTAAAAAGAAAATTTGTTGCAGAATTTATTCTAAAGATACTAGAAAAAGTTGCCCAAAAAACTAAGTAATTTTCCGCATGATGTAAGGAAAACTTATTCAAATAGTTAGAAGCTTTCACTATGCTTCTACTGCTCCAAAAATTAAAAATTTTCTTAAGAAATAGTTTCAGCAATTTCCTATTGAACATTTGGTTAAGAATCTAAGGGATTTTCTATAATGTCATTCAGAACGTATGATAAATTTGCCGAGAAACTGAAAACTTTATTGAAAGAAAATTTGCTTGGTATTTCTTAATTACATTTTTATATTGTTAAATAAATATTGAACGATTTTAAGCACTGTTTTCAAATTCTCCTTATAAACTGGGGACGGCAATATTCAAATTTTCAAATCGAATTATTGGATTTCATAAAGAGAAATTAAATACATAAACCCAATTTATTGGATTTGTTAAGAAAATGTTCCCAATAAGCAACCAAAAAATTAAAATTCAAGTACTTGAAATTTAAATTGAATTAAACTTGAATTACAGTTCTTTTTTACAGTATTTTTCAAGTAAAAGCTGTTGTCACTTTTTGTTCAAACTTTATTTTATTTTTTTGTCAACAAAATTTAAAAAATATTGTAAAATCTTTTATAAATTATTATTTATATACAAATAAATCAGAAACAATATACACGGGCAAATGGAAATCAAATGCTAAAATTTGCACCAAAAAAGGTAAGTAGAAATGTAATTTATATGATCAATTAATTGAGTTAAACATAAATTTTTATTTTGTTTTAGATATACAAGAAAAGAAAAATTAAAAGCCATTTACAATTAAAAATTTTTAAAAAAGTCTGCATCGATAGTTCAAACAATTTCTCAAAATCCACATCTTAGAGAAAATACAAATCTATCTCCAAAAAAGGGTCAAGAAACTGAATAATCATTTTTGTTTTCTCTTGTTATTTTTTGAAATATTTAATGTTTTGTATAAATAATCTTAAAAACTATATTACTGATTTATTGAAATTTTTGCATGAATTTCTTGAAATATTTGATTTGTACTTTTTTACAAGATTTGAATCAAATTGTATTTCAAAGCTTGAAATCAATTATTTTTATTGATATGAATTACACTAGTATTCAAGGCTTGAAAGTATTTTAACAGTGTTATGTTCGACTTGTATTCAAGTTTCCTTTTCACTGGAGAATGCTATTGAAGCAGTGTTTCAAACGTATATAAGTGTTGAACACTTGAAATTGTCATTTATTACTGGAATTTAACTTTTATTACACTTGAATTCCAGCAAAAATGCTTATTGGGTTGTTTTAGTTGTAACAAATCTGATGTTAACGATGTAAAGGAGAAGAAAAACTTCCGGTTGATACAGCTGTTGCTGCGTTGACAATCTAAATTTCAAATCTAAATTTCTAAATTCAAGCGCATATACCTTTTTAGCAATGAGAGATATTTTAGGTAAGTATTTTTTTAATTTCAAGTTCTTCATAAAGGTTTTTAATTGTTTGAAATCAAACTTGATTTATAGTAATTTCGGTTTGTTGAAACTTTTTCATACTAGATATGGTCAACTTTGGTACGTCCAGTAGTTTAAGAGATAAGGATTTATTACCACCACACGTTCGACCCCACAAAGCCATATTCTTAGAAAATATATCCAGAATATACCTACTGGATAATGGACAGAATGTTAAAAAATAAATATATAAATAGCTTGCTTTTGAAAAGTTATGCAAAATAGTTATTCTGGCTTATTCATAATAAAATTTTAAAATTTATAAACTTTATTAATCAAATTTGTATGAAAAATGTGTCTATAAAGCTTTGATAAATTTAAAAATTTTACTATGAATAATGCAGATAGAATTAATTATATTGTTAAATATTTTTTATGCCTAAACCACCCCCACTGAATATTCGTAAAAGAAAAAAAATCATTCTTTAACTTTTTTGTTGTATTAATAAATAAAATATGTATGAATGTATTAAATTTCATTATCAATCATATCTAATGGTAATAGTTAATATAATTATTGACAAATAATGATTTAATCGTAGACAAAAACAGGGGGAAAATGAATAGAGTTTAATTGAATCAATGTTCGTTTAAGAGAAAATAGAAAAAAAATCTAATCGAAATAGATAACAAAAATGGCAATAAACCTATGAAAATGTTAATGTACAATAAAAATAAAATGTTAAACAATAGATAATTCAATTAACAAGAACTACTTACCGCTGCTGCATTACGTGAAGCGGCTGCGGCAGCTGCAGCTTGATTATTCATATATTGATTTTGTTGCATCATTCCCAAAGCAGCAGCATGTGGTTGTCCACCCAAATAAACCAATTCACCGGGACCAGGTTGTCCAGGTGGTGGTGGTTTTGGTACACCAACACCATTCATACCCACGCCAGGATGTACGCCTGGATGATCATAAATGTTACCAGTTGCAGCTTGCATAGCTGGTGGTAATTGCATGTGAGTCATGCCAGCAGCAATAGCTGCAGCGGCGGCAGCAGCAGCTGCTGGATTATTCATGGCGTGGTTGAGAAGATTGGAATTGTATTGATGAGATTGCATTTGAGATGGATGTGGGGGACCATGCTGTTGATGTTGAGGATGGGGTGGTTGCTGATGAGCAGGATGTGGTGGCTGCTGTTGTTGTTGCTGCTGTTGTTGTTGTTGCTGTTGCTGCTGCTGATGTTGTTGTTGTTGATGATGCTGATGTTGGGCAGCTGCCACTTGTGACATCATTTGATTATGTTTAGCAACGGCAGCGGCCTGTTGCATAGCAGCCATACCAGCGGCAGCAGCAGCTGCAGCAGAATTACCCATTTGATTTGGACCGCCCATTGAGGGATGTAAACCACCATTAGTGCCCATACTACCCATGCCACCACCCATACCAATTGGTCCAATTGTACCGGGACCACTACCAGGTGGTGCACCAGGAGCAGCATTGGCTGGATTCATTGGAGGATTGTACTTCCATTTATCGGGATTCTATAAAGAAAATAATAAAGGAAAATAAATATTTATATAAAAAATATAATATTTATTATTAACAAAAAAATAACTAAAAACCAAAAAAGGAAAAATAACTAATTTCTAATGTTAAAATCAATATTGGCAACCGATTCAAAAAATGTAAAAAGGTAAAACGGCAATGATATGTTAAATTATTAGCGGTAACGGTAATTTCATTCATTTCGGTAACGGTATTTCGAGCTATTTTGGTAATGATAGTTTAAGGGTAGGTAACGGTTGTTTCAGAAATTTCGATTATAGGTTCATAACCAAGGAATATAAAGTGCAGTCGAGTGTTACAAAGTCGTTCTAGGATACTCATCACATTATTACAAGTTTTATTTTAATTTGATTAAAAATAATAGAATTTAGAGTTTTCGTAATTTTGGCCTATTTCGGTAACAGTATTTTATCGTTATCGGTACATTCGGTTATTTCGGTAACGGTATTTTAGCGATAACGGTAGCCAACCTTGATTAAAATAGTTATTTTTCGCTTTATTTAGTTTAATCATTAAATCTTTAAAATGTTCTAATGAATAGAACTTAAATCCATCATAAATATCAAAAAAAAAATTTATACCCACCATCAAAAAGATGGGGGTATATTGATTTTGTCATTCCGTATGGGGTCTTAAATGATTCAAAGGAATCATTTAAGACCCTATAAAGTACATATTTTCTGGGCCCTGGTTAGATTCTGAGTCGATCTAGCTATATCCATCCGTCCGTCTGTCTGTCTGTTGAAAGCAGGATATGGCTCGAACGGGACAACCTATGGGGACGAAATTTGGCTAAAATATTTATCTTATATAAGGTTTGTTTAGTATTGAAAATGAGCAAAATCGGTTAATAAACAAAAAAAGTTATGGGCAAAATACTAGAAACACAGGGTGTCCGTTGTAGCTTCATTTCATAGTTTTCTGCTGATATCTCTTAAACAAAAGCATGTACGATAACGAAATTTTGTACAGATAGTTTAAGGACCAATGTAATCTCGGAAACAAAAAATGGTGGTGGGTATATAGATTCGGCCGAGCCGAATATAACACTCACTCTTGTTTTTTTTTTACATTTTCTGCAAAGTGAATAATTTTCGTAAGCCAAAAGATCGTAACATCAATTTTAAAAAAATTAAAACTATTTTAATGATTTTTAACGAATTTGGATTTGTTAATTTTTAAAGATATAAACGTTTTTCATAGTTTGAAAAAAATAACTATTTTATTCTTGTTATAAATTTAATTCTTTAGTAAGATAGTTTTTTTCTTTTTTTTTACAAAAACTAATTATAGAATTAAAAAATACCAATATGAATGAAAAAATTCAGAAAAACTACTTCATTTGTTATTATATTTTCGGAATTAAAAACTCGAAAATATCATATAAAACAATTGTTAGGAATGCATAAGTGTCACGAAATATCGATTTTTGGGCCATACATAAAGGAAATCCGTTTATTCATTAATTGATCAGTACTTTTATTCAAAAAAGTTAAACAGAGACTACAGATCCTCAAAGAAAAAAAATGTTCCTAATAAGAAGGCTAAAAAAATGTGGAGAGGACGAAAATTATTTAGATCAACATTTTTAAAAAATATCAATGGCGTCTAAAAGACGTTAAAAATAGCGTACTGTTAACTTTTTAAAACATCCTGGTCTGGAATTCCATATCACAGATATTATGGGAAGTGTACAAGTTAAATGAAGCGTAAAAAAAATTTTTGAAGAAATATTGTTTGTTAAACCATTTTTATATGCGGGAAAAACAAGTTATTCATAACAAATTGACCTTTCAACAAAGAGTGGGGCATAATCAATTTTTTTTGGAAATAAATTGGTAACTTCTAATAGGATTGTTGGATTGACATAAAGCAGAGAAGTGTACAATTTTGTAGGCGAACGCACAGGCTTTTCAGAAGCGAAGCTATTGGGGCACTGATATTATCCGATTTGAAATATCTTTCCATCTTCTTAAAGCTCTCGGTACGGCCTATGAAATACATGCATGCACATTAGACTACCCTTGAAATGTATGGATTTTACAAAGGTTTAGATTTTGTTTGCTCCACCGGCAGTTTCTGGTAGATGAGGCTAAAAAGAAATATATGTGCAAAAATTGGGTCGATCGGTCGTAAACCGGCCGGTAAAATTCCAAAATGAAATAAACGCAAAAAAAAAAATTAATCCAAAATTTAAAAAAACAATAATTAAAATAAAAATTATTTATTAAAAACACTAGAACAATACCTTTATAAACAAAAAAAATAATCAAATTAGAAGTTTCAGAAAATTACTACTTGTAATATAACTATTATTTATGCTCAATAAAAATCAAAAAATAACTTTTATTTCTGCTCAAAAAAATAAAATAAAAACCAAATTTTAAAACGCATATCACTTTATAAAAGTAGACTCCATACAGATCACTATGATATATTTGAATCAGTTGTTGACATGTGGTTGCTACTACTTTTTTTGTTTAAAATTTTGATACATAAATTTTTAGCCTACGATCACTTGTTGTTTAAGTTAGATTCGTTGTTAGCTCCTTTTTGCTAACAATCAGTTACAATCAAATGTACTATTTTTTAACAACGTTAGTATTTATTTTTGCTTCCTTTTTGTGCACCTTTTTTGGAAGTATTTGACATTTATACTAACGTGTAAACTGTTAACGGTGACTTAAAAGTTGTTTGCCACCAAACTCACCGCTTTTTTTCTCAATATATTATCCTCGAATTAAGCACTACGTGTCCGTGGGAGTCTTTAGCTACATTTACTCCTATCGGACGCGTCCCCAGGTGGCGGATCGGGGGGATTGGTTGTAAGGCACATGATATACACACTCTACTGAATGGTGCATTCTGGCCCATCGCATGGGGGTATATATCATGTGTATTATCTCCGATCCTAGGGCTTTTACAGCTTCTCGCGGACCAAATAAATGTAGTGCACTTTAAGGTCAAGGTGGTAGGCAGCAGTGCTGAGGGCCTGAATGGTTAGTTGGTGCCTAAACAAACTAACAGCTAACAGCTCCCCTCCAACGCCCATGGCACGGGTTGGTTGTAATTCTAGCCTAGTCCGCGCACGCCGTCACTGCGCGAGATGGTCCTTCCCTTTACTGGCATACTCGTGGGACAAGATAGACTATAGTAAAAATATTTCAATTCGGACACATGATGACGGACAGTCGCAGGGCGACAGGACTGATACGGACTTGAATACGGACGACGATGAGGTGATGATAGGGGTCCAACGTGACATTCTTCTTCAGGAAAGTCAACTGTTGGGCCAGCTATCAGAGACGGATGAGATTCTGGGTATCTCGAGGGACTCCTTCACTGGGACCAGCGCCACTGAGAAACTTGAGAATCTTACTCTCGGCTCTGAAGATGAACATGAGATCACTGTGATCTCAGTTCGCGCTCAGAGTCTGGAGAAGAACTCGAGTGTTGAGGCGGGGTCTGAGCGGGGGGGTGGCTCGACGAACACAGAAGGTCACTCGTCTAACAGTGGTTTAGTTCGGCAAGACGCGGTAACGCTTGAGGCAACAACCGACGATGTAAGCCGAACTAAAGAGGAGAAGGCTCGTAGTGGCGTAAGAGCCTCTCTTTACTATCTGAACAAGATAGCCAAGAGAGGCCCTTTGCCACTTACAGGTAAGGATAAGTACCTTACCAGGAAGCATAGGAGGAACGTTAAAAGATTCGAACGAATCTACGGTCCTGTCTGTGCCTCCTTGGGAATGTCTTATCCAGAAGGATTGGATGTGGATGCTGGCAACACTCCAGAGGTGTCTCGTGAGAGCACAGGAGGAAAGCCAACCTCTTCACCAATCCCTACCGGAGCGGAAGTTTCTGGTAGTGGCAAACCAGTCAAACCTGCAGTCCTAGCGAAACAGCAGGTAACGTCTGGTAAGCCAGCAACTACCATTGAAATGGTTGGTCATACACCATCCAGCAAACCTGGCAACCAACAAAAAGTTGTCAGAGATGCTAGGCCTGGAGATGATCTGCCATCAACTAGTAAGAAGACTTCACTTTCGAAGCCTGTCAGCTCCAGTAGTGGGGCTGTACGAGCTTCGAATGTGAAGCCCTCTACATCGAAGAACGCTGGTCAAAACCCATCCGGCTCTCTTAAAAGCCCTCGTAAGGGGGTTGTTAAGAGGGCCAGGTCTGGGGATGACCAACAACCTTCGATGGCCAAGAAGGTTGTTCACACGCCAAACAGCTCTAGTAAGGGCCACCATAAGGAGGTCATTAAGAGAGCTGTATCAGGAAGTGAACAACCCTCTACATCGAAAAGAGCGAAGGAATCAGTGTTGCAGAACTGTATTCAAGCTGCTGTCATTGACAGGGTTGATCCAGATGGGAGGATCAGCGTTGAGCAATGGCGACAGATTGAACACAAGCTCATTGAGGAAATCGCCCTTGTTAAAGGAAGGCCGGATGAGGTATCCTTCAAAGGCGCAGACTGGATGAAGGGCGTCAAGACTATAAACTGCGGGAACGAGAAATCATTTGAATTTCTCAGGAACGCAGTTGCTAGGTGCGACACTCTCTATCCAGGAGCGAAGCTTGAGGTGATACTCGCATCTGAGCTGCCCCTGCGTCCAATAGTGACAGCATGGTTCCCTCCACCCGTCTTAGAGGTTGGAACCATTCTGACAGTATTGGAGAATCAGAATAAGGGTCTTCTTACAAGTCAATGGAAGTTGGTGAACACCATGACCTGTAAGGAGAACCAAGGCAGAGACTTCAGATTCGCAGTGGATCAGGAGTCTCTGAAAAAGCTGGAGTCACTGGGGGGAGTTGTCAATTTCGGATTTGGGGTGATCAGGTTTCGATACAACAAATCTGATAAACCCAAAGAGGCTGTCAGTGGTGCAAATTAACTTGCATCACTGTGAGGCAGCCTCAACCGAATTGACAAGACTCCTCATTGACTCCAACGTGGACGTGGCCCTCATACAGGAACCCTGGATTAACAACACCAGGGTATGTGGTCTGAGGGTCACGGGTTATAACTTGTTCATACCATCCACAACGGAAAAGGTACGGACATGTATATTGGCTAGGAATAATCTGAATATTAATTTTCTTCATTCCTTTAGCAGTGGGGACCTTACAGTCGTCCAACAGGAAGCCGCAGGAGGTAGCGGACTTATAATGGCGGCTGTGTACATGCCGTACGAGGCAGCCGATCCACCAGGCATCGCTCTGCAGCAACTGGCGGAGCACGCTAAGAGGAGAGGCGCGTACATGGTCTTGGGATGTGATGCGAACGCTCACCACTATCAATGGGGAAGCAGGGACATCAATAAAAGGGGTGAGTTGGTATACGATTTTATAACTTGTTATGATCTACACATCTGTAATAGGGGTAGTACTCCTACGTTCAGAACGAAGGATAGGGAAACAGTTATAGATGTAACGCTGGCTAACCGTGGGGGAGGTTATGTTAGGGATTGGAGAGTAGTTTTGGATTATTCTTTTTCCGACCATAGCATGATATCTTTTAGTCTCAATTTTGAGAAAGCGAGGGAGCAGCCCTATAGGAACTCGAGAAGGACAGATTGGAAGTCCTTTAGGAGATCAGTCTGTAGGGACCTTAGGGATACTGAGGACTGGAGAGATTCAGTTGAGGGTATCGAGTTGGTGGTGAATAATTTCACGAATGTTATTAGGAATAGTTTTGAGCTCAATTGTCCAGTGATTTATCCTGGAAAAAGGAAACAGCCGAAATGGTGGACTAGGGAACTTAGGGACCAGCGGTCTACAGTTAGGAAGCTGTTTAATAGAGCCAAACTAACGAGGAGCGATGAGGATTGGAATAGCTATAGGGATAGTTTCTCTAAGTATAAGAAGGACATTAGAAGAGCGAAACGGACTTCATGGGTAAATTTCTGTGAATCGGTGGACTCTGTTAACGAGTTGTCTAGGTTTAGGCGAGTATTATCCAAGGACCCAGTGGCACCTGGATACATACAACGTGCGGATAACTCGTGGACAGAGTCTAGCTCAGAGTCCCTCAGTTTACTTATGGAGACTCATTTTCCAGGCTGTAAGGATTTAGAATCTGATAGAGGGACAGGTAGCGTCAGTGATAACCTACAACCCGAATCAGATGTTGGGGCTACCGATGTGATAGGGGAGATGATCACTAGAGACAAGGTATCATGGGCGGTAAATTCATTCGAGCCATACAAATCTCCGGGCCCGGATGGAATATTTCCGGCCATGCTACAGAATGTCGATGAAGGAGCCATCTCTCTATTGACGGAGGTGTTCAGGGAATGTCTTAGATTGAAGTACATTCCCAGAGGGTGGAGAGAGGTAAGGGTCATTTTCATACCCAAAGCGGGTAAGACGACTCACTCGAAGCCCAAGGATTACAGACCGATCAGCCTATCGTCTTTTCTATTGAAGACAGTAGAAAGACTGATCGATCTTCATCTTAGGACTAGTATAGGAACTCAGGTCATTAGCGAGTCTCAACATGCTTATCTTAAAGGTAAGTCCGTTGAGAGTGCTCTGCATGATGTTGTGAGTTACATTGAGCGGGGTCTGCTGCAGAGGGAATATACCATGGCAGCTTTTCTCGATATAGAGGGGGCCTTTAATAATATCACGATAGAGGCTATTGAGGAATCACTTGCTTCACTGAATGTAAGTGGGCTCCTTGTTGGGTGGATAACTCTGATGCTTAGCAGCAGGGTCATCAACACAAGCATGGGAGGCACTTGTATGAGGAAACTCGTGACTAGGGGCACACCGCAAGGAGGGGTCCTTTCTCCATTACTGTGGCTCTTGGCCGTGAACGTCATTTTAAGACAGTTTGATGCTAAGGGACGGAAGATTGTGGCCTACGCCGATGACGTTGTTTTACTGGTCTCTGGTAAGTTTTTATCTACGATCAGTGAGGTCATGCAGACAGGTTTACGTGATCTGTCCCTTTGGGCCAACAGTAAGGGATTAGGGGTAAACCCCGAAAAAACGGAACTAGTTTTGTTTACTAGGAAATACAAGGTCGAGCATTTTAGCTTGCCAGTATTGAACGGGATTGAGCTTGCATTGTCAAGTGAGGCCAAATACCTGGGTGTGTACTTGGACAGTAAATTGTCTTGGAGGAGAAACACCCAGGAGAGGGCCAAGAAGGGACTCAATGCCTATTACACCTGCAGGAACTCTATAGGTAAGAATTGGGGCCTTAAGCCGCAAGTTGTATATTGGATTTACACTTCGGTTGTAAGACCGATTCTTACTTATGGTTGTACAGTCTGGTGGAATGTATTGGGTAAAGGAACGTATAGGAAACTTCTCTCTAAAGTTCAGAGGTGTGCTTCAGTTGGCATCTCAGGTGCCAGGAGAAGTACACCTCAGGCGGCGCTGGACATAATCCTCCATCTTCTTCCAATTGAGGAATTTGTGAGGGGTATGGCTGTCCGCGGCCTATTTAGATTGAAGGAACTGGGATTATTAGGTACCTCTAGAGCGGGGCACGTCAGCATACTAGATGAAGTCAAATTCAACGGTCGGACACTATCCGTGGCTGAGTCTACGGATTATGTCGGGACTACGATTGACTTCGGGGCGACTCCCGCTTTGGTGTTACCTAGCAGGGACCTCTGGGATGGAGTAGGAAAGCTCTTTGAAGGCTGTGCGGTCTTCACAGATGGTTCGAAGATGGAAGTTGGCACTGGTGCAGGTGTATACTTTATGGGAACTGATATCAGGCGATCTTACAAATTGTCTGACAGTTGTAGTGTCTTTCAGGCGGAGATTCTTGGTATTTATAAGGCTCTAGGCTTGATTGAGGAGAATGTTGAGAGAGGGTCTGAGATTACTATATATGTTGATAGTCAGGCAGCGTTATTGGCTCTGACTAGTCATTTTGTTAGGTCCAGATTAGTGCTTGAGTGCAGAAGGGAATTGAGAAGGTTAATGGATTCCTATATGATGAGACTCTGTTGGGTTCCTGGTCATTGTGACATTCTTGGCAATGAAATAGCCGATGAGCTAGCTCGCAGTGGCTCGGAGCTAGATAGGTCTTTCATAGAGTCATCTGTTAAGATTCCAATTGGGTCCTTCTTTAGGGCCATAAGGGAGTGGACTCTGGACAACACGAATCGTGCCTGGAGCGACAGATCGGACTGCAGAGTTTCTAGAGCATTATGGCCTAGCTTAAAACTGGCAGATTCCAAGCATCTTCTAGGTATGAGTCGTGGTAGTCTTAGAATCATAGTAGGTATGGTTACGGGTCATTTCTCAATAGGGAATATGATGAGTAAGTGGGACATTGGCACATCAGATTTTTGTAGAACGTGCGATGATGTTGAGGAGCTAGAGACAGTAGAGCACATACTCTGTCACTGCGTAGGGCTTCAGCGTAATAGGTTGAAGTGGTTTGGGTGCCACACACTACATGAACTAGGTGAGGTTAATGGCAAAGGACTTGTCAACCTCATAGGGTTTGTAATGGGAATAAGATGGCTTAGGAACAATCATAACTGATTGATTGGGTATAGGTTCCACTTTTTCTTCTTTCTATTTCTTGTATATTTCTTATTTATTCTCATTTATCCTCGTTTATTTCTATTTCTCTCTTTCTATCATAAAGGGATCACAATGGGCCGTTCGGCCTCTGGGTGTAGGCGTGAATACGCCACCCTTTCTAACCTAACCTAACCTAAGCACTACGTGCACCACAATATATTTATAAATTGTGGTGCACGTCTCCACTAAAATTACAATTTATTTGTTTTATTTCATATCGAAATATTTTGGATCGCGCCCCAACTACTTATCATGTTTAAGCAATCAAAATAAAAATGCATACATAGACTTTTTTAAAAAGGCCCTCGTTTTAACGGTTTTTATTATTTTGTGAAGATTTGTAGTTTTTATAAACCAATACATTTTGCTACATATGTTTGCTATTAAGGCGTTGATGGACAAAAACCTGAATTTGGGGTATCTATTTTTATACCGTACACCACCATAGGTGGGGAGGGTATAATGCGTTTGTGCTGATATTTGTAACACTCAAAAATATTGGTCTAAGACCCACCTTAATTTATACCAATCGGCTTAGAATCACTTTCTGAGTCGATTTAACGATGTCCGTCCGTCTGACCGTCCATGTAAACTTTGTAATCAAACTACAGGTCGCAATTTTGAACCAAAATTAATGAAATTTGGTACACAGGTTTCTTCTAGTCCAGGGACGAAGCCTATTGAAATTGGTTATGATCGGTCCATTATTTCACCTAGCCCCCATACAAATGTCCTCCCGGAAAAGGGTTTAACGATCATATATCCCTCAAATATGGCAATATTTTAATGAAATTTGGAACATATAAGTTTTATATAAGTCTAAATAAGTGTGCCGATTTTTAAAAAGATCGGTCCATAACTAACCATAGCTCCCATATAAACCCCTTTTCAAAAAATCGCTTTAACGGGCATAAATCCCATTAAAATGTTAGTATTAAGTTAATATTCGACACAAATAAGTATTATATCAACATAAATGATAGTGCCAAATTTTAAAAAGATCGGTCCATAATTTACCATAGCTCCCATATAAGGTCCTCTTTCGGGAATCACCCAAAAGTGAATAAATTCATATACATGTCAGCATCAACGTAATATTCTGTATTCGTATGTTTTATTTTACACTTATGAGTATCGGACCACATTTGACTCCAAGTCAAGACCCCTCCCCGAATTATAATGTACACAATGGTGTAGGGTATCATATGGTCGGGCTTGACCGACTATATCTTTTTCTCTCGTTTTTACATATAATACAAATATTGACATTAACTGCAGGATATAGCATGAATTTTTGAACCGTTGCCAACAGGCTAGTTCATGTATACATTTTTACTTTGATGGCTTATAACTAGGGTTTGGTGTTTCCCGTGACATTTTGTTTCCCTGGAAATCGGAATGAAAAATTCAATTTTCCGGGAATCCCAGGAAACTTAAATTATGAGAAAAAAAATGATTTCTTATAAAGAATATTATTTTTTCTATTCAATACTATAACACAACATTATAAATCAAATTTTTGATTAATTGACAGAAAATAAAGCAATATTGAAGTATAATTTCCAATTTAAAATTAAACAATTTTAAATATTTCATACAAATAAAATAAGTGGCTATTGTAAGCAAAGTTTCCAAAGGTTTAATTCTTTAATTCGCTTTTCAAAAACGAATTAAATTTATTATCCCAGTCATTTCTTTAAACCATTCATAACAATTTAATTCATAGACTTAAATGCTTTGAGTTCACAGAATTAATTTCTTAAAGAACTCAGTACCAATTATACAATTGAAGCTTAAAAATATGTTGAACCATTCAAATTCTCTTCCATTCAAATCTATTACGAAATAGTTTTAGAATTCATTCATTTTGTAAAATATTAGCTTTGTTCTCCTACTCTAAATTTGGAGCACGCGGGATCCCTATATTACTTAAAAGCGTTCCCGTACTCGAAAATTGGGAAATGTGAAAGATTTTGAGAGAATAATATTCTTCCTCTTGCACTAAACAGCACAGACTATTTCTTTAGATAGATTTAGTAAATTGTCAAATAAACAAAAAATAAATTACAAATAAACAAAAAATATTTTTTTGTTACTAACAAGAAAGATTCAGTTAAAAAAAAAGTTAAGAACATTGATATACAGTGGCTCTCAGCTTAAATTATGCAGTGTACAATTTTATTTTTAATGAAAGAGAAAGATTTCTAATTTAAAATGGAACCATTATTTATTGTTAGTTTACCTTTAAGTAACTTAAAGATATGAAAACAAAAAAAAGTTCAAAAAAAAGTTCAAAATTACGACCGTTAATAACAGTATGTATTATCTGGAATGGTAGTCTTAATTGTATGCTATAGATTTGAGTCGGTTTGATACCGGTGCGTGCAGTTTTGGTGTAACATTAAGTTAAATGTGTTTCTACTGCATTTTAATGGCCTTATTCCTATTTTATTATGTAATTTTCCAAGATGGACCACAAATTTTCAATAATATTGAGGTCTGGCGAGAATTTAGGGAGCGTCGTTAAATTTTCTCCTTTATATATTAGCAAATTTTGCATAATACCAAATTTTTCTTCGAATCGTGAATCTTGGCAATATCAAAAATATGATAATATATCCTCATTCTCCGCACTCTGCAACAAATTATCCTTTAGGACAGGGGTTCTCACAAGAAATTGCTTCGCGACCCCCTTTTGACATTGTAATGGAAGCACGACCCACTACAACTTTGACTAGTTAAAAAATCAGATAAAATGTTATGTAAAGATAAAATATTATTAATAATTGCGACATTGTTTCTGATTCATGAATTCTTTAATATTAATAGACTTTTTCGTATAAGGCATATCTAATATCATTCTCTGGGAAAACAAAAGTTCGATACTTTAGTTTTGATGGACAAAGAATATGACATTTCCACGTAAAATGATGTTGATGAAAATTGTTCTAATACTTTTAGAACTTCGGAGCGAACAAACGGATAAACTTTGCTATATTTCAACTAAAATGCTTTTAAATCTGCATATTGAGAATAAAAATTTAAGCCATGAGTTACATTTTAACTCTTTTTAAAATAAATCTGATACTTTATCAATATTCATATTGAAAGGATTTTTACGCCTTTGAATTATAAACTCATTTAAGCAAAATTAATGTTTACAGCCTGCAACTTTCTCTACGAAATAAATGTTTTGTGTACTCAGCTTTGAGAAGTCACACCATTCGAGCAAATTTTAATAATCTTATTACACAGGATGTTATTCCATGCTTAAATTTCGAAAGGGCATTGAAACTACTCTATAAAAAACAATTATCGGTATAATAAACTTGCAAAAAATAAAAGTTAAAATTTATAATTTCATCAAGTTAGTGATATATTTATCTTTTTAATTAAACGTTTTCCCTACCACATCGTAGTTTTCTTTATATTGTGTCATTCGACAGCATCACTTTCTTTATTTGATCACTGTTTTCTTTATCAAACAGAATATTTTCAATCGAAGCTGGGTTTTCATGAAGCTAATGTTATTTGGCTCCTAAAGGAACTCATTAAAAAATCATTACTTCTGTCCTTAATTTAGGGATTTTTAATAAAAATATCTTTCCATTTGTAAATAGTTTCAGCTTTCATTAAAATTTGTATCTCTTTGCGACCCCCCACGAATATCTGTACGGACCCCTTATGGGTCGTGGACCCCCATTTGAGAACCGTTGCTTTAGGATCTAAAGATATCTTATACTGTCCATTGTTGCTCCAATAAATTCCAACATCAAGGGCTACAAGCTAACCTAACCTAACCACCATTAACCGACATACAGTCCCAAACCATGAAACTGCCAACAACATGCTTCACTGTTACTTTTAAGTTTTCTTGGTTCAGCTCGGTATTCGGTTCTCGCCACAAATAGGATATACTATCCTAGGATATACTAGCCAAATATATAGAGTTTTAACTCATTAATAAAAAATAATCGAATTCCAAAGCGTTGGACATTGGAAACCAGTTCCTAGGCAAAGTTGAGCATGCAGCCCCTTTGTATAAATTTTGAAAAGTCTTCTTGCGTGAAAATCGGCCTTAAAAATTGTGTTGATGCAATACATGGCAAAAAGTTTTGACACAACATTGTTGTCCTTAGTCAACTTGAACTCCGGATGTCGGTTTTGGTGCTGAGATCCTTAGGTTGTCCTTTGTTTTCCTTAAAATATATCGCAGTCACGATTGTTAAAATATTTATTCGGTGCTTCACTACCTTTATTGTTAAACCAATTTTAATGAAAAAAACTCATAATGATTTCTTGCACCATAAGCATAAAATAAGCTGTGAGTCACTATATACTAAAAATAAAATAACATTCAAATATGAATAAAAAAATAGTTTTTTTAAAAACTGTATACTTCAGATTTTTAGGTTAAATAGTTTTTCATGCTAAAAATTAAAAAAAAAAAAAAATAAACCCTGATCTATGGCATAAATTTCATTATAAATAGTTTTTCTTATTATTTTAATTTGTTCTAAAACACAAATTTTAAAAACTTTTAAAATTGGTTCTTAACAATATTTTGTGGTCCAATTATATAGTGTTCGGAAATCTGATAAAAATTAGTTTTCATTTAACATTTGAAAGATATTGTTAATAATTTCAAGACGAATATTTTTGAAAAATAAAATACATTCGTAGTCAAATATATTTACACATTTAAACATTTTTTAAAAGTAGAATTGTAATATTTTTTGAAAAAGTAGCGGTATTTATTTCTGATGTTAAAAAAAAAGTTCTTATCCATTTTTCATTTCAAAAATATTTACATATTTATTTTTTATACATATTTCAAAAATTATTTATACAGCTTTAAAAATTCATTATTTAGGTTTAATAATACCAAAGATGGTCCAAAATCGTGCCTTTAAGAAAAAAATATGAAAAGACCTTTCAGAGCCAAGATGAGATTTAAAGAAGGTCTAAAATGGTACACCATCATTAAAATGTTTAAAAGATGTTCATAGAAATATGTAGTTAAAATCTCGTGTATTCGAAATGTGAATTGACAAAATAAAACGTTGTTTTCCTAGTGAAATGTAGACAAAAAGGACTTTTGATCAGCGCACCGATGAAATATCGAATTTTTAACATTCTTTATTGACATATAAAAATGCCTTTAGTAAGTAGCCTGTTTACATGAATGCAAGATTTTCACTTAGGCGATGCAAACATTAAACTTTTTGTTATATGATTATAAAATATTTAAAAAATATGTCCGGGAATACCCGGACCCCAAAACATACTTATAACATCATAACAAGTCATAGCAGGCTAAAAATTTATATTTTTAATTTTTAATAAAAAAGCTTTTAGAGTATTTATTCGCAAAATATTAAGGCTCCGTTACTCTACCACAAATGTAAATGTAGTGAATCAGCCTGACACGTAACGGAGCCTTTAATGAGTTATAGTGCAATAGAGATATTAGTTACTTTTAAGCCTTTTTTTTTAGGACAAAGGTCAAAGTCGACTGGCCGGTTTACGACCGATCGACCCAATTTTTGCACATTTTCAAAAATTATGTATAATAAAAACTTATCAAAGAAAACGTAACTTCTTTTTTATGTTAACAAGTTTAAGGCCGGTTTTTCAAAAATCGTTCTTTTAATGAAATTATTAATCAGAAATTCAAAATACTTTTAATTATTTTAAAAAATAAAACGCTAAGATTTGTAAACAATAAATTTAAATTCTACGCAGTAAATTCCATTATTTTATTTCGTTGTCTAAGCGAATGAAAACTCATTTGGGTTTCTCTAACACACTTCGATACCAAAAGAAAACAGCTTTAAATCAGCCCATGTCAATCTCCGGATCTAAATCCTATAGACAACATGTTGAATGATTCGAAGAGAAGACTGTCGAAGAAGGCTGTCGAAATAGAGATGAATTAAAGAATAAAACATGAAAATATGACACAAGACTCCATTGGAAACTTGACAGAAGTAGATTTCTAGTATTCCCAGACTAATGTAGAAAGTTGGCAAAAATAAGGATGGATTTTAACATTATCTAATATTTTTTAATAAAAACGTAACTACTACATTTCTTCCTTAATGCAAATGTTTCTCAATCGACATAAAGTGTGTTCGTTTAACCAAAAATTTGTACTGTCCATTAAAAAACATACTGGATTTGCGTTCGTGTACCCAAAATTCCGTATAGAGAGAGAAAAATTACAGTTTATTACCTGAGTATTTATTAATTTTACTATTTTATTTTTTTGTTTGAAAATACAGTAAATCATATGGTTGCAAAAAGTAAACAAAGCAAAAATGTAATGAAATGTAAACAATAAAGGTATTCACCTCAGATATTTGCAACTTTGCAAGGGTCTTGCATCGTTGCATCGATTTCTGTAAACACAAAAACAACCACATAAAATAAATTTTGAACAGTTTACTTTGCAAGGGTCTAGCAAATTAGCAATTTCTGAGGTGAATACCTTTAATGAAAGGAAATTGTTTGAAAAATTGCATTTTTGAATTAAAATTTTATTAAAAGTTCATTAAATATATGTATGTAGTACTAATAACAAAAAGAAATCAAGTAAGAAAGATATAGTCGTTCAAGCCCGACCATATGATACCCTATGATGACATTATGAAGATACTAACATTCACGTGAATTTATGAACTTTTGGGTGATTCTCAAAATTAGGCCTTATATAGGAGCTATGGTAATATCATATGGAGAAATTGGAATTTGGCCATTATGGAAAAATGGTTCATGGTACACATATCACACTATATAGGAATTGTAGTCCAAGGGACTCCTAATAGAGCACTAAAATAATTGTGGAATTGGAGAAAAATTGATTTGAAGAAAGTGAAATTTCTTGAGAGGAATTGTGGCCACCAATACTCTCAAGGAATTTCACTTTTTTCAAATCAAATTTTCTCAAATCCTAAAAATATTTCAGATATCCTACTAAGCGTGATCCATTAAAAGACCCTAGGACTATACGAACCATTTTTTCATAATGGCTAAATTCCAATTTCTCCATATGATAAATGTTACCAAAAATTACTTTTTCTTAAAGCGAAATTATTTATATACCATTAATATTCCCGGTATACGACATTTAGATGCACACTAACGACCTACTGGGCTATCATTTCCATGTTTTATATAGTTTGGATCTGCTATTCTGTTAAATTGCTAACATTTCACAATTAATTGCAAAATTAGCTCAGTTAAAAAATATGGTTTTTATCTCTGCTAGTTAAATATGAATTTATCATCACATATATTCCTAAATTAAATAGTAAAATATAATATTCTTTTAGGTAAACATTTGTTATTTACTTACATCAATGGTATGCTCATCACCACAGGCCCAACGTGCTTGTTTTTGCGCAAATTGAGCAGCATATTCAGCGGCTGCAACATCATGTATACTGCCGCCCGAATTGCCTACACTCGGTTGAATACCTCCTGGTGAGGGACGAGAAAACACATAGCCTGCTGCGGCAGCGGCGGCAGCAGCAGCAACATCGTCTTGAGTGCGCGGTACAGATTGATCAACACCGCCGCGCACTTGTCTATCATCGTTACTGCCCAATAACTTCATGTGTGTTATATGCTGTTGTTCTTGTTGTAGATGCTGTAGTTGTTGTTGTTGTTGTTGCTGTTGCACTAGGGGTTGTTGCAGTTGCTGAGATGAAGAGCTACAAGCTGATAACGAATTAGATGTTGGAGTATGAGCCACAGCAGACGTTGAGGGCAAAGCAGATAATGATGTGGGAGCTAATAGAAAATTATGCAAAGATTGCCGCTGATATTGTTGCTGCTGTTGAAGTTTCTGTTGAAACTGTTGCTGTTGTTGTAATGTTGAATTAGATGCCGCTGTGAGTGGTGGCTGGTGATTATGAAAGTAGGGCGATGGTGATGATGATGAAGTTGGTTGATAATGTGTTGAAGAAGACACCGTGGACTCAATGGGGGCAAAGGATATTGCAGTAGTCGATAGCAGCTCTATTTTGAGGCCGTTATATTACACAATTTATAAATAGTTAAAATAAGCTTTTACTTCTCAAGTTTTATTAGAAAAATTTTATTGATTGGCAGCTCAATTTTAGTCAACAATTTTTTTTTTTTTTTTTTTTTTGTTAACTTACAAAATATTAATTTATAATTTTTTTATGTGTTTCTCTTGTAATTTTAATATTTGATTTTTACACTCACAAAATGTTAATTTGTTATTGTTACTTTATAAAATTTATACAATTATTGTTGTTGTTTTTAAATTACATTTAATACACGCTCAACGTTACGATTTTAAAATTACCGAACGCGTTCCCGGGGAGATTTTTTTTACAAATACGATCCTTGATTAATCTTAAATTGTTCTTTGATATTTTTTACACAAAATTTTTATTTTTATTTGATTTTTATACACAAAATAATTACACAATGACAAGGTGGTAAATGACGAATGACGACAACAACGATAAATGAAGAAGTGCTGCACACATTAAAAGATGACAATGGTTGATTATATTGGATTCTTTTTTTTGTTTTTTTTTCCTTTATTTTATTTATTAATTTTTTTCTTTCGATTTGCCTTTTACATGTGTATGTTTTAAACAAGAAACCGTTATATTTTATTTGATGTCAATTGAAATTCTCTTTATTCTCTTACAATATTTCACCACGTAACAGTAGAGTGTTGTGTCAGTTGGTGATGGTTGTTACAGAATAATAATGATGGATCAATCAATCAGTTATGAAATTATTATATATATTATTTTTTATAAACTTTTTGTTACAAAAATGTTGACTGCTGCTATTTATGTATTTTGGATAAAAACTAATTATTTTTTAATTTATACACAAAATTTTTACACTGTAAAGAAACAAAAAATAAGTTGAGGGTTTAGTTATTGGATCAATAAAAAATTTAAGAAGGCAAATATGTATGTATGCATAAAATGTAGTAAAAGTGACTAAATACAATTTTAATGCAATTTTGAGATATTATTTTTATTAAACTTGTTGAGGAGAGTTGTATTTGTATTGAACTTTTCAAATAATCTTTTTATTATATTAAATGTAATCACCAGAAATGAATTTTTAAGATTATTTATTAGATATACAATATGCACAAGCTATTTGCAATCAATAATTTCCCTTTAAACTGTGCAGTTATAACTAATTTTTCAGACGTTGCTAGTTCTGTTTAAGATCCACTCCTTTAATTTCCTTAAATAACAACTGATCGGGTACTTCACCAGTCTCCCTCCGGCCTAACAATAAATACCAAAAGTAGTTTTTTATTTAAATTTTAATATATCTTAAAAAACAAAATTAAAGTGATTGTAGTTGAATTCCTTCGTTATTTTTTTACATAAAATAAAAACTTCATTATTACGTAACTTACATATTATGTTTTTCTTAACAAAATATGCCAGAAAAAAAATTCAGATAATTTTGAATCCATGATTATCGAGTTTATACTGTAATTACAAGAAACAACATAAATAAAAGGGGTGGCACTTCGAAGCATTGATAGTGCCTGAGCCCTTGCTCTTTGTGAAGGTCTAGTTTTACTCAGCGAATTGACGATTTTTGATATAAATTAGACGAAAATACTAATCCACATGCCTGATAACTAAATTAATATAGCCTAAACTATATAAGATTATTTGATCTTTCGCAATAAGATTAGGACTAGTGTCCAATAATTTTTGCAGAAGTTGTCACAACATGGATGCCAAAGGAGGTATCAGCACCATTTTGTGGAATTGCAACAGTTTTTAATTAGTATAAGATCACTAAAAATCAAAAATTCAATACAGCTCCTTAAAGATTTTGAAATTTATACAAATAAAAAAAATTCTGATATTTATACAAGCTTATGTATGAATATTACAGGAATATTTTAAAAATTTATTGATTCTAAAAAATTGTACTATGCCGCTTAAAATAATAGCAAATAACGCAAGTAATATATTTATTTGTAGCAACACATTTTCGTTCTAACCCAACAAACCAAGAAACGATACAGTGTCATTAATGATATCATAATTTTAAAATTATATGATAAAATATCGAAATTATTTTTTCCTTAGAAAAAAACTTCAAAAATTTTCAGGAAAATAAAATTAAATTTAAAATTTTTGTATTAGAAGAATATTTTATGTTATGCACTATATGAAAATTATATTTTTTCATCAAAATTTTGTGGAATTGCAAAAAATAAAAGAAGATAAAGGAACCAATATCAGCACGGATTTATAGGGGAATTGTCTTCGGATTAAAGAAGTTTCTTATTACATGTAAAATAATTTGGAGGAGGATGAACTTTAGTATGTTATTGTTATTTTATTAATTTTTGATAAAATATTTAGAATATTATATATTCATCCAATCTTAGCATATATGTATGTATATGCAATATATTTTGCTAAATTATCGCGCTGCTTAAATTTAACGATATCATTACTAATATCGATATTTTAAAAAATTATGATATCATTTTCGAGTGTACCTTTTAGAAAGCAACCTATATCATTTTAGAATTATAAATGATATCATTCTCGGGCTTCTTTATCACCGAAATGATATCGTTATGATGTCATTACGATATAATTTGGTTTGTTTGGTAAATACTTTAATGTTAATATTTATTGTTTTTTTTTTTTTTTTTTTTTAACAATAAAAGTTCATATTTTAAACTAAAAACAGTTTTCTTAAGACTATAATATTTTATCTTATGGCACTTATTCTATATATGATCGCTTTTTTACTCAGAAAAATTCTCATAAGATACTAACTATTATTGGAAAAAAATGCAGTCAAGATCATAGCACAGTTATTAGAAATTATTTGAAAAAATGGAATATTTGTCTTTCTTTTTATATATATATATATATATATATATATATATATATATATATATATATATATATATATATATATATATATATATATATATATATATATATATATCAGTATATTAGCTACAATAAGAAATATTTTTCTTATTTATTGTTTACATTTATGAATAAAATGTATGTGCTGTAATTTGAAATTTTATTGTACTAAACGATTACAAATGAAAGTAACATTCCAACAAAAGATTGACAGCAGTATTAAATGGAAACTATTACATAAAATATAAAACATAACTTATGCCCCTTTTGCCATTAGACAAAGTTAAAAGTTTGTCTTTTTGCTTAAATATTTGGTAAATTATTATTATTTTTTTAAGTAAATGTTATAAAAAATAAAACAATTATTCGGTGTATACTCCATTGTTGCTTTAGATTTGCACACTACTGAATGCCTCGAATTCTTTAACAAAATAACCGGAGTAACCAAAAATACTCTGAACATAGCAAAATATAACCTTAAATAAAAAATATTCTCAATTTTCCAAATCTCTATAAATTTATAAGCAATTGGATAAAAAACTTTTGTGACAATAAAAAAAAAATTCGACAAATGCAAATTATAAATGTATTCAATTTTATAGGGTGAAAATATACAAAATTTGGCAAAAATTTAATACTCTGAGTCAGCTCCGATTTTTTCACTAGTTTGGAAGTTATAGATCTTTAAAAATCGTACATCTCTAAGAAACTCATATCAAAAACAAAATTTTGTTATAAAAAATTGTTACCTTTGGTTACCCTGATAACATTAATCGATTTCATGTTTTTATGTTAATACCCTTATATGCATTCATATTTCATTTGTTTAAAATAGTATACATATTCTGAGGAGCTATTTTATTGACCGCAACTGTAAGCAGTTTATCAATATTTATTAGTGATTTGATGTGTCAAAATGTGCATACTCATTCAAAAGTACTATATTGTAAAATTATAGTGATCTAAAAATGAACAATAAGCCTTCGATAGCTCAGTTGGTAGAGCGGTGGACTGTAGAATCTGATTTAAATATAAGGAAATCCATAGGTGGCTGGTTCAAATCCGGCTGGAAGGATTTTTTATAAAAAAAAAAACAAAATCTGTGTTTTCGTATAATATGTTGATAAATAAAAATTTACCAATTTAAAAAATTAACTAAATAATATATACAACGAATAAATACAATGAATTGAAAAATAATTTTATGTATTTATAAATGTAAAAATATTCTTATTGCAAAAAAATTAACAAGAACGAAAAAAAGCACATGTTGCAAAAACAACTCACACAAATAAAAAGGCGGCGCTTGATATAATGAATAAATAAATAAAATATTAATTTAATAAACATTAAATATGAGTATTTAATGAAAAACTATAACCTCACAAAAAATATACAATCGGAAAATTAAATCAGACAAGAACAAATACCAATCAGAAACACATACGCTTATTCGCGTACATAAAAAGGATAGCAAAAAATGGATAGGAAGAATGAAAACAAAGAAAGAAAAAAAAGTGCAAAATAAAATATCTTATGGGAATATTTTCCCATATTCTGATTGCAAAAAAATGTCTTAACTAATAAGAATAAAAAAAAATAACAGAAAAATCAAATAACAACAATAAACATCATGTGTAGACAGACGACAGTCATACATGCAGACGATGAAAAAACTGGCGAGCAGGCAATGTCAACTGTGTCTCTCCTTGTAGGAGAGAATAAGATGAAATATTAAGAAGAACGAGCTATAAAATAGAGAAGAATAATGATGAGCAATTTTTGAAATATATAAACAAAATAAAAAAACACAAGGCAAAAATGGCGTCAAAAGAGAATAAGTGGTAAATAACAGGAGGAATTTTATGAACAACAGCAAAGATACAAAACACACGTAAATAATCCACAAAAAGGACAAGCATAAAGTGAAACAAAAAATCGAAGGGAACACAGATATCTGATTGGAATATTATGGATTGGAAAATATCTTAATATTTTCACTAAAAAAAATCATAGTACGTTTTTTTTAATATAAAATATTTTGCCCAAACTCTTTTAAAACACTTTTAGTACAATGTTATACAATTGTAATAACGATAAGTAAAGAATTAAATAAATTGATTTTTACCGTTTTTTGTTGTTTTGTTGTTTGTTGTTTATTAGACGCGGCCCTGCACAATGGCAATGACAAATTGATTTGATTATATATTTGTATATTATGTTCTCCACATATAAAATACACAAAAATTTTCACAATAGTACGTCCCAAAATTGTATAAAGAACCTTGTTTTTCACTAAAGACTTGTTTAGTATTTTAATTTTTATACAAATAAACTTTTCTTCTTTAAATACAAATAAAACCGAAGTTTTGCAGAGAAAATTTTGCAAAATGAAAAGAAACTAAAAAACATATAAACTAAATTTACACAATGATTTTCTTTTTATACACTTTACACAAAAAATAATATTACACATGTAGATATATTTGTATAACAGAACAGAAAATTTACAACGTTCTTGGTTTTTAGGCAAATTATTCCTTGGGGTGGTGGTAGTAACAACTCAATATAGAAAAGTACCCACAAAATTTATTCAGATATTAGTTGAAATTGATTTTTTTAATAATATTTTTATTTTTAAATTTTTGCCACAATTTAATGAGTTTATTTGTAATAATTTCTTAACGATTTATATTTTTTATACAATTATTTACACAAAGAATTTATATTTTATCGGTTGAAGAAAAATTTCTTCGTCGCGAGAACACACACAAAATGCTTCTGTTCTGTTTTTCAGTTGCGCCGCCGTTGCCTGTCAGACATCGGGATTTGCGGTTTTTTTTATATGTATTTGTGTGAGTGTGCTCTAACTTTTGATTTCTTTTATTCATTTCGTTTATGCTCTGCCCTTATGAACAGTGTTGCCGTTTTCTTTATTTTTAACTTTTTTCTAATTTATTTTTATTAAAACCATGATACAATAAATACCAAGGTACAATTATTATTTGTCATTTTCAAGTCTTGTAAAGTCAAATAATTGGAGAATTAAAAACAAAAATACAAATGAAAAAATTTAAATATGTTGTTTACATTTGAAATGTGGAAGTATTTCTTGAAAACCTGCAATATTTTGTTGGATATTTTACGAAATTTAACACGTATATTTTTCAAAATGATATTCTGTACACATTTCGTTACACTCATATCAGTTTATTCACATAAAAAGTTCTTTTTCACAATTTTTTAATAATTTTAATATTAAATATTTTTTTTTTTTTTCTTTACTATTTACCCTGTTAATATTTTGGATCTCATTGAGATCCACCACTCACTTAAAATAGTACATATTTTTTTATACTATTAATCCGATTGGAATTGGAAAATCGTGAATAGACAGTTATAAAAACACAAATAATTTCCTATAAAAGTTAAATATTTTTTCATTTTGTAATTTTTCCAGCATAATATAATTATGTTTTGACTTCGGACGGAAGGTTTTTTTTAAATATGTCGTCTGTTCAAAAGCTACTTCGCTAATACATTTTATTTTTGTATTTTCCGTTGAAATACTTGCAAATTTTATGCTTTGGAAAAATTCTATATCTTTTGACGTTCGGGAATGGTAAAAGAAATTCAAAAAGATCTATACATAGGATTTTTGTTTTAGAAACTTAATTTTTTGTTTAATATATTTTTTTATACCTAGAAAGTCCAATTTTTAATTTATTAGATTAGATTAGATTTTGTGATGAGAAGTTAGTGTGGACTCAAAAACTTGTAAAAGAATATGAACAAAAATATTAAGAAATTATGCTAAAATAGTTTTAACAAGAATATATAAATAAATAAAATTGGTTTTAATTCGGTTAAAATAATAAATGTTTTAAATTTCTACATAGTTTTGCAAAAGAAAAAGTATGTACGGGCTCTTTGTGCACCACAGACTTCCGATTAAGAACCGTTGTTGTGAACAGTTAATTTTTTTTTTTTTTTTTTACTTTTAATTTTTTAAATGACCGAAAGACTAACAAAACTTTATGATTTGTATTTTAAATAGTAATAGAAATTTGAATATTAAATATTATAAAAAAACATTTAATTTTAAACTTTGGTTATTATTTGGTTACTTTTATTAAAGTTATGGTCACAAAAAGTTGTTTGCGATGGCAGCACTGTTTATGGATTTTGTTTATAAATCTCTTGCAATTTTGCTCTCTTTCGAAATCTCCCCTATTTTATGGCTTGGTGTTGCCCACTAAGTGCTTTTGGAAATACATATGTATATTGTTTTGTTTCAAAAATAGCAGATTTATGTACATATATAATTTGAGTGAATGAGGGATTTTTACTAAGTATTCAAGATGTAGTGAAAGAAGTTTTTATATATTTTTATTATTACTATATTTTATTTTATACGACATATGTTTTAATTTCCGACTTGAATCAACTCTAGTATAATATACAAAAAAAATAGTAGGTTTAAAATTTAAAACTTTAAATACACTATATGTACATATGGTAACACGGGGGTTTACACTTGTTTTATTCCATGTTTTTATTTGTTTTTACATATTCTCAATTCTTGTTGCCGCTTTAGTGTTGTTGTAACAGACCCCAACAATGACCGGAGTAACATAGAATAAACATTTAAAAAAATACATATTGAAAATAGCAAAGAGAGCTAATAATATGCGCACATTTTTCGATTTTGTGTTTAAAGAGGAGTAAAATGTACACAAACATACGTACACTTTATATATTAAAGTGCTACCACCTGGATAGTGAATTATAATGGTTAGGTAACTCTTTTTTATTCGTATTATTGTAATTGTAATATATTTTAAAATTACAATTTAAATACAATCACACCTCTCCTCTTTGTTTAAAAATGTGCTTACTTAACGCAGATATTTATCGTTTTCCCCTGTCATTGTAGTTTAGTGTAAATATTGTTTTTTTTAGACAATCGGCCACAAGTCACACATACCTTCGATAGCTCAGTTGGTAGAGCGGTGGACTGTAGTAATGTGAAGATGTGTAGAAATCCATAGGTCGCTGGTTCAAATCCGGCTCGAAGGATTCTATTTTTATTTAAAACATAAAGTTGAAAAAACTAATTTTTTTATTAATACATAAAACTGTAATTACTAATTTTTTATTTTTATTAAAATTTCGAACTCATGAAATTAAATTGATTGGCTTGTATTTGACAAGTACTGGAACAGAGCTATTATTTAATTTTGTTTACAATTTAACTAAATAAATGGATTTTTCTTAAGTTAGTTTATCAAATATTTGTTTGAATGGAATCAAAATTGTTTAGAGTTTAGCATTCTGGGAGGAAAACCGAAAAAGTTCCAGGTGTTACAAGAAATTTCAAAATGGACTTAGCCGACATCATGGAAGTCGATGTGAAGCAATGAGAATAAAGGAAAACATGGTGCCAACATTAGTATTAAGCAAGAGTTGACCAAAGTGTTTTCCATTATCTGAACGGGTTTCAAAGTTAAAAAAAAAAGAAGAAAACATTCTTTGATAAAACGGAAACTCTTGTTTTTATGGTATTGTAAAAGTCCTATGTGTATATAATTTTTTTAAGAACAAAAACATAAAAAAAAAATAAAAAACAAAAGTTTCTTATACAATAAATCCTATGTGTAATTTTTTAAATTTCTGTTATCATTCTCGAGCGCCAAAAATATCGATTTTGTTTTCAATGCAAAAAGCCCGTTTTACAAAACAAAACGAGTTTTTTTGGTACTGTATTTATCCATGATCATTTTTAATTGGAAGAATTATATATCAGTTTCATTCAGAAAACGATCTTTTCAAAAAATAATAACTACATATTTAATTATCGGTATTATTAGGTATTCCCGATGCAACATAGATGTTTTATATCCTAAATTTTTTTTCTGAAGTTTTAATGTTTCGATAAATACGTTATAAAAATAAGAAAATGAAATGGAAAGCCTAACAATCTAACAAATACATATAACAACAAAGAACTCATATCGGTAGTAAAATCCATAAAGTTAACATTCAGAAAAGTTCTTAAAGCATTATTATTAAAAGTATGCTTCTTTTCTTTTAGTTTTTGTCATATAAACTAAGCTCAAGTATTCTTCTGTTGCTATATAGAATTATTTTCAAAATATCTTTATTCTGTCCCACTATTGTTATCTATCCACATCAGACATTTTACTAAAAAAATTACATCGATTTGTTAGTGCATATATTTCCATATTTCCTCGAACATGCATATTTTTCCATGTTTTTATTGAATAATACATATGAATTTGCACAATTTAATTTTATATTATTATTTTTTTTTTTACTTTTTTTAACTTTTTTGTCAAAATTTAATAACTAGCGGTTATTTTTTTTTAATCAAGTCATTAAGTAGGGGAAGGATTTTGACAAAAATCAGATTCTCTTATATTTTAGGGATATGTTAAAATCACCATTAAGTTTATTTATGAAAAAAATTGCATGTAACGCGTAAGGTGCGTAATAATTGTGATCACATTGATGCGTTCATTTCTTTTGGAAAACGATTGCAATAAAGTTGTGGATGAGTTGAATGTAAACGGCTCTATAGCTATAGAAAAATCCAATCTTGTAAAAGTTAGGTTATCAAAATCGATTGTAACAAATGTAAGCCTCGACAAACCGTAACGCGATACATTTAGGAGACTTTTAATACTGAAAAAACAATCTTTTTATTTTTATTTCAATCGAAAAACAATCTTTAATATTCAAAAATAATAAAAATCCATCATGATTTTTTTTTATTTTCATCAATAGTTTAATTTTTTTCATCATGATTGAAATAAAAAATATAAATATCTTTTGTGATATTTATTACAAAAGTTTAAAATTATTTTGAACTTTTTTCATCGGATGGAAAAAATTCTAAACAAAAACACAACGTCGAGGAATATATATTAGTGTTATACTTATTGGCAGTGGACGTAGAATTGTAGAATATATTTGTGAACAAGAATTTTTAACAAATAAGTTGTAATTTTTTTATATTTTGTTTTGATTTTTTTTTAAATATTTTCTTGTTTGACACTTCAGGGTAAAATAAATTGAGAGCTCTCTCTCTAATGATTCTACCTTCTGTTATTATATTATGATTTAAAATTTTTCTCGAACTGATATCTATTTTTAATGATTTTTTTTTTTTTTTTTCATCATTGATGAATATTTATTTTAAAAATAAAAATCCCTTTGATTGAAAAATAAAAATAAAACGTTTTCGGGTGCTTGCTTAAAAGCCTCCATCTTGCAATTTTTTTTTTAATTAAACTTACATTTTACAAAAAAATATACCTTTTAAAATTCAATGGACATCAATGGTATTTTAATTGTATTTAAAAGAGATAACCATTGTAAAAAATACACAATCATAACAAACGTCATTCAAACGTTTGAAAGAAAGACGTTTTTTTTTATTTCTTTTTAATAAATTTGTAATCGTCCTCGAGTCCAAATCACTGATTCAAGTAATATAAAAAATTTTGTCAGCTTTTTCTCAGTTTACGAGTTATAGGCCTTTAAAATGTCAATATATTTCTCTGAATATGTTTAATAATAGAAAGCTCTTAATAGCACATCTATAAAAATAAAATTAAAAAAATATAAAAGTTTCATTAAAGGAATTTTTTTTAATATTTTTTATTTCTGTTGCATAAAAATTTTTTTTGGTGGCGGTTTCGCTAGCAATATTTCTATTTTTATCCCCCTTTTCGATTTTTGAGATGAGTTTCTTTTTGTGGTACAATTTTTATAGCTCTATAACTTCCAAACTATTGAATTCCAATAAAAAAAATTAAAAATAAAATCGGTGCTGAATCGGAGTATTTGTATTTAATTTATACTAAATAAAATAAAAAATTATTATAAAAGTTTCATTAGCCCTTTTTATAAATATTTTTTGAATTCTGATAGAAAAAAATGTTTAGTGGAAAACTTTAAAAAAAATTTGTTATAAAGTTGGGTAAATTTAAGATTAAGGCTATTAAGAAAAATTTGGCGTAAATCAAGATCTTCGGCACAGTTGATTTTTAAACAATTTTGATAGTGATTCTATAGTACTTTAACATGTGATTACAGTACAATAAAAAATTTTGTTCGTTCTTGCTCGGTTTAAGAGTTATAGGCCTTCAAAGTTTCAATATATTTTCCTGAATATCTTTATTAATAATTGTCGGATCTTAATTATATTGATGTCATTTAAAAGCACTTATAAATACCTTTTCAATGATATATATCATTACCGTATTAATTAATTACTTGGGAAGAAAATTATCATTTTGTATAAAAATTGCGGAACTTAAAAAAATATTTGATATTCAAAAAAAGCTTATTTAGCGAAGCCTGTGTTCGACATACCCAGAGGAGAAAGTCATTAAGCCCGGCCGCAGGCCGGCTATACAGAACAACTTTTATTATGGCGAAAAAAAATATAATAATTTTAAGTGTGCCGAAGATCTTGATGAGTGCCAAAAATTTGTTTCCACAAAAAAAATGTTTACACTAGAAATTACAAAATACTTAAACAAGTTGTGTTTATGAAACTTATATTTTTATCAATTGGATAAATAGTATAGGAAATATTTACGATTTTAAGTGAGTTAGGGACGTAAATGAGTACCAATAATTTTTATTTGAATACATACCGAATTTATTTAAAATCAAATACCGGCGATAGAATAAATACAAATACAACTCTGGTTTCTTTACACAAAGGAACAAAAATCAAAAAGGAATATTTAAAACAGAAATGCACTTATTTTCTAATACACTTATTGTATAAATTGAAAAGAGAGCAATATATGTACATATGTGTAATTAAAATGAAGAGGACACATTTAGGATAAAAACTACATTCAACTGTGTTAATTTAATTTCGCACAAAGTCTAAACAGAATCTAATTGTCATTTTTTTTGGTAAATTTTTTTTACAAAATTTTATAATAAACAAAATATTTAGCAGCAATTGTTATTGTTAGAACACTAACACTTTTTATACACAATTTTATCTGTAATTCTCTTTTGTTTGCGGCGTTCGTTTGTTGTATTTATTCGCAAAAATGTATTTGTATTGTAAACCGTATATACAAATTTACTTTTGCCGATTTTCTTATTCACTGTTTTTCTCTTTTTTTTCACTCTCTCTCTTGTTTCTTCTTTTTTGCCGCAATTTGAGTAAATAATGAAAAAAAATGTGCGGCCTAATGGAATTGAGACAATTTAGAACTTTTTTATAAAAATTTTATTAATTATATTTAAGAAAAATTAATTAAGAAAAACAAACTTATTAAAATTATTTATGAAAACTTTTTCTATTATAACTAGAATCTTTTGTTCACTTTGTTAAGGGGGTATTTTTTTGATTTTTTCTTGCTTTACACACACACACCTTTTTTATACTGGATGCTAATTAGAGAATAATTCTTACAAGAAAATTTACACAAGATTCCGTTTGCGAGCTATTTAAGCAAACATTTAATTTGCAACGGGAAATATTTTATGATACACTTTATTTGCCAATATTTCACAGTGATATTTGATTTTATTTTCACTAAGAAATTTTTATTACAAAACCCTTTTTTCTATATTTTGCACAAATTTACAAGAGACTTTTCCGCTGCTCTGCAATTTTCCTCGGCAAATCGCAAGGAATGAGTTGGTTTGGTTTGTGTTGTATTTTTATTTCTTGTTTCTATTTCATTTTTTCTTAACTCACAGCATAGGAGACCTGCGCCGAACAATTTGAACGGCGTCTGCTTTTGTAAAATCGGTGGCGGCTGTTCAAAATCGGCTGTTAGCTTCCTGATAGGCAAACACATACTATAATTATAAAGTATATTCGTAAGAACAGCTGTTTTACAATTTTTCATTGTCAAACCTCGCGGTATTGTCAAATTGTTTTTGTATTCATATGTAAAATTTTTTCGAGTTTTTTTTACTCTTCCTCTTCTTCATTCTCTCATTTTTCCGTTCAAAGCATTTTGACATTGTGGGCAGTAGTTTTACACTAACAAAAAACAAGCAATTGTTGTTTTTGTAGATGTGCGAGTAATTTATTATTATACTATGAGGCAAACATAAGATTTTTTTTATTTCGCATCGTCTTATAGAGCAATGGTTCCCAAATGTCTGTCAACGTCCTCTATAATATTTTTTCTTGAGACAGACGTTGAAATTAATGCGAAATCATGGAAGGTGGCAACAATTGCATAAAAAAAACAATATGGGGAATTAATTAATGTTTTTTATACATGCAGTTTGACAGCTGTAATAACCAAAAATAATAATCTGTTAAGCTAAATTTAGCTTGTATAGATTCGCACTGATTTTGACGTTTGTCTTGATAAAAATTTGTCTAATCTAGTCACTACGTAAAGTGTTATAAAGTGTTTCAAAACAAAAAATAAATATTTTTTTAAAACAAGGACAATTTTTGCAAAAGATTAAAAATTACAAAATGATTCATAATACAATAATTTCGTACAATTAAAAACAACGCACTGATTATGAAAGCCGTAATTTTTAAAATTATTTTTACAATGACTTCTTATTTAATAAACATTATTTAAAAAAATAATTGAAATGGGTACTCATTGAACTCCCAAACGTAAATATTTCCTATACTATTTACCCAATTTCAAATATTAATAATATAAACATAATATGTTCACATACATTACTTTTTGACTTGTTGTTTGAAAAATAAAATAAGCACATATAATTTTATTAAGTTTTCCTTTTGGCCTGTTTTTCGTTTGCCAACATTTTTCACAAATTTTTAATTTTAATAAAAATTTCACACAAACACTATGATGCTATGTTCACATATAAAGGTTTTTAAAAAACGAGTCCTTTTCTCAAAAAACACAAACAAATTGATTTGTTTTTTTAAATATTTCAAAGCCAAAAAACATCTCGATTCGAGTTTTTTAATTATTTAACACACAAAAAAACAAACTGAATTTCCATATAGGGAAGAAATTTTTAGTATTTTTATTACATAGAAATTTGTTGTAAAAATTGTCAAACAGTTTAAAACAAAGAATTAAAAATTATGAATGAAATTTATATTTGTTCATACATTTTATTTGTTTAAAAACTTTATTTTGAATTAGGAAGTGTGCATGTGAATTTTTTATTTAAATAAAAAAATTTTGAAAATATTTTAGCACACGAAAAACAGGCCAAAAGGAAAAACACAATAAAATGATATGTGAACAGTGATGTTTAATTTCATTGTGTTTTCCAAAAAAACAAGTCAAAAACCAATGTTTGTGAACATAATATTAATTCAAAAAATATAATTAGGAACGAATTATGTATGAAACATACATGGGAGCAATTCATTATATCGACTAATGAATTGTCGATTTCATTACCATTAAATTGAACAATGTTACTTATAATTTTTTTTCATTATCATTAGTTATAATAATGATAATGATTTTTAATGATATATTTTTATTGATGATTAAATAGTTAAAATAAAATCATTATCATTAAATAATTTTTAAATTCAATAAAAGTATTGACATTTTTTAGACAATTTTACCCAACTATTTTTGACACATTTTTACAAAATAGACACTTTTTGGATCACCAATAGTGTGAAGCTGATTATAAACATGACTAGTTATTTATGGTTGGGTATAATGCGAAAAGACGTTTAGCAATTATAAAATGATACTATTCTAAAGGCTTTAAGTTTTTAATTAACCCTTTTTAACGGTGCTGCTAAAATGAAAATAAAACTCCAAAAAAATATGCATATTAAAATATAAATACATATATTTATTAAACTATAATTATATTAATCTCTAATATTAGAAAAATATGTAGGTATATAATATATCAATAAATTAGATTTTTTAGACTAAATTTTAAACATTAATTTTTCAAAAGTATTGTGAATATGTATTTGTTACAGCTGTTTCTTTCGGTAAACACCACATAAAAAGGTTTTCTAAATATGATTCGTTAACAAATGGACTAGTTTATTTCTATACTTCTATTAGTTTTGTACATTTCAAAAATCTTACTTACGGACAAGTAATAGCTGCTATGATAGCCTCATACGAATTTTTGTCTAATGTAAATATTGATTTGAATCTATTTTCCAAACATCCCAAGAGCAATAAACTATCACGACATTTCTTTAATTTTCAAATTTCAAATACATTCGTAATTTCACCAATTTTGTCTTTAAATTGGAGAAGTTGTTGAATACTATCAAAGAGTGAATTCTATCGTGTTACAGTTGGTGACTTCAAAGTAACTGATATTATTTCAAAAATTGTTTCATATGATTTTGGCCTTTTAGTTATAGACCATATCTTTTCACATCTTAAATATGTATTAAGTTTTTTAGATTGCGAGGAATATATATTTTATGAATTACTTACTTTAATATAGCACTATTTCACTTTTAATAGCTTCATATAGTCGCAAGAAGATAATAAATTTAATGTTTGATAGTGCTTTCATAAATTGAAGAGATCACAGTAATTTTCATTTTGTATATTAAATTTGTCCTCGTTAAAGTCTCGAGATTCATATTCATCATCGGATTCATCGTCATCACGGGTAATTTTTATTCCAAATACCCTAAAGGCTTTAACAAAGTTCGACCCGTTATCGGTAATAGTTGCTGTTATTTTTTTTATTGTTTAAACTGAACTGCAAATTAATTTCCTCAATTAATCCCGCAATATTTATATAATAAGCTACTGGTTTCAAAGTTAAATCATGTTGTTCCTGTAATAAAACAACACCAACAACCCATTTATGAGCATCTGTATGCAATTCAGTACGCGCCTTTCTATTATACAAAACTAACACAGGACAATCAGTTAATTTATTTTTCAATTCATTAAATTCTTTTTCCTCCCCATCTAAAAGAAACATCTTTTTTTAATAAAAGATGTTCCTAAAATAATTAGTTAATCCTAAAAATTTACGAACTTCATGGATATTTTTTGGTACAGGGAAATTAATCACGGCAATAATTTTTTCTTTTCCCGGCCTAACACCATCTGCATTTATTTCAAACCCTAAATATTGTATGGTATTTTGAAGGAAAAAAATTTTTTTTAATTTTAAAGTTACGCCATTTTTCATTAGTTTTTCTAAAATTAATTCTAAATTCTGAAAACCTTTATCAATTGAATCAGATGGTATCAATATATCATCCATATAAACCAAAGCTGTTGTAAATCTTAAATTTCCCTATATTCTATTCATGGTTCGTTAAAAAACAGCCGGAGCATTTACTAATCCAAATGGCATTCTTAAAAATTCATAATGCCCATCAGGAGTTATAAAAGCTGTCTTCTGAGAAAAGTCTTTATCTAATAAGATTTGATAATATCCACTTGCACAATCTATGCTAGTGAAATATCAGTTACCTCTTAATCTATCAATTTCATCATCCATTCTTGGCATTGGAAAAGCTTCTTTAACTGTTTTTCAATTTAGAGCTCTGAAATCAATCAAAGAATAGGACTAGAATAAGGAGATGATGAATCTTGAATGAGGCCTGCCTTCTTCAAATCATCTATCATGTCTCGAACAAGTTCTCTCTCAGACCATGACATCCGATATGGTTTATAGGAAACAGGAATTTCATCACTCAGTAATATTTTCATTTGTGCATTTTTTATAGTCCCTAATTCTGACATATCTTGTGAAAAACAACATTTGTATTTATTTAATAATGCTACTAATCGTTTTACATTTTCGTCATTTAATTCTTTCGCTTGAGGAATAACTTTATTTTCGGAAAAAAAGTTTTAGTTTATTAGATTTTGAAATATAATTTGAGTATTCTAACGTAGAATCTAGTTTACATGGATAAACTCTCCCTATACGTGAACCTTCCTTAAATGTTAAACTGTCTTCGCTATTATTTTCTATGAAAACTAACCCTTTTTTTCCCAATTACACACCTGGAAATTCGATATTCTCTATTTGGCTTATATACGACTATGTCTTCTAAATAAAAGCTCGAATCTGCAGTTTGTTCTGTTACAACTTCAACTAAACATGCATGGTCTCTGGGAATAGTTACTGTTTTGTCAATCCAAATTGAAATTTTTTCCTTTGATGCACACTCGAAATCAGGAAAATATTAGTTTTCTTTGTCAATAATTTAACAGTGTTATCCTTGACTATCATTATTACATTTTCACTATTAATAAATGGTTGCCCTATGATGATATCAATTTCTTGGGCATAATCAGGAACAACTAATAATTCAACAATTTCAGAAGCTGTATCTACTTCCAATTTTGCAACTATTTTAAAGTTTACTGAAATAACTGATCCTCCATACCCTTTTACTTGTATATTACAAGCTCCAAATGGTTTTTGAAAAATATTTGCACTCGATTGTTTTATCAATATTACTGAGCAACCTGTGTCTATAAAACCTTTCAATCTAATATCATCTATTTTACAATTCACAAAATAGCAATTTGTTCGAACTTTTTCGTTTTCAATTAATAATTACCTTTCTTTTTTAAGCACTCACGAGTATTATGTCCCCATTTTTTACAATTTTCACATTTTTATAGGGTTTTGACATTTACTGGCATAATGTCCAGTTTTTTTTACAGTTGAAGCATATTATTTTCTTCATCTTATCTTCAGTGTCATCATGTAACAACGTAATGGTTCTTCCTTCAATTTTCCTGGTTTTAGTCGGATATTCCTTTTCATCTGGAAATGTTGACAAATTCTTGCACCAATTTGAACACTTCCACTAGGCAAACCATCTATAATACAAGACACGGCATCCACACCAGTTATTTTACACAAACTAGCTAACATTGACTCCAAAGGATGATTAACACGATTTATTAAACGTTTCATATTTTCAGCAAAATCACGATGATCCGGAAACGATTGAAGTAATAAAGCTTTCCAATCTTCCCATGTAGATACATATTCATTTAAATTTTCAAACCATACACGGGCTAAACCTTTTAATCTATTCTGCGGCAAATATCGGCAAATATCTTGTATCTATCATTTGGTAAATTTTTTTCAACCACAATGATACAGGTAAACTTGATATTCCTGGTTCAAATTCCGGAATGCAATCAATTTTAAAATTGTTGTTGCCTCCGACCGACACATGTTGTTTTTCACTCAGAGATTTAACCAAACTTTCCAATGTATTGATACGGGACAAAACTATTTGTACACCTCATATATTTCGTATACCTTCACGCACATTTTCAACAGATCCGCTGTTTATTTATACTTGCTTACAATGTATTGTACTGTGGAATGTTGCAAATTTTGTACTGATGTACAAATACTTTCGTCCCAAAGATTTTTACTTAAATTGTACTTTTTTTTAACAATGTGTTATATATTAATTTATTTTTTATCAAATAATTCAATAAAAATGGACCTGAATTAAAACTACATATAATAATTTTTTATTCTTTATAAATTATTGAAGATATACGAAATGCATGGGTGTACAAATAGTTTTGTCCCTAACTGTATATATTCCGTAATTTATTTGTTTTTTTGTATCCTACCGCTGCTTTATAAATTTTAATATTTATATTTGAAAATTAAACAAAATTTATGTATGTTTTCAATGTTTAAACCAGAATAATATATTTTTATTTTTCATTTCTTTTTGAATATTATACATATGCAATATTGATTATTTTTTTTTAAATATCTTAGCAAAGTGCTTACAATATAAGTATGTGGGCTTTTAAACCGCCTGCAGGCTAAAACTGCAGAATTTCGGGACAAATCCTGTTATATCCAGTGAACTGTGTAGCCATGAAATGACTTACGCCTTCCAGACCAAATGTCGGCAGTGCAGCATACATACGAAACCTTAAGCCCAAATTACAAATGCGCGTAGTCAGCAGCAGTGTGTGCTGCCATAATCAGCTGATAATTTAGAAAGCACTGTTTGTTATGGTGTTGATTACATTTGGTCAGCAGCAGTTTGCAGTGCTGTTTGTTTTAGCCCTGTTTCTAAATTCACTGCGCTGCTTTCAGATTGAGAGCGAGACAAAGAGAGTGAGCAAATAAATGAGAGGCTAAAATACACAAGTAGAATAAAGTAAGATGGTGGTTGTAAATTGTGGCTGCCTACGCTGAATTGTAATTATAACGGCAGCAACATGTTGTACTGACAGTGAACAGCTGATAGTTTTTGCTGATACTGTTGCTGACTACGCGCAATTGTAATTTGGGCTTTAACAGCAAAGTGGAAATGTTGTCTACATATTTAAATTCAATTAATCACACGAAAACTTACATTTTGAAGCTTATTTTTAATTTTTATTTCCATTTGCTTATAATTTTTGTCTAATAAATCTTGCATATGCTTTCGCGATTTTACTTTTAAGTTAGTGTCTTCGAATAGAGTAATAAAATCTTTATTCTCGACAACTGACATTGGCGAAAATGAAGACGTAATAAACTTTAAAACCTTTTAATCAAATTTGGTTGGTTTGTTGAAAAGTTTATTGGAATTGCTTCATGTTTTTCTTAGCTTAAAGTCTTCGTATTACTTTACATGTTGTTTTTTATAGTGTTGAAGAAAATTTGAAGTGACTTTCTTGAAGCCCTTTATTTTTATATCACATATTAAGCATACAGCAACTAAACCTTGAGATTTCCTTTGATAATTATCAAATATTATAATCTGTTGTATTTAGCTGAGATAAATATAATTGTATGTACCAAACACGTATTACAACGTAATATTCATTGTATAATACATACCATCTTCTTTATAACGAAAAAGGGTTTTTTTTAATAAGTGGAAAACCATCTACATCCTCTGCTTCGGGATTTATAAAATAGTTTACTCTAAAAAAAAAGCATTCAATGAAATGTGCATATATATTTTTAATTTACATATCTTAACCGGTCGCATCCATTTTTTTTCTAATCAAAATAATTGTATTTATTTCATATATTTTTTAAACAATGAACATATTTTTTTTAATAAATTAACGCTTTAAATCAGGATTAATTTATTTTTTAATAGTCTTTTTTTTATATTAATACACATTATTCATATAGCCATTTTAAAACTTTGTTCGGCTTCGGTGAAAATGTTTGATGTTGTATATCTCAAAATCACATGTAGTTGATTTTTAGATAAAAATTAAAATAACTTGTAGTTTTAAAGTACCATTTAATGTTTAATGTATGCTATTTTTTAATAAAATAAAAAATATTTAAATTAAATTTCTTTTGCAAATGAAAACTATTTTTGAATCACCCAATTTTTATTGGTTAACTCAGTTTAAATATGAATTTTCAATTAAATAAATAAAAAGGTATTTTAAACTTAAACCTACATATTTTTGAATTATCCTTTCGTCATGCAATTTTTTATTTTCGTAAAAACAAATATAAAGTTTGTTAAGTTAATATTTCAAATAAAAACAAAAAATAGGAATATTAACACGGCCTCTAATTAGTCACTATTTGTTTTTTAATACTTATAAAATAAAAACTCCTATAAATTTTTTTTATATTTTTATACAAACAATGATTTTTTTTAGTAATTATAAATAGTATTTCTAAAATTTTTGGTAATTTCGTTACCATTACCAAATAATTAAAAAAAAAAAAAAATTTCATTAAATGGTTGGTTAGTTTACGTGGTAGCCCTGATTGCGTTCAAGGCTGGGCATTCAGATAGAAGATGATATACTGTCTCCTCCTTCTCGCGATTACCACAACTACGACAGTATTCATTGTAAGGGAGACCAAGTCTGCTTGCATGTTTTCCGATCGTCCAGTGACCTGTAAACAATGCTATTATTCTCGAGATGTCTTTGCGTTTGTAGCCAATGAGTTGCATTGAGCGTTTTTCGTTGTAGGTAGGCCACGTTTCCTTAGCGACTCTACATTTGTCCAGATTTCGTCATTTCTAGATAGTGTTTTTGGATTCTGCTTTTGACTGATCCTAACGGGATTGCGACAGAAAACGATAAGGAGGCATTCATAGCAGAGCCTGCCCTGTCTAATTTGTCTGCCTGTTCATTACCATAGTAATCCCTATGCGCAGGAACCCAGACTATAGTAACGTCATACTTCGACTTAGTCCTCTTTACACTGTCTGACTAGAATAAAGGTAGTTTTGGGTGATTTGAGCGATAGAATTGCCACTTGGCTGTCGACAAATAAACCAATATTCCCTTAAATATTTCTATCGCGAATTAGTTTACACGCTTCCCTGACCGCTAGTATTTTCGCTTGGAATACGCTTGCCTCATCAGGGAGTCCAAATGAGTGTCTAATTCCAAGATCGTTAGAGAAGACACCAGAGTCGACACCGCAATTCATCTTTGAGCCGTCAGAGTATATCTTAGTTCCATATTGTTCAAGAAGATTTCCCCTTCTCCATTCGCTCCTGGTGGGGAATAGGACTTTAATTGTATTTCTGAAGTCCATCTGGGGAATCATATAGTCGGTAGATTGATTGAATTGCGGAGGTATTAAACTTAATATGCTCGCGTGCCCATATGTTCTTGATCTCCAGCTTTCCGTTGCAGATAATCTTATCGCATTATTGACTGATGATTCAATAATGTGTAGGTCTATGAGTGTTAGGTGCAATATAGTGTTCAGAGATTCTGATGGACTACTAATCCAATGTTGAATGTTTAGCTTCCAAGAAAGCTAGGAGTCCAAAATAATGCCCAAGTACTTTGCATTGTCCGACAGTTTTCAAACTGTAGTAGTATAAGCTCGGAATCTTGGTCTTTGTGGTGAAAAGTACCAGCTCTGTCTTGCCCGGAATCACTCCTAGTCCACATTCTTTGGCCCAGTTGCTGAGTGTAGTCAGAGCAGTTGACATGATATCGCTTATCACGTTCAGAAACAGTCCTGATACTAGTATCACCACATCGTCCGCATAAGCCACGACTTTCACTCCCTTGTCGTCCAATTCGCACAGGATGAATTAATGACAATAAGCCACAACAGCGGAGAAATCACACCTCCTTGTGGAGTTCCACGCATAACTTGTTTGGTCTTAACACTGTTGCCTAAATTCGCAATGACGATTCTTGTCTCTAGCATTGAGACCAGCCAGTTGGTGATGTAATCCTCAACTCATAGTTCGTGCAGAGCTCTCTGTATCGCCATAGTCGTAACATTGTTAAAGGCGCCTTCTATGTATAGAAAGGCATCCATTGTGTATTGTTTAAATTCAATGGATCGCTCGATGACCCTTACGACTTCATGAAGAGCCGTCTCCGTGGAGCGACCTTTAATGTAGGCGTGTTGACTTTTTGAGAGGCGAGTTGTACGCTCTAGACGCTGCCTTATATGTAAATCAATGAGTCTCTCCAGGGTTTTCACTACCTTTACTCTTCTCCAATTCCGCGGAACATAGTTGAGGGTTAGGCAGAGTTTAAATATTCTATGTAGCCAGGGTATGATATATACTTTTGCACTTTGTAGCATCCGTGGTATAATGCCATCGGGCCCTGCAGATTTGCACGGAGAGAAGCTATCCATTGCCTGCCTCTGCGCTTATCGTGATAAAACTGCCACGATTTAGTCCTGTAGCTAATATTGAAAACATTGCGTGCCTCCTTGCGTAGCCTCGAGAGTTCCTTGTTCCACCAGGGAGGGAAACTCTTTTTAGCTTTCGTCATTGGACAGAATATGTTAAAAGCTTTAACGATTTCCTTGCTTAATGTGCTCTCAATTTGATCAAGATCTAAAGGTTGACGCTGTTTCATTGCAGACGAGTCCAATATCGAAAAGTATCCAGCAATGATCCGAAAAGGATTTCTCTTTATATACTCTTTACCTATCAACTGATAAATTAGATCTGTCTTTTGTAAGTGTAATATCTAGCACCTCTTCCCAATCAGTACGGTTCACCGAGCTCGGAAAGACGAATGTGGGTTCGTTGCCAGAGTTACATATTAATGAAATCAAGTAGACACTCAGCTCTGTCGTTGATTTCAGTGCTAACCCATATTGTATGCCTTGAATTTGCATCACAGCCAAGGATAATGTCGTCTTGAGCCTCCATAGAGGCTAGAAACGCCTTCACTTCGTCTGGCGGGGCTGGGTCGGAACAGCCCAGCTTTCTCTAGCTCAACTGCGCTATTTTCTGAGATGGCGAAGATAATGCACATGTTGTTGTCCCCATGATCTTCTGTACGGATGACTGTCCAGTCATCCATGGGGATACTGGGGTTCTGCAGATTCAGACACTCCAATATTTTATGGTTATCACAGCTCATCTTTTTTTTTTTACATATATATTAGTTTTTATTGAATCTTTCTTTTTCAGAAATTTACAATAAGTATTAAAATCTTAACCTAAACTTAAATTATTGTTGATATTGCCACTGCAAAATCCAACGTAGAGTTTTCATTAGTAGTATTATCTTCCAAGATCCAGTGTTTCCATTCTTCTTAGGCGTCTGTGACCCTCAAAAGTTAGCAGATCCCTAGCGAGAGGGTTTGGGTGTTCAGATAATTTTTTCATATATTTGATGCTACTGTTCTTTATCTCCTCACGAATTGTAGGAATATTGAGATCCTTGTGGATGTTGCTATTTCTGACGTACCATGGTGCACCTGTTATTATTCTTAGGAGTTTGGACGGTCTTCTCTGTAATTTTTCAATGTTTGATGAAGAGGCTGTTCCCCAGAGCTGTATGCCATATAACCATATAGGTTTTATTACTGCTTTATATAACAGTACTTTATAGTCCAAGTCTAGGGCTGACTTTGGACCAATTAACCAATGAATTTGGGCAGATTTTAGTTTTATTTGAGTAACTTTGGATTCTATATGACAAGTCCATGTTAAACGCCGGTCTAGGTGAATACCAAGATACCTTACTTTATCCTGTTCAGGTATTTGGACATTGTTTATTCGAATGGGGGGACAACTTTCCCTGCGTAAGGTAAATGTTATATGGACACATTTCGAAGCATTCACATTGATCTTCCATTTATATAGCCATTTTTCCAGCTCAGTGATATGAGATTGGAGTTTTTCGGATGCAATCACCGGATTTGTATGCATACTTACAAAAGCAGTATCATCTGCAAAAGTTGATGTATGAGTCATAGGGCTCGTGGGCATATCTGCCGTATATAGTATATAAAGAAGAGGCCCTAAAATACTTCCTTGAGGTACTCCTGCGGAAATTTTTCTGCGTGAAGATATCACATCTTTCGATCTTATTTGAAAAGATCTATTTATTATATAGTTTTTTAGTAACTTATGAACGTTCTGTGGAAGTAACGTGGTCATTTTATGTATTAGTCCGTCGTGCCAGACTTTATTGTCAATAAATAACGCAGAGCAATACTGCTTGCTCTCGAAACCTCTTCTGATGAGAGTTGTAATTCGATGCACTTGTTCAATAGTACCATGTTTTCTCCTAAAACCAAACTGATGGTTAGGTATACTGTTATTATTATTAAGATGTAATAATAGGCTCTCAAGGAGCAATTTCTCAAACAATTTCGAAAAAATTGATAATAAGCTTATTGGACGATAAGATGTTACTTGAGTGACGTCTTTTCCAGGTTTGGGTATCATTACTATCTCTGACAACTTCCAAGTACTTGGAAAGTAGCCAGTACGTAAAATGGCATTGAAAATGAATAAAATAAATTTTAGAGCCGAGTTTGGCAAGAAACAAATCATTGTGCTGGTAATTTTGTCCGTTCCAGGAGATTTTCCTGCCTTCAGACCTTTTAGTGCTAATTTCACGGCAGAGAGCCGGAATTTTAATGGAGAGTGAATATGGTCGCTAACTACAACAGGTCTTAGAGTTGAACCTGTATTATTTGGAGTGAAAACGTGTTCTAAATGACTAGCGAATGCTTCAACTTTTTCATTAGAACTTTTTGCCCATTGGCCATTTCGGAGGCGTATGGGAGACTCATATGCAATAGGGCATTGCATATTTTTCACCGCCTTCCATAGACTATAATCAGTTTCCTTAGTAGAGTCTAAGTTTTGCAGATATGTTTTCAATTTGGATTCTTTTTGATTCTTCAGAGCGAAGCGTAATCTTTTGATACATTGATTAAGTCTAGTTTTGACGGCTGGTGATCGAGAATCTTGCCATTGACGTCTTAGTTGCCTTTTTTCCCTAATAAGAGATTCAACATTTGAGCAACATTTAATATATTTTGGCCTTCGTGAGAAACGCGAAGGTGTGGATAATATAGCTGCATTAGTCAGGATATCCGTGAAGATATTAACTGCAGATTGTATTTCGTTTTCGCTTTTCAGTGGAATATTTTGTGGTAAGTGGGAGCTTATGTACATTTTGTATTTTAACCAGTTTGTTTTCTTGTTTGGGAAACAAGAGCTTTGAGTTTCAAAGTGACTTGGACTATTAATCAGTGTCAGGATCGTTGGTGTATGGTCTGACGAAAGATCAAGTGAAGGAATCACTGATATACATTCACGTTTTACATTTCTAATTACAGCAAAGTCGATAAGATCGGGAACCTTATTGAGGTCTGTAGGCCAGTAAGTAGGTTGGCCACAAGGTATGGAATCTAGTTTGCTGGATGATATTGCTTCAAATAACTGCCTACCTCTGGGTGTTGTTAGACGAGAGCCCCAAAAGGTATGTTTTGCGTTATAGTCTCCTGCTGCTATAAATCTTGGGCCTAAAGTTGCAAAATAATCAAGAAATTGATTACGATTAATAGAATATCTTGGAGGACAATATATAGAGGATATTGTTATATTGTTATCGGGAATATTTATTGAAGTGGCCTGAATATGATCCGTTCTGTATTCTGGCATTGGAAAATGCTTTATATCTTTACGAACTAATATTGCTGTCCCTCCGCATGCCCTACCGTTAGGCTGCTTTGTGTCATAGGTATAGTAGCCATTTATTCTGAAACAGTTCTTTTGAGTAAAGTGAGTTTCAGATACCAGTAGCAGATCAATATCTTGCAACGTTAAAAATTGTTGGACTTCGTGTTTATGTTGGCTAAGGCCGTTAGCATTCCAGTAACATATTCTTAAGGAATTCATTTTTTACTTAGCAAAATCTGCATGAGCATGCTTTGATTTTGCATTAATTGCTGTAACATATTTTGCATATTTGACATAAAACTGTTCATGGTTTCAATTAGTTTCTCAATAGAGCTTTGAGAATTTATGTTGGGAATTACTGAACCCTCTTTTAAAGCGTGAGCATATGAAAATAATGGAGCATTATTTTCATTATTTTTATGAGTTTGGTTGGGAATTACTGAACCCTTATTGAAAGTATTTGGAAATTGAGCATTTCCTTCTACGTTTAATTTCATTTGTGTAGTAGAACCTTCTTTTACCGTATGAGCATACGACAATTGCCGATTCGTGTTCAGGTTACTTCTATGTTGTGCACTAGAAGTAGGTCCATTAGGGAGGCTTGGAAAATTAGAATCCTGATATTGAGCATATACAGGTCTTCTTGCCTTTGAAGTCCCTTTAATTTGAATATACACAGGGCAACCACGGTAGTTTGCAGTATGATTCTGACCACAATTGCTACACTTTCTGTTTTTGAATGGGGACATTCCAGACTTTTATGGATATCTCCACATCTAACACAAACTGATGGCAATTTGCAGAAGGACTTAGTGTGTCCATATTCCTGACAATTTAAGCACTGTGGGGGACCTTTGCGTTTAATTCGTTCTTCCACAACTATCTTGCGATTTAGAAGGTATCTTAAACCGTATATGGGATACGGTTTAAGATATTTAATTCTTCAATCGGGAAGAATTATAAGATATTTCAACTCTAAAAATTGGTTGAGGTACCTTATTTTTATTAATTATATTGTGAACGGACTTCACTTCATAGCCTTCAGATTCAAGAGCTTCTTTAATCTCATCAGCCGGTACAGAACTGTCAATACCTTTAATGACAACCAATAAGCCTTTTGCGCTCTTTAGTTGATATGTATAGTAGTTTCTTTTTTCACTATCAAAACAGTCAACTATAATTCTATAGTTTTTTTCTGTGAATGTCTGAATTTTAGTTTCAGAAACATTCCCTTTTCGTAGAGAAACTACATAGAAATTTTCTTTGCCTACAAGTTGGGACAACTTTTTTACTAGAGCGTTAGTAGTAGGCTCGCGCAAGTAGAGTGGAGGAGGCTTATAATTTTTGGTACTCTTTGCAGATTCAACTTCACTTTCTTGGTTATCCAGTATCGAGAACCGATTTTGACTTACCTCATTTTTTTTTGTTGTTTTGGATTTGGTTCAAGTTTTAATGTCCTAGGGCTGGACTTACGTTTAGTGATGGTAATATAACGGTCCATCCCTGTTGGAATTTTGTTATGTCCTGAGTTCACTAAATTATTATTATTCTTTGGTATGGCACCAGTATTTTTCATTGATTGCCGTGATGGAGAAATTATTTCACTATTATCTTTTGCCAGATCACTTTTGTTACCGCTAATGGTATTAACAGTGTTAATATTATAATAATTATTGTTTGAATTGTCATTCAATTGTGTACTACTTTTTTCATCAACCATTAAACTAGTTGTTTGTTTATATTTCTGATTTTCTTTTGTGCTATATTCTACACAATTTGGCGCACTAGTAATTGCACTAGAGAGAGGAGATCTCTCATTTGTTGTTTTTGCGGTTAAATAATTCCTGTTCTTTTGTGTATCATATAAATTATTATTATTGTTTAAGGGGCTCAATACAATGTATGCGTTTTTACCATTTGTACTGAGTCTCCTCTCACTTAATAGAGAGTTAGAGCAACTCATTAACACACAAGCACAAATGTATATTTGTATATATTTTTTTGTGTTGTACTTTGTTTTGTATTCATTCTTAAATTTTAATATGCAGATATTAAGTTAAAAATGTAACAAAATATAAATATTTTATAATTAATTTATGTATAAATGCTTTAGATTTGTTAAGCGTCCATTCGCTTTTTTTTACTTATCTTTTGTTTCAACTATATACACTATTATTTTCACAGCACTTCACTAAGAAATTATTATTTTTAGTAGAGCAATGTAAAAACACGTCTATACACGAGAGAAATATTGTTGTTTTTTCATCTTTGGTAACCAAACCTTTGCCTGCGGTCTCATAAGGATTTCCTCCGCTGGGATAAGCTTAAGGCTTAAGCCTTCCCATGCATCACTAATCTTTGCGAGGAAAAACGAGGAACTGTAGAGTCTTTATTGGTGAGTAGTACTCAGTGAGTACGTGTTCCATCACGAGTTCAGCCAATTTAGACTCTATAGCACCCCATTCTGCTAACACAGGAGTTAGATAGCAGCTTTTGTCGTTGGCCAGTGCCATCAGCAAGTGATCTTTAACCACCTCGTTAAACGGCTTTCCTGCTGACGTTATTGTAGTGGGAGCCAGAGCGATCGATTTATCATGGACCTTTCTCCTCTTCGGCGAGTTGTTACCCTTAGCTTGAGTCGCGATTTCGCTTGGCTCTTTCCTGCGCTGCCTGGGATGTGGATGGTTGGGAGTCCTTAAACTTAAGTTACTCGTCAACCACCGCTTGGTATTTGACACGATCTTCCTTATCGAGCTCAAGTGGAGTGCCATTTGCCTCATTCTTGTCAATTTTTTCAAGTATAAAGAGAGCTTTGACATAACGTTGTCTCAGAATTTCTTTCTGGCTCTTCTTTTTTTTCGTTTCTAATTCGACTGGTCGTCAGACTTGACATCCTGGCGAGGAGACGTTGGACATGTATTTTGTGACAGCAGGGTGCTATGACTTTCTCCCCTGCTGCCAGGTCTCTTGACTAGAGGCCAGAAGGTCGTCTTTCGAGGAGGTACCCATCTCCAATTGTTTGTTGTTGTTTTTGTTTTTTGTGTTAAAATTCTCCATATAGTTCCCACGAGTAGGCACGTAAGGGGATGGACCATTCATGCAGGGACGGCGTACATGGACTAGACAAAGAAAATTTACAACTGGCCCGTGTCCTGGCGCCAGAGGGGAGCTGTTAGCGACTAGTCTTCTTTAACCACTGACTAGCCATTCAGGTTCTCAGCACTGCTACCAACCACCTTAACCTTACAAGTGGAGGAAGGAGGATGTGAAATAAGAGGGGAGGAAAGAGGATAGAGGAAGGATAACCTTTGGTCATGTAGGCCTTTAGAGTCTAGACCTTGATTACTCAGTATCTTCCAGGAAAGCAGACCCTTCCAGGAGGACAACTGAGGCCTCAAGGAAGAGACCACTGCCTACATTTAAGCCACCACATCGCGTCAAGATTGTTATTCAGGTGGGGAATATTAAATGGTAGTTTAATATTTTTACATTGACATTTTTTTCAAATAATGATAAATGAAATTTTATTGCTAATGAAATTTTTCCATGTATTACATATGCACGTTAGCAACAAAACACAGCTTTTGTATTAAAATCATAAACATAAACTGGAAAAAAATGTATATTCTTTTGGATTAAAATACCATAAAAAAGTTTAGTAAAAAAAACAAAATCATGTGGAATCTGCACCAATATCACTGTCATTTTCACTATCAGACTCTTGTATATTATAACATGCGTTTTTTAGTAGTTTCAATATATCTGGCGTTAAAGTTCGTTTTTTAACTGGTGGAGTTTTCCTGAAGCTGCAAATATAAGGATCTGATGATATTAATAGCCTTTTTATTAAATCTGCATTAGTCTCGGTCCGTGAAGTTTTCCGCGTGAACTGCAGTCTATAACGTCTATTGTCTTTATTCCTGGATTCTTGAGCTTCTTCAGATAATTGACCAATAGGAAGGATGCAATGTTCAATTATAGCTTTTCCGTGCCAAAGAACAAATAAAGATTTCTTGTTTCAAATGTATAACTTTCGAATACTTCCACGTTTATAGTATACCCAGATGCTAAGCATTCCAATATAACATGAAAACGTTTAATAAGTTCTAAACTTAACACAGTTATTTCCGCATTTCTAAAAAATCGCCTGGCTGTATTGCCATCTTTAGTATTTCCCGATATCTGTTTAGGCATGTCTATCAATAACCCCATTTTTGATCTAAATTCGTCTTGAATAACATTTTTTTTTTTTTTTTGTAAAACTTTTACTTTGTTATCTTCACCTCTAACTTGCCACATTTTTATATCTATCCTGTAAGCTATATGTAGTAAACATTCCATAAATCGTATCCAGGAATGTAGAGGCGACAAGCCAAATTCCAAAACTCCAGGGTCTAAGGTTTTTTGTAACAGGGGCTGAAGAGTTATTCATTTCGGAAGGCTTAGCTCCACATACATAACATATTTGTGACGAATTGTAATTCGATAAAGCAGAACAAACTTTTCCATCAATCATGCATAAAATTAATTTCGGATTTATATAAACAGTATTTTGGATATTTTTCACGACAATATTAACCTCAGTAGCAACTAGTTTTGCTATTTGGTCCTTAATACCTTGTACTTCTTTTTTTTATCAAGTCTGTTGTCTCTTTTGCAAAGATTAATTTTATAGGACGACAATAGCGAGAGGAGTTGGGCGTTTTGTTTTCATAAATTATAATTTTCTCTTCATTTTTATTAATTAAATATATTTGTACTAGTACAAGAGAAATACTAAACAAATTTTCATTACTACTACCTTCTTGTATCCATTTTTGCTTGTAAAGACTTTGATTAGATCCATCATATCCCCATTTGAATAAAGCGAATATTTCCGTATATGTACTTATGTGATTTTTTATAAAATCACTATAACTTGAATATAGTTTTAAAATCGTGTGGTATATTAGGAATTGTAATTTAATTTCAGCATAAGATTCTGTTACTGCTATTTTTTTGGGTAGCAGTTCTTTTGACCTCTTAACTAATTCATAAGAAGGGTATAAGGATCGATTATAACTCATTGTATGTTGTTTTAACATTCGATACTTGTTTGAGGATAAATCTAAATCCAAAATCATAGCTAAAGCTTCATCCGCTGAAAGACCATTTGTTACCTCAATTGTTGACCTTAACTTCTTTATGGCTTTACCTCTTTCTGGTGAAGACAAAGCTAACTCTTCCACCAATTCAGCTGAACAGCGTTTTCCAGAGGAATGCAGATGTGTTTTAATAGCCATCACCATTTGTTCGGCACCTACTGAATGAGTTAATTCTTTTACTTTTCTTCTCTTGCTTCTTTGGCTACAATCTTCAAACTCCTTTTATGGCCTGTCCACCTTATGATCGTCTTTTGCAGTATTTACTGTAAAACTAGAATAATCTATTAAAAATGCTAGCCAATCGTTATTGTCATGTAGGAATCGGGGTTTTGTTCTTTTAGCTTTTGTCCATCTTTTCTGAAACTCGCTGCACATATTCAAACAAAAAGATTTCAATTTATCAAAATGTATTTTTGTTGTTGAGCCGCTCACCAAATTAGATGAAATAAAGTCAATTAAACGAACGAAACGTTCATTTTTAACACTAGATAGCCATACGTCAAAAAGTTCCATCCGAGAAATATTAACCGAATTCATCACAATTTAAAAAAAAAATAAAAATAATCAGAGGATACACTTGAAAGTTTCTGTTTAAAATGCAGTTTAATTTACACAAAACAGAATAAAAAATAAAAAATATATTGCATTATTACATTTTCCAACAACAATACAGCATAAATTTATTTACCTAAACCAAAACTTCGCTTACAAAGCTAGAATTAATGATTCTATTAATAACTTACGTTGTAATTAGTAAAGTCTAAAAATAAACAAAATAATATGCAAATTTTTATTTTTAGAAAAAAAAGAAAAGAAAACGGGACTTCTTTGTGAAAACCATTGATGCACTTTAAAATAACTAGACAGTACACTGCAGTGGTATAGTGGGTAGAGCAATTGGCTAGCATCCGGATGGTTGTGGGTTCAACTTCTGACTCCGACTATTTTTTTTTTTTAATTCTTGTAAATCGTTCTATAAATAATTACTTTTGTGACATCTTAAACAAAAATAAGTTCCTTTTCTAGCAAAGAAAAGTTCCACTATATAACGGTTAATTGCTAGATGGAATTATTCACCCACGATCTTGTAAGCTCACAACTTAAACAAAGGTATTCATTTAAAACATACATTCTTTAAAAGCAACTTACAAATAAAATGGTATTCAATTTTTTGTTCCACTTAGAAGGATGGTGTATCTTTGTTTTGAATACTTTGTTCGGCAGGGGCAATTTCGGGCAAAAATTTTTTTTAGTTTGTATTAAAGGAGTATCCCTAGTTCTCAAAACAATCAAAAGTTGGACCCCAGCTGATAACAGAAAAAAGTATTCGTCTATGCATTTTTGTTTTTGACTTACAATTTTTTTTAAGAGCTTTCCTATTATATCTTTCAATATCTAAAACTATCTTCATTCAAATATATACAAAATACCTGTTTTATATTTTAAAGGAATTATATTTTCATATACAAAAAGAGTTTTTTAAAAATATGCCATAGAAAATTTTTTATTCATGTTCAAAGTTTGACTAATTTTCGAGCAAAAAAAAATATTTTTCTTTTGTATATTTTACCCATCATTCATGTTATCGTTAGAAGCATTCATTGATCGATTTCAGCTAAAATGAGTACGAAAATGTCTTAACTGAATAGTCTATTTTAATACTCGAATATAATATTTTTTCCTCCTTTAAAGTTCATTTTTGGGGTTTTGGCCAGCTAAATTTGAAAATCGAACACTGTGCGTCTGCCGGCATGTCAACCCAATGTTCGCCACAATCGCATATGTTCAACATTTTCATTGTTTGCTGTTTCCACGTAATTCCAAAAATTCATCAATATTTACACGTCTTAGATTAAGGTGTAATTAATCGGCTGTACGAATAATCGCCCAAGGGAAAATCGCCCAAAACATAAAAATGTACAAAGAGCACAATAACTGTGCTCTTATGTATATATGTTTCAACGTGTTTTTTTAAATAATTTTGTACAACTTTTGAACCATTAAGTATATTTCAATGAAATTTCACTCAATTATTTCTAAGGTGTTTTTCAATTGTTTTGGAGGAGCACAAGTATCTGGCTGGTCTGTGGACGGAAGGAGAACCTACGAAAGTGGTCAACTCCTTTAGTTATTTATTATATAATATCCGAGGTTACATATTTCGGAGGACCTGCCCCCTGCTCAAAGAGCAGCTAGAAACTGTGCTCCTCCAAAACAGTTAGAAAATACCTCATTAATAACTATGTGAAATTTCATTGAAATATATTTATCCGTTCAAAAGTTAAACAAAATTATTTAAAAAAAAACACTTTGAAACTGCTGTGCACTTACATGTATGTATATAAAATGCTGCAGCACACATTTACTATAGAAATTAAGGAAAATATGCACATTTCGCTGAAGGGGGCCAAGTTTCAGCTAGTTTTTAAACGATTGAGTATTTATGCAAGTATTTGGTGTCATTGGAAAGGTTATTACTTAAAAAATAATAAAATATAAATAATGAAGTATTCAAACTAAATTTTTCATTAAATTTGTGAAAAAACTAAAAATTTGTGTATTTAGTTTTATTAAATATATATATATATATATATATATATATATATATATATATATATATATATATATATATATATATATATATATATATATATATATATATATATATATATATATATATATATATATATTTGAACTTAAATAAAATCTACAATAATTAAACTATCATTGTGAAATTTAAGTACAATATAAAAAATTTTGTCATTAAAAGAAGATAATAAATAGATTCCCATTTTCTTATTCCGAAATACCCAAAATTCCAGTTCGGGGAAAGCTTCCTTCAAAAATTTACTTTTTTCATTGAAATGGTCACCCTGTCGTTATAAGGGGCCTCCGTCAGAAAATACTTTTTGGGTGTATACCTTACATATAGGGCTAAAAAATTAAAATAATTTTAAGTCGATCCCAGCTTTGCGATTTGACATAACAAAAAAAGAAAAATTCCAAAATTGACACAATTTGGATAGGGCTCGTGGGCAGACCTTTGTCCCAAACTCCTCCAGATTTACTTTACACGCATTTACATTAAGATTTCTTTTGAAAACATTAAAAAAAGCTCCGAACAAAAAACTTTTTTTTAACTGAGTAAATATTGCCAACTTTTTGGAAAAAAAAACCAAAAAATTTAAAATTTTTTTAAAATTCCAACTTTAGATTAATATAACTTTTTAACGGATTCGTATAATTATATGATTCTTGCAGCAATATTATTTAGAATTTTGTAGGAAATCTGGCAAATAAGTTGAAAAAACTAGAAAAAGACGAGGCTAAAATAAGGTAAAAATTTATTTCGACCCGAATATCCCTTAAACTAAAAGGACTACATATATATTAAATTTTTTATATATATAAAATTTTTTTTTAGCGATTTTTTAAAAAATTACATACCCGAGATGGGAAACTTTGGAGGGCCACCCACTTCCCCCCTGTACTCCTCCAAATCAACTCGAAAATACCTGAGCTCTGACCATGACAAATTTTATTGAGATACCTCTAACGGTTCTTTAGTTACTGAATTATTTCCAAAAAAAAGCGTTTTGGAACCACAGTGCGGTGTAATACCAAATAATTTCTTATAATTAGAGTTTTTCACGGGAAATCCCGGGACGAGAATTTCCGGGAATCCCGCCAAATTTTCACTCCCGTAATCCCGGGAAATCAAGCGGGAATTCCCGGGATTTCTTGTGTATGCAAAATGTTTATATTTTACAACTCATATATGGATATTTTAGTATATAATGTGTTTTTACATTTGTTTTTATTTATTTAATTTGATTTGTTACAAATTTAAATATTTTTAAGGAAATTTCTAATTTTGTTTGATATTTTTCGTATAACAGTTTGAAAACAAAATATCGTTTTCTTTTTTGCTGAATAATTAAAAAAAAAATTGATTTTGCAATTTTTTTCATTGTGGTCAAAAATAATATTTTTAAAATGTACTAGTGGGAAGTAAATTCGATATTTAAAAAGTATATTTATTAAACGATTTGAAGATGCAATGTCTGGAAACCTCAAACAACAACTTACATTTTTAATGCCCCAACGAAAACGTGAGACTAAAAGTATTCAAACTGAAAAATTCTCTGAGGTTTTGTTAACAACAGGCTTACTTCCGTATAAATATTGAGAGATTTTACCCATAGGGTAAATGAAAACCAAGGTATTGATTCGACTTTCGTATGAGTTGTTATATAATAAAAAGTATTCATTCAGTATTCAATATTTCAAAAAGAATTAGTTTATAATTTTATGATTAATTAGTTTATTTTAATATTTTTTATCTTTTATTTAACTGAATATTAAAATTTTTAATTATTTATTTTTGGCGGGAATTCCCGGGATCCCGGGAAATTTAAAAATCAATCCCGATTTCCCGGGAGCGGAAAAAGTCCGGGAAAAGAAAAACTCTACTTATAATGTGTAAAATATAATTATTCTTTCCGAAATATGTTACACGTTAAGGCATTTGCAATATTAACGTTCATTTCATTATCTGCTAGTGGTCAGGACGCACTTTTAGTCCTTCATACAAGTGGCCTAATCTGATGTAAATTTTTTTTTTAGACAATTCACTTTTTATTTCAAACTGGCTCATGAAATATTTATTTTCTGTTCTAATCTATTTACCGAGGAATTGATATCATTATTCTATAATGGCATTTACCACGATTTGCTTTAAACACAAATGTCACATAAATCGATTCTGTTATTCTTGGCCGTGCAAGATGAATTTTCATCCCAAATATTGTGAAATCGTAAATTCCGTCATAGTACCAATTGCAGTGGCGCATAATGTGATGCATTCCAACTGGACCAAGTTTTCAAAATTTTAATATTACCCTGACAAAGAAAAAAAAATTAGTTTGCTTTCATTTACCGCTTGAATATCCCTCGAGATGCTCTTTTGCTGCTACTTTAAATGCTTAATTTTTTCTGTAATACGTTTCAAAATTTTAGCACTTTTTATAATTTGATATCCACTTATATGAAGGACCAAAATGAACTGGCATTTTGAGTAAATAGCATAGCCTTTTATAGAAAAAATTATGAAATTGTACCTACTCACATTTGTTATTCGTATATTTTAATATTTTGAATAAACATAAAAAACTAACTGTAATTATGTATAACGAGCTGTAAACCCGCAACTTCGTTAGCGGAAATTTTTTATAAAAACCATACTATATATTAAATTTAAACTAAGATTCTTAACTCCCTTGGAAACATTTTTAATAATGGTGTTATGTCATCCATAAATAACAATTTCTCTTTAATTTCAGGTTTCTAATCTTAGAATAACGAAAAATAAATATCAGAATTACGAAAAAGTATATTAGAATAAAGAAAAAGGACAACGAAAACCATTTTAAGGTTTCTAATTCACTTAGGTCCTTACATCTTCAATTTTATGTTTCTAAGGATAAAAATTGCAGAACATTCAAGAAGTTCTATTAGAAAAACGAAAAAAGATACCAAAAAGTCCCTTCTTATGGATTTATTTAGGACCACATATCTTTAATTTCATGTTTCTAGATTCATAATTATACAAAATTCAAAAAGTACCATTAGAAAAGCAAAATAAGTACCACAAAGACCCCTCTTGTGAATTCTTTCTCACATAGGACCATGCATATTTAATTTCATGCTTCTACTTTAAATATTATAAAAAGTTCAAAAAGTACCATTAGAAGAACGAAAAAGTACCACAAAGTCCTCTCTTATGGATTCTCATTCGCTTAGCACCACATGTTCTTAATTTCATGTTTCCAGGTTCACAATTATAGAAAATTAAAAAAGTACCATAGGAAGAACAAAAAAGTACCACAAAGTCCCTTCATATGGATTCACATTCACTTAGCACCACATATACTTAATTTCATGTTTCTAGGTTCATATTTATAGAAAATTCAAAAAGTACACAAAAGCCTCTTTTATGGATTCTTATTCATTTAAGACCACATATTTTTAATTTCATGTTTATGGGTTAAATATTATAGAAAATTCAAAAAGTACCATTAGAAGAACAAAAAAGTACCACAAAGTCCCCTCTAATGAATTCTTATTCATTTAGGGCAAAAATATCTTTAATTTTATGTTTCTATGTTAAATGTTATAGAAAATTCAAAAAGTACCATTAGAAGAACGAAAAAGTACCACAAAGTTCTCTCTTACAGATTCTCATTCACTTAGCAATTCATGTCCTTAATTTCATATTTCTAGGTTAAATATTATAGAAAATTCAAAAAGTACCATTAAAATAACAAAATAGTACCACAACGTCCCCTTTTATGGATTCTCATTAACTAAGGACCACATATCCCTAATTTCATGTTTCTAGGTTCATAATTATAGAAAATTCCAAAAGTACCATTAGAAGAACGAAAAAGTACCACAAAGTCCCCCCTTGTGAATTCTTTCCAACATCGGACCATGCGTATTTAATTTCATGTTTCTAGGCTAAATATTACAGAAAATGCAAAAAAGTACCAATAGAAGAAGAAAAAAGTACCATAAAGTCCATCCTCTTGAATTCTTACCCACAGACCTCTTGTGAATTCTTATATACATTTTCTTAATTTCATGTTTCTATGTTTATTGTAATTGAAAATTCATTATTAAGTTTGAATAAAATGTAATTTCCGGCCTTACCCCTTTTTTGGTACTTTTTTTTCACCCATAGAAGTATCAGGAATTGTATTCCAGTGAGTTTTTACCCGTTTTCTCCCTAAAAGGGCCGACTTTCAAAAAAGTACCAGACACCTGTCCAATTATTTTTTAAATGAATAACGATAACTATTCAACTTTTTTTGTATCATTATTAGTTTGCGAGTTATAAGGTTACCGATTTTACCCGTTTTTACCCTTTTTTACCCCCTAAACATTCAAATTTCCAAAAATCCCGTCTTAGTGGATCTATATGGAGGGAGACTTACCTACGTTCCAAATTTCGCCTCTCTAGCTTCAGTCGTTTGGGCTGTGGGATGATGAATCAGTCAGTCAGTCACGTTACTCTTTTATATATATAGATAATAAAAATCAGGGACAGAAAATAATCATTATTCTTGAAATTTTAAACAAAAAAAATCAGATACAAGGAACAACCGGATAAAAGTGTTAAATATAGAAATGTAATCTTCAGAACAGGTTCTATCGGAATCCGGAATTATTTTTATGAAAAAAATCAATATTAATGATTATTTTTGATTTTTATTTTTTCGCTCAACTCATAATCATTATTTTTTGATTTTTATTATTTTACTAAACTTTTAATGATTATTTTTGATTTTTATTTTTTTTTTTTTTGCTCAGCTCATAATGATTATTTTTGATTTTTTGATTTTTTTTGCTCAACTCATAATGATTATTTTTGATTTTTATTTTTTTGCTCAACTCATGATTATTTTTGATTTTTACTTTTTTTGCTCACAATATAAAACTTAACATGAGAAATAAAACTATTACGCAATTTTTAATAAAAAAAGATTTCTCATCGTAAAGAAGATTTATTTACTAAAAGACAAGTGTGATGATATATTTTTCATCAGATTTTTTAAAAAATATCAATTTTTTTTTATAAAAATCGATTTTTTTTCTAAATTTTTTTTTTTTTTATTAAAAATCAAGTTTTTTATTAAAAATAAAATTATTTTCAATAAATCAAAGTTTTTACTTAAAGAAAATTTTTTACTAGATAAAAGTTTAATTTCTCATGTTAAGTTTTATATTGTGAGCAAAAAAAGTAAAAATCAAAAATAATCATTAAAAGTTGAGCGAAAAAATAAAAATCAAAAATAATCATTATGAGTTGAGTAAAAAAATAAAAATCAAAAATAATCATTAAAAGTTGAGCGAAAAAATAAAAATCAAAAAATAATGATTATTTGTTGATTTTTGTTTTAAAACTTATAATCATTACGGTCCCTGATAAAAATTACAAATTTTTCTTTAGCAAATTTTATTACCTTTGAAAAAAGAGCTGCGGAAGTTCTTTTTTTAACACATGGTTGTCATTGGTAGGATGTTCTTTTACACTTCTTGTTCATTACTTTTGAAGTTCTTCCCTTAAAACTCTGTTTATACACTTTTGTAACAAAAATTCCCCGCTAAAAATTCATTTATTTTCACTTTTTTGGAAGTAATTTTTAAGAACTTTCAAAAAAGTTTAAAATATGCACTCTTTTCTACTTTTGAAGCGGTGAAAATTTTCTTTTTTAGAACCTCTTGATCGTTTTTTTTTTTTGCTGAGTTATAAAAAGATAATAAAAATACTTTGAAATTTGTGAAATGTCCACTTTCTTAGAAATTATTAAAATTTTTTGCCGCTAAAAATACATTTTTTACTTACATACTCTCTTCATGTCATAAAAATAATTTACAGAATAGTATTTTGTTTAAAGACTGGATTTTATTTCTACACTTGTGTTGAAAAATACTTTATGATAAATATTAAAAATAAAAGTTATACAAACTACATTTATGTATGCAAATGTGTATATAAAGGATTTTGGGAATTTTATGTTTTTTTTTTCAAATTTAATCTATATTGTATGTAGATTAAGATTTTTCTTGTAAAATAATATGGTTCATTACAAAGACGTCATTGTTTTAAATGTTTAAAACATGAAAAATATGTATGAATGTATATGTAAAAAGTCACACAATCATAAAATTAAGTGCTTTTCTTCCATTTAATTTATATTAGGGATAAAACATTATAACAAACTGAAATAATATACTTATAGCACTAAATTACTAAAATGAAATTATGTTATGAATTTTTTATAAAAAAAAAAATTCCGACGAAATTAAAAGTAAAATTTATATGAAATACATATTTGAGGAGTCGCAGAACAAAACGTACTTTTTTCCATTTTTTCAGAAATTGCTTTTTTTTATTTTTGTATTTTGGGTTGAACTCTACCAGAAAAAACTTTGATAGGATAATTTTTTCACTCTTTTTTTTTTATTTTGGTTCACAATTTTTGCGAACAGTATTTTTAGATCATTTAATAAATTCTTGAAAAATATTTCCTTTATAATACAAAGAAATTATATATTTTTGCAAACATTTTTTAACAAAACGTACTTTTTTATATTTAAAAGTCCTCTGATCCCACACATCCTTAAAATTTGTTGTGGTAAATTTATGTCATTCGTTGCATTTTATGAAAAGGAGAAGTTTCTTACCATTTCCAGATTTAAACTGCTTTGTAAGGGAACGAAAAAATAATTTCTCAATTTCCCAGCAAATTCAAATAATCAAAAAAGTACGTTTTGATCTGCGACTCCTCATTTATACTCGATTGTGAATATCTTTATATATGTATGCATGCACTTATCAAAATGTATTTTATTTTTTTTTTTTCTTTTGTGTTAATATTTTCATTTTAAATCTAATTATGCAAATATTATTATTTTAACATGTACATTTAGGGTAACTAAATATGTGTTAAATTACTTCCAGTTAAGATTAAAATTAGAATGTTATGAAATGTGATGTTAATTTAAAGACCCTCCTCACTATCACTATTCACTTTATTATCTCCGTCATCATCATCGGCTGAATCTGCAACACTTTTAGATGGATTTTCATCTACCCCATCTGCCTCCTCATCTTCATCATCATCTTGTGAATCTTTGTCTTGAGCTGCTTTAGGACGTCCACGTGGCTTTCCTGTTGGTGTGTAGGCTCCTTTACCAGATGTTGAAGGTCTTCCCCGTTTTTTAGCATCAGCAGCAGCCCGTTTAGCGGCCATTTTTTTTGTCGGACGTCCTTGTCCCCGCCCAGTACGAACAATATTAAGGTTAACTCCACCCGATGGTGGACGACCAATTGGACGTCTCTCTTCTTCGTCGTCCATTTTGTCATCAGAACCTAGAAAACATTTTTTTTTTATTATATTATCAAGTCTTAATACAAATTTTTTTTATTGGACCTAAAGACTTATTGCTTTAAATTTCAATATCTATAATTACGCTTATACGCACGATTATTGCAAATAAAAATAACTTGCATATAATAACTCACTGTTTATATGCAAATTACATAAATTTGAAAAATACATCTATTATCATCAAAAATTATATGAACGTAAAAAAAGTCGCAACGACGTACGCCTTATTTGCAATTAGTTTCACTAACCATGAGTTACTAGCTCGCAAATAAAATATTAACTAATATTTATACGGCAAAATTTTCATATTGCAATATTTTTACTTGCGAGTAAGAGGTACGTATAACACTATATAATACTTATTTTTTTATATTAGAGGTCTGGAACGAATAAGTTTTCGCTGCATATGTGAAGACCGACATCGAATATAATTACTAATCGTACTCTCTCTCTCTCAGAGCAGAAGTACTGAAGTGTAGTTACCCATTGTTTGTCGAATAACTACGAGTAAGTAGCAACAGAAAAACATGTTCCGAAAAAAGTGAACACAAACAAATGTAATAAACAAACAAAAAGTACTACAAGTATATTGTAGTTTTTAGAACAAATAAAGTATTTAATAATGATTTTTATTTTTAAAAATAATATTTTTTTTTTTTTAAATTTAGATATGCAATAGGAAAAAAAATCGGATAACAAGGATTTTTATTGTTGCATTTTTGCATGCCTATTTTATTTAAATTTATTATTTTATATATCATAAAAAATATGTTTTAAACTAATAATTTTTTATATAAAAAATTATAACTTAAGTACTGCAGGATTATAAATTTTTCGTTGAAAACCAAATGCCAATAATACAAATGAAACTAAAAATACTTTTTTTTTTTTTTCCTAGCAAACTGAACATTGTACATGTAGTACTACGTTCAGTTTTACTTTCGCATCATACTCGACATGATCTATCTTGGTATGTTCGAATAAAATTGAACATGTCGGCAGTGTTCATTATTAGCGAACACAGTCAAATAACAACAAATAGTTATTCGAAAGTTTTGTTGTTCTCAAATATATGTACATCTTTTGTTTGCGACGTTTCGAGTAAGTGTACATGCTTCGCTAGTACACGTGTACTCTAAATATACAAATATATTTATGCGGATCTCTATTTTATACTTTTATATAGTCTTGTATCGAATCTTTCTGAAATTATATTTAACAAAATCGAATATTTTTTTCTCGGGATATGTGCCGCAGCCTGCTCAATTTCGCAATAAAATTTTATCCCGACAGCTAGAGTTAATTCAAAAACATGTAATTTGTAGGCTTAGGATACCAAGAAGACTGTTTTTGCACTGAAACCAGTGGAACAGACAATATTGCCCTGTTCATTCCAATAAAAATTAAATTATGAAATATACGATCAAAATTAAACTCGAATATTTAGACAACCTTAGTTAAGACATACTAAAACGAGAAAAAAAAGGTATAGTCGGTCAAGACCGACCATATAATACCCTACACTATAAAAATTCGGAGAGGAGACCTATATTAGATCAACACTTTTACTAAATGTAAAATAAGATATACAAATACAGAATAATACGTTGATACTAACATCTACTTGATTTTATGCACTTTAGGGCGATTCTCGGAAGTGGGTTTATATGGGAGCTGTGGTAAATTATGGACCGATTTTAATAAAATTTGGCAATGTTGTTTCTACTTATATAAAACTTATTTGTGTCGAATATTAACTTGAGACTAACATTAGTATGGGATTTATGCACGTTAGTGATTTTTGGGAGAGGAGTTTATATGGGAGATATGGTCAGTTATGGACCGATCTTCATGAAATTTGGCAGACAGATTTTTGCTGATATAAAACTTATTTGTACTAAATTTCATTAAAATATTCTTATGTTTAAGGCATCTATAAGTGTTAAAACTCTATTCCGGGGGGACATTTGTATGGGGGGTAGGTGAAATAATGGACCGATAATAACCGATTTCAATAGGCTTCGTCCTTGTGTCATAAAAGTCCCACCTGCCAAATTTCATTCAATTATCTTCAAAATTGCGACCTGTACTTTTTGCACAAGGTTTACATGGACAGCCAGCCGTCCAGCCAGACGGACGGACATCTTTAGATCGATTTAAAAAGTGATTCTGAGTCGATTGGTATACTTTAAGGTGGGTGTTGGATAATGTTTTCTATGCGTTACAAACATCAGCACAAACGCATTATACCCCAACCACCTATGGTGGTGTAGGGTATAAATACCTAGTATTCCGAAAAGAAATTAAATTTGAAAGAATATGTTTTTAATAATCAATGTATTTTACACAATTTCGAACGATTTTCGTTTCCAATCGAAATAGAGAATAATACGTAAATTAAAATACCTCATCTGAATGTTTTCATTTAAATGTGCTGGCTATTTTTAAAACACCTATAAACAAAAAAAAGTTGCAAATGTACCCCTCTAGAAATGAAGATTAGTATGTTCTTATATGATTCCCAAAATATTACATCTCAATTTTTAAATTTACATGATCTGGAGCATTTTCAAAACACCTCTGAAATTACATATTTCTTTCAATATCATTATCTAATTATAAGGAAATTAACTTCAAATTATAACAGAGGCTTACTACGACCTTTAATATTCATTTAAATAATTATTAAATTGCTTTTCAGTCGCGGAATATTAAGATTTTACTAACATTTTTTTATCACATTTTTATTGTTAAAACATGTAATTTTATATATTTCGCACATTTTTCAAAATATAGTAGGTTTTAATGTACCATAGGAATAGTCTATTCTGCTGCATTGAAGATAACACGTAATTAACCCATTAAGAGCTAGAGGGTCAATTTTATGCATTTAGTTCCCAAAAGGTTAAATTAGCAATTTTTGCAAATAAGTCGCATGAAAATACTCATTACACTTAAATATTGATAAATTTATGAAAAACATAATAAGTTCATTTAAAACCGCGATAATAATCGATTAAAAAGGAGTTTTTGAAATTTAGCCGCTAATTTGCACGAATTTACAGCTTTTTTGATCAATTTACGCTTTCGGGGACATTTATATCCTTAACTAACCATTTATTTGCCATTAAAATTAACTTACCCAATTATGGACCGGATATCCCAAAATTTTATTTGTGCAACTAAAGGGTTAAGTGAAGCCATATATCAATAGTATTTAATGAGACCTTTCCAATGATGCCCTAAAATATAATTTAGGGTGGAAAATGTCCACTTTAATAAAATACTGTTTAAAATAAATCATTGAAAATTTTACTAAAGTTTTAATTTCGCGAGAATGAAAACAAATTTTAAAATATTTTTTCCTCAATATGTAGACGTCGTTTTTCTATCATATGTTGTAATTTTTTTGACAAAAAGTTAAAAATTGTGTATACTGTTGATCGAAAACCATATTTTTGGAGGTTTTTTAAAAATGGTCCAGCTCACGTAAATGAAATAATTAAATCGAAATATTTTGGGAATGAGTTAAAAACATATTAATCTTTAATTTTAGGGGGGTACATTTGCAACTTTTCTTATCCCTATACAAATCAAGGCACTGTAATAAACATATGGATTACTTCCATCATCAAAATTTTCGTTATAAATAAAATTAACTTCAAAATGTAATGAAGACATGCTAAAATCTGGAATATTCATTCAAATAATTTTTATAATTCTTCATTCTCGGTATATTACGATGTTACTAACAATTTTTATTATATTTTATTTAAACTATACTGAGATCATAGAATAAAAACATCCTTAAAAATATTTATTTTTTTCAGGATTTTTCCTGTACACTTAAGTAATATTGTTAATTGAAATTAATGTAACGAAAAATGTAGCAATATTTTTAAATTTGTAAAATACTATGCAATTCTCCTTGGCCAAAGACTTATTGCATTGCTAATAAATAAATTAGTCTGAAAACGAGAAAAGTATAGTCGGTCAAGACCATTTCGATCCACATAATTTTTTTTACTTATATAAACCTTATTTGTGTTAAATATTAACATAATACTAACATTTCTGTCGGATTAATGCACGTTAAATTGATTTTTGCGAGAGGAGTTTATATGGGAGATATGATCAATTATGGACCGATCTTCATTAAATTTGACAAACGGATTTGTGCTTATATAAAACTTATTTGTGCTAAATTTCATCAAAATATTCACATTTTAAGGCATGTATAAGTGTTAAGACTCTATTCCGGGAGGACATTTGTATGGGGGCGAGTCGAAATAATGGACTGATCATGACCAATTTCAATAGCGTTCGTCGTTATGCCAAAATAGACATATGTGCCAAATTTCATAAAATTATCTTCAAAACTGCGACCTGTACTTTGTGCAAAAGATTTACATGGACAAAGTGATTCTGAGTCGATTGGTATACTTTAAGGTGGGTGTTAGGAAATTTTTTCTGTGCGTTACAAACATCACCACAAACACATAATACCCCAACCACCTTTGGTGGTGTAGGGTATAAAAATTGTAATTTTATATAAGGAGTGCGTTCGAAAAAAATCTTAACACACGTTTTGCCTTATAACTTTTTTCGGAAGCAATATTTATTTATTTATTTTTTTTTTTTTTTTTGATCTAGTTATCTTTGAAAAAATGTCAATTATTATTTTTAATGACAACCCTGTTGATTTGTTGTGAGTTTGATTAAAATGTGTGACTAGAAAGATGTACGTGCTATAAATTATTAAAAAAATAAAAAAAAAAATCCAAATTTGTCCTACAAAAAATTAAATGTCTGCTGTCAAACTGTTTTCAATGTTATTAAACAGTATCAGGAGAATTTGACCATTGATAGGAAACCTGTTTCGGGAAGAAAAAAAGGTCCACATGATATTGGGAAAGTCCAAAAATTTAAAGAATATTGAAAAGGACTCCAAACACATCTGATAGAAATCAGGCCGGTTAGCTCAGTGCTCTGACTATTTGGAAGATTTTAAAAGGATATGTCCAAACTGTTCTAAAAAAGTGATAGAAACAACTATCAAATCTCTAATGGAAGAGTTATCAAAAAAGGCCAAAGAGTTCATAAATAATGGTTAAAACTATAAAAATTATATTTTTCTGTGAACTGTAATAAGACCGTTTCCAAACTATTGAATTTTATATATGTCAAGATTTTTTCGAACGCACTCTTTATTCCGGACATTTTTTAACATACATATATTTTTTAGATACTATTCGAAAGGTATGTTTTTACAGGTAGGGATCGCAATTTTCCGGGACAACGGAAAAAATTGTTCGCGTTCTGGGATCCTGGATTCAAAATTATAATTATCACTTACACTCCTTAGTTCAACTAAAACCTATATATATTTAATACAGGATTATAAACGTAGCGAGAAAGGTAAATTTAATCAATTGCTTAATCTACTGATTAATAAACTCGAATGAATTCTAAAATATTATATGACATGAACGATTTTTTGGATATCGACATAGTATTAAGCAATATTATTATTTCTTATATAAAAAACGAGAAAGATATAGTCAGTCAACCCCGAGAATTAGATACCCTACACCATTGCGTTTGTGCAATAAAATGATTTTCGGAAATGGACCTAATATGGGACCTATGGCAATTTATGGAACGATCCATATGAAAATTTGTTAAAATTTTTTAACAAATGAAATTTGTTAAAAATAAGCCTCATTTTCAAGCACAGATTCATATAGTTAATAAATAAGGGGCCAAAAATTGCAGCTAGAGTGACACCAGAGTAAAGAACTTACGGACTTGATTTAATTCTTTTATATTCAAGAAACTATGATCTACCATCCATACATGCGGAAACAGAAAACCCAAATTGGTCATATTCACATGACTTTCAGAGCAAAAAAGATAGGTGAAGTGAATATAAAGTTCTCAAATAATTTTCATTCATAGCCTTTCTAATAGTCAGTAACAGTAAAGGTATTTCTAGGATATATATTAGTTATTTTATTAGTATGTCAAAAAAATCCGATAGAAAAATACTAATTCAAACAATAATACAAAAATTTTATATATTTTTTTTTAAGGAAAAGTTTTTATATTTTTTTTTTTTTTTTTTTGTATGTACAAAAACATTAATTCATATGAATCAAATTTTTTCGAATAATTAAAAAAATAAAAATATAGTCTACCAAGAGATTGGAAACGTAGACGTCATAGATTTGAGATAGTGGAAAAATAATCTAGGCAGTCAGTACCAATGGAACCAGATTAAGCTCTACCCTTCATATAAATATTTATTTTTGTATCATGGCTCTACCTTTGACTAAAGTTAATTAAATAACAATAATACAACGAGAATAGAAACAAGTTGGTGAATTCAATCCATTAAAAAACAAAAAGCAGTTCAATCAACCGAATTACGATCACCAACAAAAAATAATTCAAGGTTTCAACAAAACCATCAAAACCAAGATGTACATATCGACACCGAAAATGCAAAACAATGTAACATAACTTTTCCTAACTTTACAGGAGGTACAAAAAACTTTATAAAATCAAAACAAATTGTACTACAAACATGATTTTTGGGTTATTACATCCATAAATATCGCCTAATATATTGGTGAATATTTTTATTAAATATTTTTAAGTTATGTGATATACTTTTTTCAAGATTTAAATTTTATGAAGAAAAAAAAAAAAAACGTAACATCAATAGAAATTTTAGAAAAATTATAATTAAAAAGATTTCTGATAACTTTTACTCCAAAATTTTAATAGCTATTATATTTTTAATAACTCAATTTAAATTCGTAAAAAAAATAATTTATAAATGTGATGTTACGTTATATTGACTTAAGAAAATCATTGCCTTCATTAATATAATCGTTATTTTTTGAGCTACAAATCTGAAAATTTGTGATCACATGTATTTTGGAAAAATAATCTATATTATCTATTATATATTAAAAACACTAATTTCGGTGACGATATGTATATGTATATTAGGAGTATAACTTTTCTTAAAACAAAAAACACGTCATAGCCCATGTTGTACTAATACTAAAAACCGTTTTCAAAAGTTATTTCGTTGAAGAGAACCATCCGCACCGAAAGTAATTTCTAAAACCATTTGAGATTTTTTTTATTAAATTATTACTTTTTAATATTAAAAAAAGTTTATTTTTTGATATTGGTAATAAAAATTTGCACTATAATAAATATTCTGCTTAGTACCTTAATTATTTCTTTAGTAACCACTAAAAATTAAATGGTAAAGTCATACTGGTCAGAATTTGTTCAGCTTTTGTTCAATTAAAAAGATTTATAAAAATTACCATTTAACAGGCAAATTTAACGTACAATAGCCGTATTCAAAATAAATAATGTATGTTTGCTAACGAGTTACTAACTTTTTTGTAAGTAAATTTCCATAGGAAAAAATTTGTAACTCGTTAGCAAACATACATTATTTGAATACGGCTGTAATTCATTTAAAAAGCATTTTCATATTAATGTTGACTAAAACATTCATTTAACATCTATTTAAAGAAAATAAAAAGTTAAAAAATTATAAAAATAAATTTAATGATTATTTGCAACAAAATATGCAAAATTAGCGTTTTTATTTAAAAAAAAGATGTTATTGATGGTAATGCCTGTAGTGAGACAATATAATCTGGTTTCTAATGAAAATAATCATTTATATCGAGGGCTTATATTCAAATCGGGCCTCATGCAGATTTACAAACATTTTTTTTGCGTCAGACTCTTCAGTTGTCTATTTTTTATATATGGTGTTAATTTTGGAGTCAAAAGTTAATTCTAACACTTTTTTAAGGCAAAACGGGCTATTTGCACGTTTTTATTTGATTTTCAAAGAAATGTAAAAATAAAACTTGATAAATAATGGGAATTTTCTTTGCAATTTGAACTTTTTTTAAACGTTTTGCATTAGAGTCTTATTATATCTAACAAAAATTTTGTTATCCCAATGCAGTCTGAAGAAAAAAGCAATTGAAGTTAGATTTTTAACCTTTTTTAGATGCTTATAGATCATACGCGGGTACACCTATCAACATTTTATGAAGCTAAGTGGGAGCTCTATACCACAGATTTAAAGACAGGAATGAAAAAAATTTAATTAAATTGGTGATTATAAGAAAAATATATTAGATACCAAAAGCAGTTTCTTAAAAAAATGACAATTAAATAAAAAGTGCAATAAACATCGTCTTTAAAGGTTTTAATAATTTTTGAGTTGTTGATATGAAATTTAATAAAATTTTAATTGGTTCAAAAATATTTTTTGAAAAAAATTTGTTTGCAATTTTTTTCGCATGCAATTTTTTCCAAAATTTAATTTATAATTTTAATTTCGAACACATTTTTGTTCTTTTAGTAAACACTCCTGTTATTTGAAATTTCTAACGATTAAAAATGGTCCAGCCAACCACAAAATTTCGCTTTTTTATCTCCTGATTGGTATGACATCATAAATTTAACATATTGTCAATTTTTTTTTTTTTTTTTTTAAATATTATAAGTAAAACATTTCTTTAATTTTCAATAAACAAAACGGGCTATATGAACATTTTAATAAATAATTAAGACAAAACGGGCAAAGACAAAACGGGCTACCTACCATAACTTCTCGAATAATGGAGTTAAAAGATTTATTTTTCAGTGTGAGGTTTAGTAGACGTAATATTAATAACTCGTAGAAGAACGGATTGCAAAATGCAGAGACCAAAAATAACTATTAAATTTTATTTAAAATTAAAAAAGTTGAGTATAAAATAAGAAAAATTTTTAATGTTATTTGATAACAGTTATTGTCGACAAAAATTTTTTCTATAGTTCTATAACGTTTATTTTTTAAAAATATTTTTTTAAGTTGCTTGATAACAGTTATTATTAAAATATATTTTTTTCTATTGTTCATAATTTTTATTTTTGAATTTTTTTTTTACGTTGCCTTATAATATTTATTTTTGAAAATAAATTTTTTCCGTTGCTTATAATTTTTATTTTTTAATATATATTTTTTACGTTGCTTGATAAACGTTAAAATATTTTTTTAGTTTTTAACTTAAATTTTACAAGAAGAAGGCCTATTTAGTATTTCAAAATTTCAACAAACGGTAAAAAAAAACTAATTAAATAAAAATTAGTGTACATAGTGTTTTATTTTGATAAATTCTATATGAAGTATACTGACATATCTTTTAATATGGCTAAGAAAAATTGCACTTTGGTGCATTCAAGTGTTATTAAATGTTAGAAAGGACCGGTTACGGTTTAAGTGTCGATTTGCAGTTAATTAAGGATACTGATACATTTTACGCAATTGCCAAAAAGTCCGTTGTACATCGTAAAAATTGCATATGTGAAATAGAATGATTTTGATCTGTTGAATAAGAATTGGCTTTAATTTTTTTGCATAAATTTTAATATCGTCACCTAAAATGCAATAAGCCGTAAACTCTTGGGTTGGGTTTTTACTGTATTATAATGCACTGACCCAAACAACATCTACACAAAAAAATTTCATATTCATATCTTCAAAAATTACGTCAATAATCCATAGCCAAAAGACCGTAACATCAATTCCATAAACGAAAAAGTTGTAAAATTTGAGAAAAACTTGGTTTGAAGAATGTGGAAATATTGCAAAAAATCCCCTTATTCTTATACATCGATATGTAAATGTTTAATTATAACGGAATTATTTATAAAAAATTCTAGCTGTATTAAAAAAAAAAATTAATTTATATGTAACGTAAAAAAATATATTTCAATCATAACTGTTATCAAGCAACGTAAAAAAATAACTTTTAAAAATAAACGTTATTGAGCAATAGAAAAAAATATTTTTTAGAAATAACTATTATTAGGCAACGTAAAAAATAAAAATCAAAAATAAAAATTATAAAAAACGAAAATTTTTTTAAAATAATTATAACTGTTAAGGAAGACGAAAATTTATATTTGTTAAAAATAACTGTTTCTTAAAGACGTAAATTTTTTTTTTATTATTTAACAGTTATGACTTAACGTTTTTACATAAATCTTATAACTGTTATGTCTCTGGCAAAATGTTGAAAAATGAGGGAAATAAACTGTTTTTATGTTCTCCTAAACAATGGTGCTTTGCATGAGGCCCGTTTTGAATATAGGCCCTCGATATGAAAAAATTAAAAAAAAAAATAAAAAAAAAAAATAGTTCAAAACTTCAACCCGTTTGGTGCGGAAAGTTTCTTAACGATCGCGAAAATTTTATATCTGGTCTCTTAATATTTTTTCATGCCCTATGACGCTACACCCTGTAAATTTTGATATTCACAAAAATTGCAAAAAGTTATACCACTACTGTATATACTTTAACGTACATATATTCAGAATATTTATCATAACAATGTATTTCCATAACTACCCAGCAAAAAATAATGAAAGTCATTCCTTACAAATGACATCTAAATCACATCAAAAGTATCCAATGAATTTTTTCAACTATTCTAGTAGTTATTTTTAATATCGTTATAAAAATTACAGTATTAAATTACTTCTTTGATCAAAATTTTCCTTGGTTTTTAGCAATTCTTAAACATTTATTCAGAAGCACAGAAAAGTCTAAAAAACAAAAGGCACTTGGATAATATTAAAAAAATAATAAGAATTTTGAATAATTTAAGATTTTAATTTCATCTTTTCTTTTTCCTTTTCCATAAATAAAAACTAAATTATAATTATTTACTAGCATCTTTAATAACAACCCTAAGAAAATCATTTTGGAGTCTGGATTTTCTTCACTTTGTAGTAATCGTTTTTCCTCACATCTTAAATACAAAGTTAATATAAGTAATGATACTAGTTACAAATAACATCCAAGTTGTCAAAAATGAACAACATGGTTTTTCACCCGAATTTGGAGTGGTACTGGTTACTAGTTGTGGTGATTTTATTACATCTTTTTCCTCACTTTTTTTGCTGGGTAGTTCTAGAATTTCTTTCACCCTCAGAAATAGTTCTAAAGAAGCATTAGAAAACTAACAAATATATTGTTTTATTCTAATGAACCTTTTTGAAATCAAATTAAACTCCCTTTAGATTTTTTTTGGGATTTATTTCATATTTTTCAAACAGTTCTACAAAGCCAATATTTAGTTACGAAAATATAGAATTGTTAATAAAAAAAACTCAAATGTTTGGTGATTATTTTAGTCGTAGTAAAACTGATTTTATAACAAGATTAAAATAAAAAATAAAAAAAGAGAAAAAAAAAATTTTTTTTATATGTTTGTGGGATTTGAAGAAAAAACAGAAGATAATTTAGAAGAAAATTACTATTCAAGAAATTTAAGTCAAACTGCGATTTAGTTTTGAAAGCTCGAATAAAATTCGATCTAAAAGGTGATCGATTAGAGTTTATTTCATAGATGTTAATCTATGGTTCAACGTTTTAATCAAATTTACATAAAATAATAAAATATAATATATATCAAAGAATTACCAATTAACAATTTCTTTCACCTTTTAATCAAATTTACATAAAATAATAAAATATAATATATATCAAAGAATTACCAATTAACAATTTCTTTCACCCTCAGAAATAGTTCTAAAGAAGCATTAGAAAACTAACAAATATATTGTTTTATTCTAATGAACCTTTTTGAAATCAAATTAAACTCCCTTTAGATTTTTTTTGGGATTTATTTCATATTTTTCAAACAGTTCTACAAAGCCAATATTTAGTTACGAAAATATAGAATTGTTAATAAAAAAAAACTCAAATGTTTGGTGATTATTTTAGTCGTAGTAAAACTGATTTTATAACAAGATTAAAATAAAAAATAAAAATGAGAAAAAAAAAAATTTTTTTATATGTTTGTGGGATTTGAAGAAAAAACAAAAGATAATTTAGAAGAAAATTACTATTCAAGAAATTTAAGTCAAAAGGTGATCGATTAGAGTTTATTTCATAGATGTTAATCTATGGTTCAACGTTTTAATCAAATTTACATAAAATAATAAAATATAATATATATCAAAGAATTACCAATTAACAATTTTCCCACCACACATAAAACTAATTCCTTAAGTAAATTATTCATTGTATACATTTTTATATCGAATAAAAAAACGTCCACAAATGAATTATTTATTTATTAGATTTATTTTTATTATTATTATAAATATGTTTGTATATATTTATTTATGTATGTTAGTAAATAATGTTATTTCCAAACCTTCTACTTACTCTCATCATCACTATTCTGTACTTTTTTAGGACGACCACGTCCTTTTTTAGAGTTTTTGTTAGTTGCTTTTTTGCCCGGTTTATAATCGCTGGATACACCATCATCGTTATCATCAGCACCTTCGTCATCATCATCGGCTACTTCAGTTTTAGGTGCTTTCTTTGGACGACCACGTCCTTTGCCGGTGGCTTCAATTGTATGTGTAAGTTTACGTTTGCCTTTTGGTTGACGTCCACGTCCCGTAGAAGCAGACTCACCAGCATCCCCGTTGGGCAAAGGACTGCCACCATCACTAGCTGTGCCCTCCTCATCACTACCATCAGCAGATGCAGCAGCTGCCTTTGCCGATTTCTTTTCAGCACCTCCTTTAGCTGGTCTTCCTCTACCGCGACCACTGGGTACTTTCTTTGGTTTATCGGAATTAGCAGGACGACCGCGCTTTTTGGGTACAGTTGCAGGAGTGGGAGAAACTGTACCATCACAGTCGCCAGCATCTCCTCCATCATCACTTACTGCCATAAATTCTTCCGCTTTATCAGTCATTCTTTTAACGATTTTTTCCTTTTTACTCTTGTTTAATTAAAAATACACAATTAGTGTTTATTAATAGTAGTTTGTGGCTTCCAGTTGATTCGTTAAAAGAAATTAACGTTTTACGCGCTTTGATGCCGTTTTCCCACCTTTCGCTTTATACAGAATTTTTTCTTGTCAAGTATTTTCCTTTATTTAAAGAATGAATCAAAAAAACACAAACAAAATTATACTAAATTAAATGTATTCTTTGTAAATAAAATAAATCTTATGATAATTATACATTTATTTTCAAATATTTGTGATAAATTTGTAATTTTACACACTTTTTGGACAAAAATAAATTAATTAAAAATGTCGTTGGCTTGGGTACTTTTCACGGCGTCGGTTTCTCTTTATTATTTACTGTTCTTATTTTTTCCCTCCTGTTCGCTTTGGAAGAATACAATGAAATGTAAGTGGTGTAAATGCAAAAAATTGATAACGGCCGGCAGACAGAGACCTGCGTTGATCAATTTTAACAGCGGCGGCTTTAGTAAAAATAGTTGGCGGCGGCTCAAAATCGGCTATTAGCCGTCTGAAAAGTAAACATTAGCATTAAAAGTGCATTTCTAGCATTTTCTATTAGTTTTTTTTTTTTTTGTAATTTCCACAATTTTCGTCGTAGAGCCAAACAGTTAATATTTTTTGGATACTTATAAGAAATGATGTCGATAGGATAGTATATTAAAATTTTCACTTTTTGAAAAACCAACGCACAGTGGGGTCAAACGCAAATTTTTTGGTAATAAATCTGAATCTCCTAAACTACTGTTTGGATCATAATATAACTACAGAAGGTATAATCATTAGAAATTGTGTTCTCAATTTTATTTACCCTTAAAAGTCAGTCACTTATAAAATAAAACAAAATGTAAAAAATTCAAAACAAAACATCAAAAATAAAAAAATTTCTTCAAACTAAAAATAAAATTGTATGTGAATAAATTTTATATAAATATGTAAATTTTATTTAAAAGCAAATATGCAGTAATTTAAATTTACAAAAGTGGAATTTTGCTGTAGATCTTTGCAAGAGTTATTTGGAATCTGCAAGAAATATTAAAAAATACAAGTGCAATCAAAAATATTTAACATTTCTTTTAGTTGTAATTTTTATTTTTTTTGCTTTTCATTTTTTAAATTTTCTGACTTTTCAAGAATTACGAATGACAACTCTCCCAAATGATTCTACCTTCTGTTCTTATATCATGGTTTGGATTAAATTGAAATATATGAAAGAGTTGCAGAGGAGGACGTAAGCTTTGAGAAAAATCATCTTGTAGTCACCCTGTGATAACACAAGAAAATCAACAGGGTGTCAAAATTGACTACCTCGAGTATGTAAAAGTTTTAAAAAATCGTAACTTATACAAATGAATTCCGATTTTAAAGATTTCTGCAAAGTGCTTGGCAAGATAAAGAAAAAATAAGTTTACTCACCTAAGTTATCTCTTACAGATAAAAAGATATTTACACTTGAATTTTAAATTTTAAAATGGCTAATATAGAAATTTTGAACTGATTTAGGCCTGCACCCTACATCAGGCATTGGTCTAAAATAGTGAATTTTGGAAAAAGTTAAATTTTTTATCGATTAATAAAAAAATGTCACGCGAGCTTTCTTAAATTTTTTGACAATATTTCATAAAAAGATACATTTAGAACGGTTTGAGACTAAACTGCTTCCCGCTCGGCCAAAAACGAATGCAGGAGAGCAGTTTTCATGAAAAAGTCAATTTTTTAAACGACTTTTTTTTAACTGCATAAAAAAGCATATTAGCAAAATATTTTCGCAATTATTTCTTATGTAGTATATAAAATACACACCGATCTTTTTTTCCTGCAAAAATCATTAAAAAACCTTTACAAATAATTTTTTTTAAATTTTTCAAAATTAAAAACTATAAAAAATATATAAAAACCAAAAAAAGAATGTTTTGTAAAGCAAAACTCCGCATACTTTCCAAAAACTAATAAAATATTACAAGAATATAAAAATAGACTTAATTACCAATTCATTGATGTATAATATGTATATATAGATTGTTTTAAAAGAACTATATCATAGTCTCAAAACTGACAACTTAGGTCAACTCTCACCAAATTCAGTGTTTTACAATATTTCCATACGTGCGTATACGTAATAAACAATTGTATTGGCACGTTTTGGTTGTTGAACGAGATAATATTCGCAATAGTCGCTTATATTTATTAAATATTGTTTATTTTTGAAAAATTGCCAAAAATTTATTTGTAAAGGTTTTTTAATGATTTTTGCAACAGCGGAAGATCGAAATACATTTTATGCACTACATAAGAAATAATGGCGAAAATATTATGCAAATACTCTTTTTTATGCAATTCAAAAAAGCCGTTTAAAAAATTGACTTTTTTCATGAAATCTGCTCTCATGCATTCGTTTTTGGCTGGCGGAAAGCAGTTTAGTCTCAAATCGTTCTAAATGTATTTTTTTATGAAATATTGTCAAAAAATTTAAGAAAGCTCGCGTGACATTTTTTTTATTAATCGATAAACAATTTAACTTTTTTCAAAATTCACCATTTTCGACCAATGCCTGATGTAGGGCGCATGCCTAAAACAGTTCAAAATTTCTATATTAGCCATTTGTTAAACCTTGTCTTTTGAAATGTATAAAGAAAAAATTTTTTTCTTAAACGGAACTTTGAGTAAAAAGTGAAAGAATTATACTATATTTTTGTAAAAAATAGCAATTTTTCATATCAATTTTAAAGTGCTGAATTTGAATATTTTTCACGTCTAGGCGCATTGAGATAATCCAAAAATTCTTTCAGCATTTTATTTTGAAATATATTGGAAATGACAGGATATTTTAAAAAAAAATTTACTTCATATACCTCAGGACTTATTCCCGAAAAAGGAAAGAAAGTCGAGCCAAAAAATCAAAAATCAAAATTCAATTGCAAATATCTTTTTAAGTGTAAGAGATAACTTGAGTGAGTAAGCTTATTTTTTCTTTACCTTACTAAGCGCTTTGCAGAAATATAAAAATCTTTAAAATCGGACTTCATTTGTATAAGTTACGATTTTTTAAAACTTTTACATACTCGAGGTAGTCAATTTTGACACCCTGTAGATTTTCTTGTGTTATCACAGGGTGACTACAGGATGATTTTTCTTAAAGCTTAGGTCCTTCTCTGAAACTCTTTCATACATTTCAATTTAATCCAACCAGTAGTTTAGGAGATACAGATTTATTACCAAAAAATTTGCGTTTGACCCCACTGTGCAACGGGTTTTGAATAATTTTTTTCGAACTATTAGACATGTCGATTAAAGCCCAAATTACAATAGCGCGTAGACAGCAGTATTGATTTCAAAAAGAAAAAAAAATTCTCACCTGTTTTAATGTCGTTACCTTCTTAATATACCTTGGTGTTGATTACATTTGGTCAGCAGCAATTTGCAGTGCTGTTTCATTTAGACCTGTTTCAAAATTCACTGCGCTGCTTTCAGATTGAGAGCGAGACAAAGAGAGTGAGCAAATAAATGAGAGGCTAAAATACACAAGTAGAATAAAGCAAGATGGTGGCTGTACATTTTTGCTGCGTACGCTTTAATGTAATTATATGGGCAGCAACATGTTATTCTGACAGTGAACAGCTGATAATTTTTTCTGATACTGTTGTTGACTACGCGCTATTGTAATTTGGACTTAACCGGTTTTTTTATTAAATGTTTGGTGTCTATGGACACATACTGCAGAGAGGTACTGCCGACGAACCCTCCTATACGTTACAGTGCCTTGGTTTGTATGGGGATAAAAAAGTTGCAAATGTACCCCCTAAAATTAAAGATTGATATGTTTTAAACTCATTCCCAAAATATTTCATTTCATTTACGTGAACTGAACCTCCAAAAATATGGTTTTCGATCGACAGTATGCATAATTTTTAACTTTTTGTCAAAAAGATTACAACGTATGATAGAAAAACGACGTCTCATAAATATTGAGCAAAAAATAATTACATAAATAATAGTTTTCATTCTAGCGAAGTTTAAATTTTAGTAAAATTTTCAATGATTTTATTTTAAATAGTATTTTATTAAAGTTTGAATATTTTGAACATTTTCCATCGTAAATTATATTTTAGGGAATCATTGGAAAGGTCTCATTTAGTACTTATGCATTAATTTAACCCTTTAGTTGTACAAATAATATTTTGGGATATCCGGTCCATAATTGGTTTTGACCCTCTCGCTCTTAATGGGTTATTTACATGTTATCTTCAATAGTAACAGGATATAATTTTCCTGTGGTACATTAAAACCTAATATATTTTGAAAAGTGCCCGAAATATATAAAATTATATGCTTGAACGAAGAAAATATGATAAATAATTTTTAGTAAAATCTTAATATTCCGCAACTGAAAAGAGACATAATAATTATTTAAATGAATATTAAAGATCGTAGTAAGCCTCTATTATAATTTGAAGTTAATTTCCTTATAACTTGATAATGATATTGAAAGAAATACGTAATTTCAGAGGTGTTTTGAAAATGGTCCAGCTCCCGTAAATGTAAACATTGAGATGGAATATTTTGGGAATCATATTAGAACATACTAATCTTCATTGCTAGAGAGGTACATTTGCAACTTTTTTTGTTGAGGCACTTTACTATACGTGTGTGATTGATGATTTTACTACACATTCATCAATCGAAATTTAATTTTTGTGAGAAAGTTCGATTAAATACTAAAAAATTAAAATATTTCTTATTTATTTTTTTTTAATTTAAAATGACAAACAGAAATTTTCATAAATGATAGAAAAAAATATATATAAAATTCATTCGAAAAGACAGCTTTTTATTTTAAATTAAAACAATTTTGATTTTTCATACCGCATTGTCGGTGTGATGCACACATTCTCAATTTTATTAATGGTGGCATTAGGGGACCACTAGTCACTTTATTAGCTACGTGACTATTCACTTCAACATGGTCTATTTCCACCTCAACAACTACATATTGTCACTTTTTTTCACACACCTCCACGACTACCGAAGGGTCAATAAAATGACAAATATGCACTTCCACGACTACAAGATGGCCCTTTTGTACATACACAATCACTTCAACGGCTAGAAAGTGTAACTTTTGTGCGCACACAAAAACTACTGGTTACAATGAGTCAGTTACAAATTTTTGATTGTTCTTTTCGTCTTCTTCCCGCTTACCATAGAGTCAGTAAAGTGGCAATTGCTAATACGCACATTAATGACCGATGGAGAGCGGCAGGTGAACATACACTAATGAATCTTATTGTCTAAAAGCGGGTTAATTGCTACCAAATAAACTGCTGGGTATTAGCTGGTTTACACTATTAGCACATTGGCTTCCACTGTTATAGTGGAAAGCCAATGTGCGCGTCATGCGGCACAGCGTTATTACCAGCTTAAAAATCAATCAATTGTTAGCAGAAAATTGACAAAGGAAAATTTAAAAACATTGTCATAAATTTAATCTGGTAATGCTGTGGCACGCTGTCGCGCGTCAAAGTTTAATTTGTTTCAACTTTTTTATATGGACCACGCGAGCACGTAAGAAAACATGATCAGCTGATTGTCGCTCATCGCTGCGTGCCGAGTACATTGGCCTTCCACTATCAGCTAGTTTACACTATTCGTATTCGAGTTTGTAGGCGAGAGGTGTAGATATGCTTGCGGTGTAATTTACGGTCTACAAGAGCCTTTTCCTTGTTCGCACATTGAATAAAATGTTGTGCGCACATGTATTTGGATAGTGTGGACCCAACTTCTTCATATTTTATTCTCGTTCGCACAATTGTTCGAAAACCATGTCTTCCATCAAACGTCATTTTGTATGCGGAAGAAGAGGCGCTGCACGTAAAAGTATCGAAGCAACACTGATGGCAATCAAAAAATTATGATTTGTTGGAAAAATGTCCTGCCCAAAACAAAATGAAAATAATTGTGTGTGTTACTCTGCAGACGTTTTGTTCTTGTGCGAACAAAAAAAAGGCTAGTCTGGACGTAGCGTGCAATGCAGCACAAAGCGACAAAATTATTGATTCTCTTTCTCACCATTCGTATAAATCAGTGTTGTGTACTTTGTGTTTTTTATAATTTTTAATTTAATGTATTATTACTTTTAAGGCTTCAAATAATTTAAAATAAGTAATTATGCTATCAAATTTAATTTTTATAGACTAAATTATAAACAGAAAAAAATAAAAAATGTTTTTGTGTGTTTTTTTGAAAATATAATTTTTAAAATGTTGGTGCTTTTAAAATTCAAGAGTTTGCAGCACAGTAAATTGCCGCTTGGCTGTGCAACAAAAACCAATGTAATATGCGGTCTTCACGAACCTTTTTCTTGTTCCCACATCGAACAAACACCGTTGTTCGCACAATTGATCGAACAAACATGTCTGCCATCAAACGTCATTTTATATGCGGAAGAAAAGGCGCTGCACGTGAAAGTATCGAAGTGACACTGACGGCAAACAAAAAATTATGATTTGTCGACAAATATTCTGCCCACTGAAAACAAAATGAAAAAAATAGTGTGTGTTGCTCTGCCGTCGTTTTGTTCTTGTGCGAACAAGAAAAAGGATAGTCTGGACGTAGTGTAAATACGAGAGAGTTTACAACAAAATGAAATACAAAGACTGTCGCTGCTACGTATCGCATAGTGTAAACCTGTACCCGTGTTCTGTAACTTTGTGAGAAAAATTTATTTCAAGATTTATAGTCGTCTTGTTTAAAACAGGGTGATTAATAATAAATCGTCTGTTTTTTGTTGATATTAAATGTGTTTACTTAAAATATTATATGAATCAATCTGCTAAAAACTGGATGACTACAAGAATTTTAAAATTGTTTTCGCTTCGAAAACTTTTCACAAGTTACAGAACACGGGTACTGGTCTAATACATACTTATTGCTTGAGCTTAAGCAGTATGTGTTTGGGGTGCGCTACTAAACAAACATGCATATATTTGCTCTGGGAACCTTATTTAGGGCCCAACTAATTAAACCAATCAAATCGTATGAAATTTTGTCAAGTGTTTTTGACTAGACTAGCTTATTTATTTTCTGATCAAATCCATTTTGACGGGCTTAGGAATGATATCTGAATCATCATCAAGTGTTTGTAACTTTTTGGCCAATTTGTAGACGCTTCCATGAGAAATCATGTTCATTCCGAACAAGGCAAAATAGGGTGTAACTCCAATGGACGTTTGTACTGACGACCGTAGGGAAAATTCAATTTCCGATAGATATTTATCCCATTCCGTATGATCATTTTGTAGGTATGATCTTATTGCGGCCAAGATCGTCTGATTAACGCGTTCGCCTGTGGCGAGTGGGTGGCAGTTTTTAGATGATTTATACCAAAGTTGTGTACCATATCTTGGAATTCTTTGCATACAAATTGCTTCCCATTGTCAGACACGATGGTTTCGGGTGTACCAAACTTATGGAAGACTTCCGAAATTAGAAATTTTATGAGATTTTTAGAATTAGCCTTGGACATAGCTTTCAGCAAAACGAACTTGGTTAGATGGTCTAGCACAATAAATATATAGCTTTTTTCGTTTTTTGACCTTGGGTACGGACTTAAAAAGTCCACGAAAATTCGTTGGAATGGACGTTCAGTAATTGACTCCGCACCCATAGGAGGTCGCAAAATTATGTTGGCATTTGGACACAAAAGCACGAACTTGTGAGTTTTGATTTTGCCAATAAAAATACTCTTTCACTCGTCGTAACGTTTTGTCGAATCCTCCGTGCGAAGATTGTGGTGGATTATGGTAATTCTCTACAATTTTGTTGGTGAGTTTTAACGGTACCCTAAGTTTCCAAGCAAAGTCTTCGTTTAACGGTTGGCTATCATAATATGAAACACGTTTATAGACATAATTGTCTATCACTTTGATGTCGGGTAGCTGTTCGGAGTTTTCTTTGACTTTGGCGATTAAATCCAGGTAATCGTTGCTTTTAAAATACTCTGAATCCATATCAATAAAATTGTTTATATTTGCAGAAATCTACTTCATATTGTAGCGAGAAAGCGTATCTGGAACCACGTTTTTAGAACCAGGACGATGTTCGATGGTGAACGAGAAGGTTTGCAGATGAAGACTCCATCGAGCGAGACGACCACTATGATCTTTGTGTGACATCAGCCCTTTAAGGCTGCTGTGGTCTGTTATCACAGAAAATCACATTGGACGTAAAAGTGTTTATTGAAATCTAGATGAACGAGTACTGGGCTTGTGGTGAGGGCTGTTTTCAGCTTGTTAAATGTCATTCTGGCATCTTCTGGAAACGTAAAAGATTTTCCTTTCTTAAGTGTGTTGAAGATCGATGTGGATATTGTGGCATAATCGGGGATAAATCGCCTGTACCAGCCGGTGGGTCCCATGAAACTACTTACTTGCCTAGCGGTTTTTGGGTAAGTATACTTTAATATTGTATCGATTTTTTCGGAATCAGGCCTTAATCTTCCTCCTCCTACAATGTACCCTAGATACCTTAACTCCCTAAAACAAAAATTCGACTTAGCGACGTTAATGGTCAAACCCGTCGATTTCAAACAATCAGATACCCTCTTAAGCAAACTCAGGTGAGTTTCAAAATCTGGAGATGCAATTAGAAGATCGTCCAGATAGACAATAACTCTATCACGAAGTGCAGCTGGTATCACTTTGTCCATTAAACGGCAAAGTCTTTGGGCTGCATTGCACAACCCAAAAGGCATTACCGTAAAATGGTAAAGCGGTCTACCTGGCACCGTGAAGGCAGTTTTCTTCCTACTGGATGGATCTAACGGTATCTGCCAGAACGCATCTTTCAAATCTACACTTGATATAAAATATGTGTCTCCTAACCGGCTGAGCAGACCTACAATGTGCGGCAGTGGATAGGCGTCCTTGATCGTGAGAGCATTCAGCTTACGAGCGTCCAAACACAACCGATTCTTCTCGCCCTTGCGGACGAGAGTAACCGGATAGCTCCATGAACTCTCGCTTTGCTCAATGACCCCAAGATCAAGCATCCTATCAAGCTCTTACGTACATCAACTTCTGAACAGCTGGAGAGACAGGGTAGTGCTTGTCCTTCACCGAAGTTGTGTCGCGGGTATCTATTATATGGACTTCCAGGTTGGTTCGACCAAGACCGCGCTTAGTGTAGCAAGGAATCCTTCCACAACTCTATTGAAACGTGTCTGTTGATCGGGGTTCAAACGATGAGTTTTAATCTCTTCCTCGCTTTTATCGGATTCCGACCTAAGTTGACCCCGTTAGTGGAGAGGCTACATACGCTAGCGAACAGTCCAAACTGACGCATAAAATCTACTCCTAAAAACAGAGGCCTACTTAGAGTCGGTACCAAATAAAAGGTAATTTCATCGCAAATTTTGTTGAAAGAAATGTTTGCCTTAACACGACCTACGATTTTATGAGGACTGCCATCGGCAGTTTTGATAAAAGATAGAACATTTTAAATTGGGAGACCTGTCAAACATAATTTACCTAAACAGGTAACCGTGGCTCCACTATCCAATAACCCTTCAATCTCGCTATCATTAACTTTAATTTTCACATAAAATCGCGAATCTTCACCTTCATAAAGGGATGCTGACATTTTTTCCTTCCTAATTTTTCTTCTTTTTCTATACCTTTCTCTTGCTTTTCTTATCCTGTTTGACACTTCTCCAAAAATCCTAATTCTAGCTTCTTTGTATTCTTGAATTCCCTGATGAAGTGGTTTCAGAGGACGAATATTTGATTTTTCTCCTTCTACTTTTTCTCTATCAGTATTTAATAAAATTATAATCTTTCTTTCAGGCTCTACAATTTGACAATTCGGAGCTGGTGGAACGAGTTTCCCCAGTTTGAGACTTGTTCGGCGGTAAGTTTCCCTGGTACTTCGGACATTTGGGAGTAACCATATTATCACGACCACATCTGAAGCAGAAAATTCGGCGTGTCGGTGCTGGACAGTCCATAAAGCTATGGCCGATTTGTTTGCAGTTCCAGCACGTATAGCGGTTATTTGGAGCTAAGGCATCGACTTCCAAGTCGGACGTTAGGACTGGATCCTCCTCATATTCGATTTCGTATACTCTCTGAGTTGGGAATGGACGAGGCTGATACGGTTGTCTCTGGCTGGCAAGCAAATTTTCAGCTCTCTTGGCCTGTTGGCAAAACTCATGGAGTCCGTCTATTTTGACCGAAAATAGTAAATGAGAAAGTGAAGGCTTCAAATTCGACTTCATAATTTCAATAAAATCTTTCTCGGTATATGGAGATCTTTACTGATTCCGAAGTCGCATTACGGCATTATAAAAGTCTTTGAAAAGTCAGTCAGCACCTCCTGCAAACGTAGTTTGCTGATTGTTGAGGATTTAATGGACTGCCAGTAGCCTGACTGATTGCACGAGCAATCTCTTGCTGCATTGAATTCCTCAATTCGGAAATTTGCCTGGCGAATTCCTCACGCATAAAAGTAAACATATCAGCCCCAAAAGCAGGGTTGTTAATAGCAGGTGAAGGTTCTGAAGCAGTAGCCACATTTTGGCGGAATTCTTGTTGTACATTCCTGGCGGTAATTCTACTGTACTCAGGGGATGTTATTGAGCTCTGTGACATATTGGATTCCTGCGAAAAACCAGCGCGATCGTGAGCCAAGGACATAAATTGTTGTACGGCTGGTGCTATCGTTGCCACAGATGTAGTGACCGTAGTCTTATTTGGCATGGAGACGATTGGTGTTGCTGCTGATATAACAGATGATTGTGTGATACGCGGAACGTTCTCCATATTAGTACGGTGTCAAAATTTCGGAAATTTGCTGATTTCGATTTAAACGCGTTAAAAAAATACTTCCAAAAATTAAAAAAAAAACATGAAAATTATAATTCACTTTATCAAATTAAATTTTTACTAAAAATAACGACGCGGAAACATTCGAAATAACAAAAAAAAAAAAAAAAACTTTGAATTAACAAAGCTATTGAGCCATAGAATAGAACTAGAAGTTTATGTGAGAGCCACCCTATACTAAATTTTCAAAAAATTTACTAAATTTTTTGAAAATACAAAAACAAAATATATGTGACTACATGTATTTTGTTTTTGTATGAATTAGGTTTCTGACAATTGAATTAGGTTTTTTTCTCTCACATAAATATCTAGTAGTTAATCTATGTATTGAGCTATACAAAATGTGAATCATAAAAAAATAAAAAGAATAAATATAAAAAAATAAATATAAAAATATTCAATGCTCTGTTGTTTACTATGCTGTAAACAAAGCTATTGAATTAAAAGAAAATTTCACGTGTTGAAACAACTATCGTAAAATAAAAAAAAAAAAAATTGATAAAAATAACCAAAGAAAAGGATATAATGTAATTTCTAATGAATTTTAATTTCCTGATGCTATTACTAAACTTTTCTTGTTTTCTATTTTCAGGTATAAATGCTCTGTCATAGATTTGCTGTGTAGCAACTTGGTACTGGCTGAATTAAATCTATTGCAAAAAAGAAAAAAAAAACAACTGTTCCTTGTTCGCACAAAAACAAAACGACAGCAGAGCAACACACGCCATTTTTTTTTCATTTTGTTTTCAGTGGGCAGAACATTTGTCGAACAAATCATAATTTTTTTTTTTGCCGTCAATGTCGCTTCGATACTTTTACGTGCAGCGCCTCTTCTTCCGCATACAAAATTACGTTTGATGGCAGACATGGTTGTTCGAAGAATTGTGCGAACGAGAACAAAACATGAACACTATTCAAATGCATTTGCGCACAACATTTTGTTCAAGAAAAAAGAAAAATGATCGTGTAGACCGCAAATCAGCGTTGCAAATTTAGCGCTTTTCGCGTTAGAAGTTAGTTTTAGTTGCAGATTTAAATCATGTTTTCTAAATTTTTCTGAATTTGAAATGTAGAAACTTTATTTTTTTATGCAAAATATAAACAATACAAGGAAAATTAAGTTTTTAAACATTTTTAAATTTTGTTCTTCAAATGTATAATTAATATTATTATACATACTTAATATAGAATTTTTAATGAAAATAATTTTTGTGAAACTACACATATCATATTGTGTTGGAATTTCTTATTTGTTACGTGAACAAAAACGGGTCAAAACAAATTTTTTTATGACTAGCTCTTTCTGAGACCTTTATTACTTTCTCCTTTTTTTCAGAGTATGAATCCCTCCCTTTGTTCTGCCCCAATGACACGAACAATAAAAGGAAAACAATGATACTAACACTTACAAATCACATTTAAAGAGGGAGCATGATGTTATTGCCCCAGTCGCCCACCCAGCCTTGGTCATTCCGTTGTCCGCAACACACAAACCACTTACCATTTTTAACCACCCAACATAATTACCTTCACTCAAACATATCACTCATGTTACAACTATACAAAAATTTATTTCATTTTCCTTAGGCCCGTTATTATAACTTTCCAATAACTAAAGTTAAGTTGTTATAGTTCACTTTAACATTTTTGGTTATTATAAGTATAAGTTAAGCCAAAAGTGACCGATAAGCTAAATGTAAGAACATCTAACCATTAACTATTATCGGAAGGTTTATGTATTCAGAGCTGCCATATTTTCTGCTTTTAAAAGAAATAAATAAAATCATATTTATTCCGCTGTAGTTTTTAGTAATTTTTCTATCTATATTTATATTTACTCTGGCGTTGTCTTTTAGTTTGCTTAAACTCATTTATTTTAAAAATTTCTTTGTTTTTTATTTGTTTATATTTCCGTTAGTGGCAGTTACGTTCAAATAGTACACGTTGCCACTACGTTAAGTGGCCAAAAGTAATCGGTTTTTGCTTTGATATTGCCGTATTATTAAAATTATAAAATTTACCTTAAAACCAAGTTGTAATAACCAAAAGTAGATAAAGCTCACTATATCGTTCACTTTAGTTTATCTTACCTTTAACTATCTGATACCTTATTGGTAGGTTATAATAACGGCCCTTAATATTATTAATACAAATAACAATAAAAAACTAACACTAACAATATAAAAAAAAACTATGTTGATTAACAAATTTATAAACTACTAGCTAATACCCGGTGTGCTTCGCCACCCCCCGAAAGTAAATACTCCGTTCTTAACGAGGCATCGCTGTTTAGAACGGTGTGCGGTGCCTGTATCCTGACTATTCAACGTGGGGAACTCCCATGACCCTGACGTCTCATTAGCCGGGCCTAATTATTGTCCTACCTGGCATTAAAACAATCTAAAATGTATAAACTCTATATCACATAATGCCCTAGATAATAATTTCCCTCATGAAACAGGTTCTATACAACACAATAATTTGAAAAGCGTAACCTGGGAACGTTACCTAATCAAGATTTTCGGATTCGGCGAATGATGGTTGCTGATATTTAGGGAAGTATAGCGATGAATATTATTTAAAATTGAGGTTACTTTGTGTTTCATTATCTGTAATTACTAACTCAACCAATTGGCGAAGGAAAGTTTTAATTGAATCGTCATCCTCATCAAAGATATTGCACTAAAATTGTGAATTGCAGGTATGTTTATAATATTATTGTCTATAATGAATATTATCGCTTAAAATCTAAAAAAAAAAAATCAGGTACAATGTTACATATATTAGGACGAAAACAAAACAATACAATCTGTATAATTATGTATAAAAAAAAATCAATAAATAATTTGTTTTCTTAATCCTAATATTGCACATTGTTTATAACAGATTCTATCACAGATTTTAAGCATTATTATTGCACTTTAATATCTTTGACATGAAAGATTCCGATAGACTTTCCATTCATTGATTCGACTTCGTACATATTATTCCCTACCGGTCTCAATATACGGCATTTCAAAAATTGTCTACAGAATTTTGCATTTATATTATTTTTGAAATCACTTAAAACATTGTTCCTTCGATATACTTCCTGACCTGGTAGAAGGCTTTATGAATGTTCTCCTTAATTTTCTCCCTAATCAATTCATGATCAGACAGCGATAATAATTTCCGAGCCAGTTTATAGTCAGATCCACATGTAAACATGTTAAATCCGAACAGTGCGAAGAACGGTGTCACACCTGTTACTGAATGGACTGATGTTCTCAGAGCACATTCGATTTCAGCTAAATATAAATCCCAATCTCTATGATCTTCCTTTAAATAAGCTCTAATAGCTGCTAACACTGATTGATTTACTCTCTCAGATGCGTTTGATTGGGGAGAGTAAAATGCAGTTTTAATATGTTGTATTTTATAAGCTTCAATCATATCACAAAACGCTTTAGATATAAACTGCGCTCCATTATCGCTATGGATTATTTCCGGTACTCCAAACTTAAGAAATACTTCGTTTATCAGAAATTGTAAAACATTAGCAGTAGTAGCTTCTTTCATAGCTTTCAAAAATGTGAACTTAGTAAGATGATCGAACACTATAAAAATATAACAGTTACCGTTTTTCGATCTAGGATATTTACCAAGGAAATCAATGTATAATTTCTGGAAAGGCCAGTCTGTCACTACTTCTGCTCCTATACTAGGCATTAGGTTTGTATTTGAAGGTTTTGTTTCCTTACATATTTCACAGTAAAAATATCGTTTAATTCTTTCTAAGGTTTTTGCAACGCCTCCATGGGCCACAATGTTGGAATCATGAGCTTTTTCTATAATAACCGGGGTAATATTTTCTGGAATCCATAACTTCCATTTATTCTCTTCTAAACCTTGATCAAAACATGTTCTTTTAAATACCATTCCATCTATAACCTTAAGATCTGGTAGTTTTTCCGAATTTTCTTCTATATTTCTAATCAATTCCAAGTATTCTTCGCTTTCAAACTCGTTAGTTTCAAAATCTAATAGTTCGTCTTTACTTTGTGGTGCTCTAAACAACATATCTGCTACGATGTTCTCTGATCCCTTTCTATGTACAATTTCAAAGTCAAAGGATTGAGGTTGCAATGATCATCTCGCTAACCTTCCACTCAGATCCTTCAGCGTCATCAACCATTTTAAACTAGCATGATCTGTGATAACCGTAAATGGCATCATTTCAATATATGGTCGGAATTTGCGGATCGCTAAAATTGCAGCCAAACATTCTTTTTCTGTGACGCTGTAGTTTTTCTGACATGAGTTTAGTTTTTGTGAATAAAAGGCAATTGGATGCTCTTCCTGATTATCGTTCATTTGGAAAAGAACAGCTCTAACACCATAATCCGATGCATCGCATTGGATGAAAAATCGTTTCGAGAAATCAGCGTGTCTAAGAACAGGAGCCGACGTAAGAGCCTTTTTTAGTTTTTCGAATGCCTCAGCTGCTTCAGTAGTCATTACAAATTTGTTTGATTTTTTTAAAGTATCGGTTAAGGGGGGCGGAAATTGATGCAAAATCTTTAATAAAACGCCAATACCATCCGGCAGTACCTAAAAAGCTTCTGACTTCCCTAGTAGTTTTTGGTAACTTTATGTTCTTAATCGCTTGGACCTTTTCCGGATCGGTTTTAAGCATCCCACCTCCAATAATAAAACCAAGATATTTTAACTCTTGAAAACTAGAAATCACTAAGAGGTCGTCAAGATAGATAAAAACGTTTTCCTTTATTCGTTGCGGTATAACCTTGTCCATAAGACGGCATAATCTTTGAGCGGCATTACAAAGGCCGAATGGCATGACCCTAAATTGATAAAGGGGGCGGCCAGCAACCGTAAAGGCCGTATATTGTTTACTATGCTCGTCAAGTTTAATTTGCCGAAAGGCGTATTTAAGGTCCACACTGCTTATAAAATACGTTTTATCTATCCTACTTATAATACCATCTATATTTTGTAATGTGTAGGCATCTTTGACAGTGAGTTTATTTAATTTCCTCGCGTCTAAACATAAATGATTTTTCCCGGGTTTTCTCACTAAAGTGGTCCAATTGCTCCACGGACTATCACTAATCTCTATGACATTTAAATTCAACATATCAATTTCCTGATAAGTGATTTCCTGAACTGCTGGTGAAATCGGATAATATCGCTCTTTCACAGGAACTGCACCCTCGACTAACTTTATAGTATGTTCCTCTAGTGTGGTTAAACCTAACCCCTTTTCTTCAAAGGTGTCGAATCTCTTTATAACCTCATCTAATTGTAACTGTTGCTCTGTTGTCAGTTCATGTGGTTTCATTCTCCTCATTCCTGTATGCCCAAAATCTGTAATTTCTCTATATCTACCTCTCCTATATCCAATGTTTCAGGAACTAAACCAAATTTCCTCCAGAAGTCGATTCCTAAATACAATACTTGTTCCAAATCAGGACAAAGATACAACAACATTTCATGTATTTGCTCTTTGTACTTTATGGATAGTTTTACTTTACCTAATAATATGGCATTTTTTACATTGGTCATCATCGGATAAGTATTTATGCCTAATTTATCGATAAACTCTCTACAACCTAATCCCAAAACACTCACTGAAGCTCCTGAGTCTAATAATGCCTTAATCATATGTCCATTCAGTTCTACTTCTATAAATATTCTTGGATCATTCGTATTGCTAGCAGCCCTATGAATACATTCTATTACATAACGTCTAAATTTCCGACGCTCCTTAAATTTACGACGAATTTTTAAAATACGTTTTGAAAGTGGTTCGTAACATGAACCAGAATTAAATATTTTCTCCCTAACCTTTTCATAATTCTCCTGCCTAATTTTCAACGGTAAGTAGTGTCTTAGATTTGCTATGTTCTGACTATTATTTGCCTCAAGAATATTCCTAGCTATTACACTCGCGTTTCTAGATTCTTCTAACTGCGTGAATTTGTTGTTGTTGTTGCAGGGTTCTCCATCTGACGCTGGTCCCCTGACATCCCCGCGCCAGTCTTCTGGTTTTTCTGTTGGCAGTTCGAGCATTTAGGTGTTGTTACATTAGGTTTTCCACATTTGTAGCAAAATAATGATCGTTGTTCAATCGGACAATCCATAAAGACATGTCCTTCTAATTTGCAATTCCAACAGACGATTTGTTGTTTTTGTTGTTGTCCCAAATGCAATGCTTCTACTTCAACATTATCCCGTGGCATTTCATCATACTACGCTCTGATTAATGTTTCGTTTCATTATCTTAATCATATCGTATTCAGAAATCGGTTGTGTTAATTTAGAACGTAACTTATTCATGATATGAAAAAATGCATCAATGGATTCAGATTGCTGTTTTCTACGTTCTACTATATCCCTCATTATTTCGAAATTTGATCTAGGAGTTTGGTATTGTGATAATAAAACCATGCGTAGCACTGGCCATCCCGGCATTCCGTGAGATTCTACGAAGGCCCAGTACCAATCTTTCACCGAATCCGAAACAAGTAAATGGAAATCCCTAACAACTTCTCTTTCAGGAATATTATAATGTGCCCTCAAGTGCTCAAGGCGGAAAATAAAATCATCAATACTGATGGATCTGTTATCAAAAATAATTCCTAATTTAATAATCCGAATTTGCCTAAAGTCAAAAACATGATTATTATTGTTATTTGGACGCGTGTATTGTCTTTAAGGATTCCTAAGGAAAAAATATTCTATAATAACTGCTATAAACAAAACTACTGGCATATAATATATATTGGTTGCTATTTACATAATCACTATATCACCTTAATCTATCAAACAAAACCAAATCATATACAAAAATAATATAACTAATAAGTTTTAACACAGAAAATCTATTTCTAAGTAATTATAAGAGCAAGAAATGTATAATTAAAAAAAATACTGATGAATCTGTTATCAAAAATAATTCCTAATTTAATAATCCGAATTTTCCTAAAGTCAAAAACATCCTTATTATTGTTATCATAAACAAAAATAATATAACTAATAAGTTTTAACACAGAAAATCTATTTCTAAGTAATTATAAGAGCAAGAAATATATAATAAAAAAAATCTTTTCCAATATGCTATGTAATAAAAATTTAAATCTAGTAAAAATATAAAAAAAATTAATTACTCTATTCAAAAAAAAAAAAAAAAAAAAAAAAAAACATTCATCTAAAAAAAATCTAGAATGTAATATAATTAAATTAATAACAAGAAATATATAATAAAAAAATCTTTGCCAATATGCTATGTACTAAAAATTTAAATCTAGTAAAAATATATATTCTAATTATAAAAAAATCTATTAATATATTTATTTTAAATTAGCTTGTAAAAAAAATAATAATTACTCTATTCAAAAAAAAAAAAAAAAAAAAAAAACAAAATAAATAAATTAAAAAAACATTCATCTAAAAAAAATATCTAGAATGTAATATAATTAAAATAATAGCCTTAAAAATGCTATTAACAAAAAAATTTGTGCATCTATATTTTCGAACTCCTTTTTCAATTAACAAATAATTGTATTTCTATTTATGGGTGGTTCAAATGTATAGAAGTGTGTGCGGTATATAACTGACTCTCTCTTTTGAAAGCTCTTATAATGTGATTTAAGTCAAAAATTTAATAAACAAGGATCTTATGATGGCTTAACATTAAAAAGTCTTATATAAAACTTCTTAAAGGATCATTGGAATCTCCCAGGTACTACTGACCTCAACACGCATATTGTGTTATCAAGAATCTTCCTCTGTCTAAGACAAAAAAAATTAGTCTAACGTGAGTGTATACAAGGTTATTTTGCTAATAAACTCTTAATCTCACTGTTATACTATTGCTTCCGAGACAATTTCAAATCGACGTTTCTAAATCTTTGTACAACATACTTCTGAATAAATATTCAGACAGGCTACAAAACATGTAGAAAGAAATTTGAAATTGTAGTATTTAAATGGGCTATTTTTTTAATCTAGCAAACATCATATCTATTTGAATTTATGTATTCTACCTTATACTTCCGTTTGGGCAGCATATTGTCACGTGAACAAAAACGGGTCAAAAAAATTTTTTTTATGACTAGCTCTTTCTGAGACCTTTATTACTTTCTCCTTTTTTCAATGACACGAACAATAAAATAAATACACTGATACTAACACTTACAAATCACATTTAAAGAGGGAGCATGATGTTATTGCCCCAGTCGCCCACCCAGCCTTGGTCATTCCATTGTCCTAAACCTATCCTGATGACCCCTTTGTCCGCAACACACAAACCACTTACCACATTTTCAACCACCCAACATAATTACCTTCACTCAAACATATCACTCATGTTACAACTATACAAACATTTATTTCATTTTCCTTAATATTATTAATACAAATAACAATAAAAAAAACTAACACTAACAAAATAAAAAAAAAAAAATATGTTGATTAACAAATTTATAAACCAACAAATACCAAACCTTAAAAATTTTAACGTTGAGATTCAACTAACACTGTTTACCTAGTATTGCCTCAAATCATAAATTATTTGTGTTCAAATATGCAACGAAATTATTCCCTAATGCAAATTAAACATACGCCTAAAAGAGCTCTCTTAAACATAGAAGATTCCGGCTACACTTAATGCCAGATGTTACGATAATAAAAAAAAAAACTAAAACCGTTGAAATGAGATAATACGGTCTTCAACAAAACAAAACAGTTGGGTATTTCTTGAAATTACAAAAGACTTATTTTCTCTTTCTTTTTTTTTTTTTTATTTTTTTCTATAATGAATTTATAATAATTTTTTTTATAATTTTCTTTATATCTTTCTCCATTTTTCTTCTGGCCGCGGAATATTAATAAATTATTCTTTGTTACCTGTACTTAGTTGTTTTTAGGACTCTTTTACTTTCATTTTCAGCAAACTATTTTTATTTTCCAAAAAAAAAATTACTCTGATCTCCACTCTGCTCACAAATTAACTTTACTTTAGCTGGAGACCAGTTTGATTATATCACTTCGTCCTAAATTGAAAATACTTTCGTCACAGGTTTGTAGATTATATTCCAGATGTAAAAGATTTAAATTATTATCTCTTATGCCGGCCTACAATATATATTATATATTTTTTTACACATTATAATTAGTCTACACATATGAGAAAATGCTTTTACCTTATATGTAGTGTATATGATCTTAATTATTATTTCCTTTATATTATCCACTGTTTTTTTTTTAAGTTATATTATTTTAATCTTTTCAAATTTCTTTCTTTTAAAATTAAAAAAAAATGGTGTTGATTTAAATATATTATAAAATTTAATTTATCCTTCACTTTTTCCGACGATGATCTTCTTATTTTTAAAAAAATGGCCGTGCAAAAATCGCTATTTATACATACATTTTTTCCAACATACCGCTTCCAAAATGATCTACCTTTATACTTTTCTAAATCATATATTTATCTTTTTTTTATTTCTAACTTATATTTGTCCTCCTCTAAATTTACAGTTCCTATATTTCTAAACATTTTAAATATTCTATTTGAACTAAAGCCCAAATTACAATAGCGCGTAGTCAGCAGCAATGTGTTCTGCCATAATCAGCTGATTATTTAGAATTCACAGTTTGTTATGGTGTTGATTACATTTGGTCAGCAGCAGTTTGCAGTACTGTTTCATTTAGCCCTGTTTCTAAATTCACTGCGCTGCATTCAGATTGAGAGCGAGACAAAGAGAGTGAGCAAATAAATGAGAGGCTAAAATACACAAGTAGAACAAAGCTAGATGGTGGTTGTAAATTGTGGCTGCCTATGCTGAATTGTAATTATAACGACAGCAACATGTTGTGCTGACAGTGATCAGCTGATAATTTTTGCTGATACTGTTGCTGACTACACGCTATTGTAATTTGGGCTTAACGTACAACACTATTATTCATTCATAAATATATTTTACTACGTCTATTTCCCACAGTGTTTCAACGATACTAATACCTCATCTGGCAACCCTTTGTATGCACATATGACATTTAAGCAGTGTTGCCAAAACGGCGGTTTTCCCGCTAGATCTGGCGTTATTTTGTTGTGCATAGCGGGTACTTTCCATAAAAAACCGCTAAGTGGATTTTATGGTTGCAACATTTTTCTAGCTGGCGGTTTCTAGCGACTTTTCTTTATTGTAAAAACATGTTTTAAAGCAAAAGTAAGAAAAATTAATTTATTATACTTCTACTTTTACTTCTAATTTATCTAAAATATGAAGTTACCAGAAACTCGGAAATTGTACATAAAATCAACTGTTTTTCTATAAAAAAGATATTGAAATTAATTAAAGAAAACGTTTTCAAAAATGTATTTAAAATAGAATCGAAATATACAGTAAGCCCCTCGGTCTGATGTTTTGCAGTATGAAGACGCAACTGAAACTGATTTTTTAAAAAATTACAAGTTGATTTTGTCTGCAAATGCTCTTAATATCAATGTCAGACGAATATAGTAAAATATAAGCAAAAATTATATTATTAGTTTTTAAATTTGATTTGACGACTCTGAAATGCATTTAGGTACCCAAAATTAAGTTTTTGAAGGATTAGCTATCAATTGTAAACATGTTTGAAGAGATAAAATATTTTAGCGGTAAAAATCGGCGATTTTATTTTAAGTGTAGGTGGTTTCTAGCGGTTTTTCAAATGCAATCTGGTGGGACATGGCCTCAAAGTTTTGGCAACACTGCATTTAAGGCCCAACTACATAGAATACTTTTGCTTCAACTGCGACTGACAGCTAAGTTAAATACATGCATTTATATTGTGCGGAGCCAAATCAGTACGCCAAACTTCTGCGTGAAGTACTTCAAAGATGAAAATTTTTAAACTTTGAAGTGCCGAAGTACGTAAATATATTTTGTAGGTTGTTTTATTCTTATTTTAATTTTTTTCATTGAGTCGGAAATTTTAAAGTGCAATTCATTATTTCAAGAGAACATAATTAAATTTTTACATCTTTATATATTATTATATAAAATTTTAATAACAAAATAATGCAACGACTGGGTTAATATAATTTGTGCGTTGCGTAGCTGTCAGTCGCAGTTGAAGCGAAAGTATTCTATGTAGTTGAGCCTTTACGATATACGAACATTTGATACACAAGCAGCATGGTAAGTAAACACAACACATAATTTTTACAAATGTTAATTTAATATTTTTGTGGACGAGAAGATAACAAAGTAAGATAACAACCTACTCAATTTATTCTTCTTCTTTTCAACAAAGTACTCAATTTGATAGAAGAAAAAGTACTCAAGTTTGCAGCGAAGTGAGTATTTTTTATTTTTTTTTGCAGCAGCGTTGCCACTGGGAAAATATATGGTCATCCCGCATTTTCTAAAAAAAATACCAAAATGGTCCAATACTTTTAATTATACCTTTTCCGAAAAAAAAAAAAAAACAAAATTATATTTTTTAATATTTTTGAAAAATATGTATATGGGCATTATTTTCAAATAGTGATCTCGAATATGTTTAATGTGTTTGTTGGTTTTGCTTTGGAAAATATTGCTAAAATAATAAAATATCGCCAAAAAGGAAAAAATATATCGGCAATACATAAAAGTTTCCTATTATTAAAAAATAACGCTAAATAAAAATCGAAAAATATCGTTAACACAGAAAAATTTCGCTATTTAAAAATACACAAAAATCACTGAATCTAAAAATAACACTTAATCAAAATAATATAATTATATCAGAAGAATATCAATAAAATGAAAAATATCGTCAACAGAGAAATATTTTTTTTCGATTTTTTTTTCATGGTTGTGATATATACAGTTACGGACAAAAAGTAGGGTCAAGAATATTTATTTGAAATTTTTTTGGAGTTTTCATCGCTGATATATTGTATACAAAAATAATAGCCGTTAATATTATTCCAATAATGGTCTCAAGCGCAAAAAGTATTTTTTCAGTGCGGACAAAAAATTAGGGTCAGAAGTAATTTGTCAAAAATTTTAAAAATTTTTTTAACAAATTTTTTTAAATTTTAATTTGTTTAAATCTCGATAGCGATATTAAACATAAAAAACTAAATTCCAGTGCTGCCAAGTTTAAATTTAACAAAATTAAGTTAATAATGTGGCAACACCACAACTTTGTTAACAAACTCCACAAAGAAGATAACAAACTACTGTATCCGGTAGAAAATTTTTTTTAAATTTAATAAATAAAAACCTTGAAAAAGATTAAAAATAAGGTAAAAATACTTTTTTTCAGACGAAATAATATATATTTTATTGATGGTATTATAATTAAATTAAAAAATATGCAAACCAACACTTTTAAAAATTTTACTTACATTTTACTTTGGACTTTAGGTCGAATTGAGTGATTTGTTCCTGGACCGGACCACTTGGGGGTGATAGTGGAACATCTCAGCTTCAATCTGATATACATTTTATCTACCGCTATAGTTTTTGGTAGAACGAAGTTTTCAAAAGAAGATTTTTCATATTTCACTCAAGGAACATTTTGGGCCCTAGGTCGAATTGAATAATTTGTTCCTGGACCGGACTACTTGGAGGTGATAGTGGAATATCTCGGCTTCAATCTGGTATACATTTCATCTACCGCTACAGTTTTTGCTTGAACAAAGTTTTCAAAAGAAGATTTTCTCATATTTCACTCAAGGGACATTTTGGAGCCTAGGTTGAATTGAGTGATTTGTTCCTGGACCGGACCACTTGGGGGTGATATTGGAACATCTCAGCTTCAATCTGCTATACATTTTATCTACCGCTATAGTTTTTTGTAGAACAAAGTTTTCAAAAGAAGATTTTTCAAATTTCACTCAAGGGACATTTTGGGCCCTCGGTCGAACTGAGTGATTTGTTCCTGGACCGGACCACTTGGGGGTGATAGTGGAACATCTCAGCTTCAATCTGATATACATTTTATCTACCGCTATAGTTTTTGGTGGAACAAAGTTTTCAAAAAAAGATTTTTCAATATTTCACTCAAGGGACATTTTGGGCCCTAGGTCGAACTGAGTGATTTGTTCCTGGACCGGACTACTTGGGAGTGATAGTGGAACATCTCGGCTTCAATCTGATATACATTTCATCTACCGCTATAGTTTTTGCTTGAACAACGTTTTCAAAAGAAGATTTTCTCATATTTCACTCAAGGAACATTTTGGGCCCTAGGTCGAACTGAGTGATTTGTTCCTGGACTGGACCACTTGGGGGTGATAGTGGAACATCTCAGCTTCAATCTGATATACATTTTATCTACCGCTATAGTTTTTGGTAAAACAAAGTTTTCAAAAAAAAAAAAATATTGTTTCATACTTTTCATATTTGGAATAATATTGCTAATAGCTTAAACGCAGTATACTTCGATACCCCTTTCTATTGATATAAAGTAAAAGCAACGAATAAAATTAAAAACAGACAGACTAGCAAACACAGATTCACTATAAAGATAGTATTTGGATTCTCAACACAGAACCATATGTCTTTAATTTCATGTTTGAAAGTTAATTATTATTACAAAAAACTCAAAGAGTAATATAATAACGAAAAGTATTCTCTTATAGATTTTCATTCACTTAATACCATATATTTTTAATTTCATGATTTTAGCTTAAATATTATAGAAAATTCAAAAAGTACCATTAGAACAAAAAAGAGTAACAAAAATTCCACAACATATGGTCCTATCTTTATTTTCATGTTTCTAGGTTCAATTTTGTTAAAAATTCATAAGTACCATTAGAAAAATTAAGAGTACCACAAATCCTACCTACTGGATTCGCATTCACTTAGAACCACATAATTTAAATTTCATATTTGTATGTTAAATATTACAGAAAATTTAAAAAGTACCATTGGAAGAACGAAAAAGTACCACAAAGTTCCCTCTCCTCAATTCTTAATCGTATAGGTTTCATGCTTCTATGTTTAATATTGTAGAAAACTCAAAAAGTTGCATTAGAAGAATGAAAAAGTACCACAAAGTCCCTTATTATGGATTCTTATTTACTTAGGATCATATATCTCTAATTTTATGTTTCTAGGTTCAATCATAGTATAATTATAAATTTAAAATTTTTTTCATTGACATACCTCGCGGAACTGTCAAATTGTTTTTGTTTTCATATGCAAAATTTTTTTCGAGTTTTTTTTACTCTTCCTCTCCTTTACTCTCTCATTTTTCGTTCAAAGCACTTTGACATTATGTGCAGTAGTTTTACACTAACAAAATACAAGCAATTGTTGTTTTTGTAGATGTGCGAGCGCTTTCTAATTACGCTATGGGTTCAATATTAAAGAAAATTAAAAAAGTACTATTAGAGGAACAAAAAAGTACCACAGAATCCCCTCTTGTAAATTTCTCTCAGGACTTCATGTGCTTAAGTTCATGTTTCTAGGTTTAATATAATCAAAAATGCATTACCTAATTTAAATATAATTTAATTTCCCGATTTGATCACTTTTTGGTACTTCCCCCGAATATAAAAAATATTGTATTCCAATGAATTTCTAAATTGTACTAATTGAATGTTAAAATATTCATATGTATGTTAAAGTGTCTCACGAAAAAAAGTTACTAATGTACCCCTCTAGAAATGAATATTAGTATGTTCTTATATGATTCCCAAAATATTACATCTCAATGTTAAGATTTACGAGAGCTGGACCATTTTTAAAACACCTCTGAAATTACATATTTATTTCAATATTATTATCAAAATTTTAGTTATAAGAAAATTAATTTCAAATTACAATAGAGGCATACTACGACCTTCAATATTCATTTAAATAATTATTATGTCTCTTTTCAGTCGTAGAATATTAAGATTTTACTAACATTTTTTACCATATTTTCTTTTTTCAAACATGTAATTTTATATATTTCGGTAATTTTTTAGAATATATCAGATTTTAATGTACCATAGGAATGGTCTATCCTTTTACTATTGCAGATAACACGTATTTAACCTATTAAGAGTTAGAGGGTCCATTTTATGCCATTAGTTCCCAAAAGGTTAATTTTGCAATTTTTGAAAATAAGTCGCATGCAAATACTTATTACACTTATATATTGACAAATTTATGAAAAACATAAGTTCATTTAAAACCGCGACAATAATCGAATAAAAAGTAGTTTTTTAGATTTAACCGCTTTTTTGATAAATTTATGCTTTTGAGGACATTTATGTCCTTAACTAACCATTTATTTGGTATTAAAATTAACTGGGAATCCCAAAATATTTTTGTGCAAGTAAAGGGTTAAATGAAAACGTATTAATAGTATTTAATGAGAGCTTTCCAATGATGCGCTAAAATATAATTCACGATGAAAAATGTCGAAAATATTCAAACTTTAATAAAATACTATTTAAAATAAAATCATTGAAAATTTCGCGAGAATGAAAACATATTTAAATTGATTTTTGTTCAATATGTAGTAGACATCGCACAGTGTGGGATTCAAAAACTGAAATGGAAATAATTATGGAGATAATTATGGCGAGTTTAAGTTTTGAGCTTGGACCATATAGACCTACAGGGGGCGAGTCCACAGGGTCAAAAAATTGGACACCTCGGGTATAAAATTTATTAAAAACGATCCTGATTCCTTATATCTGAACTGATTTCAACGATTTATATGGGACGATTCTGCTAGTCGATATCTACAAAAAACATTGTCGCATGCCTATATTATCTCTTTTTGTTTAAGAGATATTAAGCTTCAAAAATTAAAATTTTTACTTTTTAGCCTATCTTGGCGAAGTTTTTCGCTACAGCGGGTCCAATTTTAACCCCATAGTCTTAAAATTTCTCTTATTTTATTAAAAACAAATAGAAAAATTGTGCAAAGAAAGAATTTTGAAAAAATATTTACGGATTCAAAATTTATAAGCATTTAAATTTAAACTTTCAAAAAAAGTTGATTTTTTCCCGTTTTTTTTTTTTTGCCAAAAAAGTGGTAATATTCTTTTTTTGTTATTCTTTATGTTGAGAATCCAAATACTATCTTTATAGTGAATCTGTGTTTGTTAGACTGTCTGTTTTTGAATTTTATTCGTTGCTTTTACTTTATATCAATAGAAAGGGCTATCGAAGCATACTGCGTTTAAGCTATTAGCAATTAGAGCCCTGCAAACTGTGTCTTATAAGGCTGTACAAGCCACTTGATATTTTTCAAGTGTTGTTATCAGTGTGTGTGCGGAGTAATAAATACTGTTCTGCAGGCACTTAAAACCATACAAATACTGCGTGTGTGCTTCAACTTTATGAACAAATCATGAGTGTGCTATGATAGCGACCAAACAAGACTCTCAAAGGCTTGTATAAAAAAATACAAGCCTTTTGACCACTTGTTTGCTTCAATAAGGAAAAAAATTGTGTTTTCTTTTTTATTAAAATTATATGTGTGTGTGTGCGTTCATGACTGTATAAAGTAATTTCGTAAGTAAAACAGTCGTTTAAAAGTATTGTTTATAAACTTATTGTTATTTACGATCAAATAAATTATTAATGTTACTAGTTATAACAATTTAAAGAAACATGCATTAAGTTTTATTAGTAAACAGATTTTATTAAATATTTAAAGTTTTTTACAAGGTTTTTTTATATTATTACTTAAAACAAATATATACTTAATTACTTATATACTACTTTCTTATACATATGTATATAAATACTTAAACTATATCACAGATAATAATGTTGTCTGTATTCATGTGAAGAAACATAATCTGTGAAAAGATGGTTGAGTTGGAGGAAAGATTCGTTCTTTTTTCCGATAACAATTATCTAGCAATTGAAAAAACTCTTTCGGAACTTGCACTACTTGCTGGAGTAGCCAATAGTTTGCAGCTTAATTTATACAACAAAGGCAACTGTGTTCGATGTAAATACCACCAACTGATGACATTAAAGTTTTCTTCGAAGGAAACATCCAGGTTTTGGTATGTTTGAATTTCTCTAGCTATTTTATCATCCCATGTTAGATTTGATGTTGGCGATACAAAATTCTTGAAATATGATGATATTACTGATGTTTTAGTTGATGTTGGTGATTCCATGATTTCTTCACCTTCATTTTGCCAGAGAATTTTTAACTCCTCTGCACATTTTGATTTTATATTATCCATTTCGTCTTTTGAAAATTGTAACAGTTTATTCGCGGGTGGAAAAAGGAAATGTGCAATTTTATGCGTCATGGATATATTTAAAAATACAGTTGTCTGTATATTTTCAAATAATGCTTCCTTAAATTTTTTTACGAGTTCAATATCATCATCTTCTGATATGCAAGTGTCCCTCAATCCATGGATGTATGCATAAACTAGATGTAATGTAGCATATTTTTCTCCTTCTAAAGTTTTGGACGCCTGTTCAAATTGTCTCATGACGTTCACAATTCCTTTAATGTGGCTTATGTTTATTTTTTCGACTTTTTGAAGCTCATTTTTTTGCTGCAATATATTATTGACATCCATCCAATTTTTTTCCACAGATTCCAAAAGGTAATACATTGTGTTCCACCGTGTAGGACAATGACTTTTTAATGTTTGGCTTAATTTGCAATTATCGCCAGATTTCTTGAAATATTTAACCAATTTCGAGCATAAATTACACAGTTCATTTAGTTCCTCTACATTTTTAATAGCCTTTTCGATTACATTATTAAGTAAATGGTTAATGCAATATATGTGTGGAAAACAATTGAACGCAGCAACCATGTTGGAACCTCTGTCTGTTACCATAACTCCATCTTCCAGTTTACAATCATATCTTCCTAGTAAAGTTTGAGCTTTTAATCTAATGGCATCATCTAAAATAAATAATTATTAAAGATATGTGGTTCATTTGGTATTCATTTTTTCATTTATGTAATAGTAATATAACTGTTTAATTTACTTACGCGTACATCTTTCCCCATTCATTGAATTAAGACCTATCAACCTGGAAATCAATTGGTCATTTTTTGTATAATGGATAGTTAGAGAGATATAACTTTTCCGTAAATAGTTGTCCGTCCATATATCTGAAGTTAATCCAAAACCATTTTTGCAGACAGCATTGATTTCATGTTTAACATTTAGGAATGTTGCTTCATATATTTTTTCAATATTCCGCGATATTGTGGTAGGATGTGGCAATAATTTTTCTACATCAACATTTGGTCCATACTTCGCTCCAATTGAAATCAAGAACTCCGAAATCTGCATTAGACCGGTATCTTGAACAAATTGAAAAGGCCGACAATTTTTTATACACCATTCGGAAAATAATCGCGTTGCTTTTTTTTTCGTCTCGTTGTTAACCTCTACTTTTTCTGTATTAGTTTCCTTCGTGGTGTAGTAGCACTTATGTCTCACCAAGTTCGATGTGGTTCTCGAATCATATTTTAAAACAGTAAAACACTTTATGCAGGCAACTTTGTTTGCTATTTCGGCTCCTTCCTGGTTTACAATCTTTCCAAATGTGTCCCAAATCTTGCTTCTGCCTCTTTTCGTAGTTATTTTGAATGTTCCTGACAGGATATTTTGTTTGATGCTGGCAGCGTCCATTGATTCAGTAGGAGTTGAATTCTAAATACATAAATATGATATATTTTGTTTAGTAAAGTAACTTTAAAAAATAATTTTATTTCTTACCATTACTTCTGCCATTATAAGTATACGAAGATATGTATATTTTAACACGATTGTGAAAACAAATAATTTGTTGGAGCACAAAAAATTCAATTCTGAACACGAGAACACTTTTGAAATAACTGTTGAAAGATTTTCATTCATAACTTCATTTATAGCATATATGAAATATATTAGGTAATAATATTATAATTTTATTTATAAACTCATTTTTACATTAGGTAATAATATGTATAAGCCTTTTCTAAAAATAACTTTAGTCCAATAAAAACAGGTATATTTCTTAGTGTAAAAAATTTATTTAAAACAGCAAGAATTTGGCAATAAAATCTGTAGAAGCACCTAAATAGATCAATAAGAAACAGGTACATATGTTCTGCACTGTAAAAAATGTAAATTTATTTTTTATAAAACCACGAATTGAGTTCGCTTACAATCAGGTAAAACAGCATCCTTTACTTGATTATATATTGAACATGTACATATGACGGGACACACAATTTAGGTAAACGTCTTAAAATATTTCATTTATAATTTTATTACAGTGCAGATGTTCCATCGTATTCTTAACATTTGGGAAAATTTATTAGTCAAGGAGTAAACGTATATGGAAACGAATTTGAAAAATGAAAAGACATTGTTCTATATTATTTCCTTTTAGTTTTAAAATAGAATGATTACTTAGTAAATATAAATTAAATGCAATAAAATCTATCATAATATAAATAAGTACAATTTTAAAATTTTTTATAAACATACAATTAATTATAAGACTAACTTTATTTAAAATATAAATAAATACTAAAGATAAAAATTTTCTAACTTACATATGTAACTGACAGTTTCAAATGTCAACTTTAATTTTTTTACTTTTTTAACTCTTAATAAAGAGTATTTTTTAATAACTTTATGAATTCACCCTTTTACATTTATTTAGAAAAGAAGAACCAACAATAAAATATAGACATACTGTATATATGTGTGTGTATGCAAGAATATTTATAAACAACCACTTTTTACACATTATGAAGATTTTTTGCCACACACAGCAACTACGTATTACAAAAAACAAACAAATCATTAAGCCCACTTGAAATCTTTAAATCATTTCTCAACGTCTTGTATGATTTGCTTTTTTTTGCCACACCACTTGCACCACTTGTTTACGATAAATGATTTGAACGCACGGATTTGCAGTCGCTCATACACAGTACACACTTGCTTTGCTTCGGGCAGCGAACAGTACGAACAGTACTTATTGTTGTTTTTGCACATTTTGGCTATGAAACACACACTTGAAATTCAAGTGTGTTTGCTTTTCAAATCATCTTGCGCAGGAGACTAATATGTACTAAATTTTATCAAATTATCTTCAAAATTGCGACCTGCCAGCATGTTAGCCAGCCGACCAGACGGACGGACTGACATTGTTAAATCGACTCAGAAAGTGATTCTGAGTCGGACGGCATACTTTAAAGATTTTTTCCCTGCGTTACAATTTCTGCACTCATAATAATAAAACCATATATGGTGGTGTAGGGTATAAAAACCTACATACTTTTAGTACAAACAATTGTGAGATTTTAAATCATACTTTTAGGTGTAATTGTAAAGAAACATGTGAAATGACAAAATTAAAGTTGACGTAAAGCCCAAATTACAATTGCGCGTAGTCAGCAGCAGTGTGTGCTGCCATAATCAGCTGATTATTTAGAATGCGCTGTTTGTTATGGTGTTGTTTACATTTAGTCAGCAGCAGTTTGCAGTGCTGTTTCATTTAGCCCTGTTTCTAAATTCACTGCGCTGCATTCAGATTGAGAGCGAGACAAAGAGAGTGAGCAAATAAATGAGAGGCTAAAATACACAAGTAGAACAAAGCTAGTTGGTGGTTGTAAATTGTGGCTGCCTACGCTGAATTGTAATTATAACGGCAGCAATATGTTGTTCTGACAGTGATCAGCTGATAATTTTTGCTTATACTGTTGCTGACTACGCGCTATTGTAATTTGGGCTATACTGTTGCTGACTACAACAAAAACAAAAATATGGGTTTTTTTGGTTTTGTAGTTGTTGTGGAGTTGTCGTTACCTTCCTATTCTACCTTGGTATTTTAATACATTCAAATAATATGGTACTTTCTGACAAATTCTATTAAATTTATAATCTGGCACCGCCTTTTGTTTACTTTTTTATAACAGATATTTATAAATAAATTCAGTTTAAAAAGCGGTAATATATTTATAAAATAATAATTGTAGTGATAAGAACTGCAAACAATGTTAATAAAGTTTATAATTATACAAAGTTTACTGGTAGGGCCAGTATTCCTGGATTGTGGTTGTAACAAATTGGAAAGAGAAAAACCACAAACACAAGGGGAAAAGGAATCGGAACACGTCAACAATGTATTTAAGCGAGATACAACAAATAGTATTGACAGCAATGAAGAATCGTTAAAAGTTTGCCAACGTCGGGCAAAAACCAACAACAGATACTACAGGGATTATTATCCAGAACCAGATTATGGTGGTATGTCCCTTATACCTGGTGGCAAGTACTTAATAGGCACCGATGAGCCACACTTTAAGGAAGATCGTGAATCTCCAGAACGTTTAGTAAACGTTAAAGATTTCTATATGGACAAATATGAAGTATCTAATGAAAAATTTAGAGAATTTGTAAAAGCTGCAAAATATACCACAGAGGCGGAAAAATTTGGTGATAGTTTTCTATTTAAATCTTTACTAAGCCTCAATGAACAGGAAAAATTAAAGGATTACAGGGTGGCTAGTGCACCTTGGTGGTTTAAAGTTCAGGGTGTTAGTTGGAAACATCCAAATGGACCTAAAAGCACTTTGAAAGGATTAGAAAATCATCCTGTCGTACATGTTTCTTGGAATGATGCTGTAGCATATTGCAAATGGGCCAACAAACGATTGCCCACAGAGGCTGAATGGGAGGTGGCTTGCAGGGGTGGCAAAAAAAGAAAACTTTTTCCTTGGGGTAATAAATTAATGCCCAAGGATAAACATTGGTAATTGATAAACTCTATAACTGAAACGAAATTAACTAAGAATTTTATTTTCAAACTTTAGGTTAAATATATGGCAAGGAGACTTTCCTGATAATAATACTAAGAACGATGGTTACATCACTACTTGTCCAGTAAATAAATTTTCACAAAATGTTTATGATCTTCATAATATTGTGGGTAATGTTTGGGAATGGACACAAGATTTGTGGTCAGAAAAAGACACAAGTCCTAATCCAAGTAGAGTGAAAAAAGGTGGTTCTTATTTATGCCATAAAACATATTGTTATCGTTATCGCTGTGCAGCACGTTCACAAAACACAGCCGATAGCTCAGCAGGTAATTTAGGATTTCGATGTGCCAAGGATTTGGAATAGTAACGGAGTAAGATAAATTTAGGTATATTTGTACAATAGTATTGTTTTTACATAGCATATCGTATTAAATATTATGTAATAAATATTTACCTTTTTTTAATAAAATAAATTATAAAACTTTGTCTTAAATCAATTTTATACAATATATTGTCACCGAAAATGCAAAACAACGTAACATCACTTTTCATAACTTTACAGGAGGTACAACTTATTATATATAGCCCCATATAAATGTCCCCCCGAAATAGAGTTTTAACATTCATTCAAAAATCCCTAAAAAATAAGAATATTTTAGTGAAATTCGGTGCAAAGAAGTTTTGCACAAGTATCAATCTTTATACCAAATTTTATGAAGATCGGTCCACGATTAACCAAACCTCTCTTTCGAAAATCTCTTTAACGTGCATAAATCCCATACGAATGTTAGTATCAAGTTTATATTCGACACAAATAAGTTTTATGTAAGCTCCAATTAAACCCACTTCCGGGAATCGCCCTAAAGTGCATAAAATCATCTATAAGTTATTATTAACGCATTATTCTGTATTTGTATATTTTATTTTACATTTAGTAAAAGTGTTGGTCTACAATTGGCCACAGGTCTAATATAAATCCCCTTCCCGATTATGCTCATACATAATGGTGTAGGGTATCATATAGTCGGTCTTGACCGACTATATCTTCTTTCGTTTATATTTTTCATGTTAGATTACTTTTTTTTTGCATGCTTGTTTTCTGAAACCAAAAGAACGTTATATCAAAAATTTTAGCTAAAATTATAAAAGTTTGATTTTTTTAATAATTTTCCATCTCAATTCGTAAATTACTTTTTTTTTTAGTGATGTTACGATATTTTGGCTTATGAAAATCATTCTCTTCGTTATATACTCATTATTTTTTTAAATAAAAGTCTGAAAATTAATGATTACACGTATTTATGAAAAAAAAAAAAAAACTACCTATACTAGAAAATATTAAAGTCGTTAGAAATTCCCGCGACGATTAACGTGTTTTCGAACACGTGCAGATTTTTTTTGAAACGAAATGAAATAAAATTATATTTTAATTCAAATTTGAACCATAATTAATGAAGAATATGCTTCATTAAAAAACGTAAATTTTTATTATGGGTGTTTTAAATTACCAATTTCATTTTTTTTTTTAACAAATTTCTAAAAAGTTGAATATGCTGTTTAGTAGAATCTCATAATCATTGTTCAAATACGTTGTTTCCGTATGTATTTTTCTACAATATATATTATCTTGTTATGTTTATAATATTCAATAATTTGTAGTCCAATCAAATTTAATCCACAACACAAAAATAACCCAATCACATAAAAGGAACAAACCTAGGGGGAGTTACCGTTGAAATTCAAAGTCGGCAGTCTAATGCACATTAGAGTGTCCCGTAGACAAAAATTTTGTAGGAACACCCCTCAAACGATGCGTTAAAATTTGCTGAATATGGGAAAAATATTAAAAAAAAAAATTTTAAATTGATCTTCAGTTCCCTACCAGCGATTGAATATCACGGGTCTAAAACATTTCGTCCAAAAAATAGTATTGAGTTTAGTTTTGAAATGGGTATCAAAAAATTCGTAATTTTAAGCCAATTATAAAAAAAAAAATATTTTACCGTCATTTTAGTACATCATGCAAAAAAAATAAAAAATTCGATATTTTTCTTAAAAAAATAGATACGAATTTTATAATTTTCTTCCTTTTAAGGCTAAAATTTTAAAAAATTCCATTGTAGTAAGAACTGTTGATATGTAATTTTCCAGATTTTTAAAAAAATTTTTCATCAAAATACCTTAAAAAGTTTTCTAGCAAACGAAAATCCCATTGAAAAAATTTTTTAAATATTTTTCCCATAACCAGCATAAAATTACGAATTTTTTGATACCCATTTCGATTAAAAAATCGAAACTTTTTTTACCAAAATATATGGGACCCATGATTTTAAAATCGCTGGTAGGGAACTGAAGACCAATTTTAAATTTTTTTTTAATAATTTCCTCATATTCAGCTAATTTTTACGCATCGTTTGAGGGGTGTTCCTACATCGAAATCTCGAAAAACGCTATTCTCGTTACACTCTAATGCACATGTATGTATAAAAAATGTTACCGAGTTTAAAAAAAATTGAATTTAAACAGTGCTGGGAATATTGATTTAGAAAAATCAATCAATCAAACTTTGAAAAGGTAAATATTTTATACTTGAATTCATTTTATTTTAAAACTACTTCTACTATACAATATAGTAACAACTTAATTCATATTTTGTTTAGCCAATTCTGGGTTAAACTGACTATTGTATTTTTGTACAATTCTAGGTGTAACACTATTTGTTACTTCTGTTGCTTTGATAGGCTCTTTTGGTGCTAACAAAGCTTCTTGTCTAGCTCTTTCTGCTGTTTCACGGCGTATACGCTCTTTTCTTAATTGCTCAAGTTTTAAACGTTTCAGCATTTGTTCTTCCATTATATTCTTTTCTTTAGACTTTTCCTTTCCATGTTTATGTTCTTTTGAGTGCTTTTTATGTTTGCCTTTTTTATGCTTTTTACGTTCTTTTTTATGTTTCTTATGTAATACTGAATGTTCCAATTTTTCAATCTTCTCCTGAGGACTTGGACTTCTTTTACGTTTGGCTGGTGTTGTTTTTATTTGTTTGGGATCCGGTGGCAAAAGAGCATTTATTAAGGTTAACGGATCATGATTATGTTTTGTTTTTAAATCTTTTTCATTTATTTCTTCTCTCTCAGATCCTGAAAATAAACGTTTGGGAGCTACTTCGTACCAACTTTTCAGTCTTAAAGCTTCGTTGGTATCCTGTCCCAAATATGTTAAATAACCAATTTTCTTTTCGTATTTCTCCTGCTCCTCTTTCTTTTCTTTTTCCAATTCTTTATTGGTAGTTTTAACGTGTGATTTGTAATCAGCAAATAAATTTACATGTTGAGAGCTACTTGCCTCATCGTTTCCAGACTTCTCTTCAGTCTTTTCATCATGTTTCTGTTTTTCCGGTAGGCCTGAACGTTTTCGCAAAAAGTTTACACGAGCTTCACTTTCCTGATAATTTTTATAATGTGGTAATCTTCAGATACTTTATACAAGAAAAAGACACCTACCGCTAATTCTAATTTTTCCTGTTTTTTGCGCTCTTCTTCACGTGCCGCTGCCTCATCTTTTCTTACTCTTGCTATATTATCTTTAGTCCTCACATGCCATCTATAGAATTTAGTTTTTTTAATAAATTATAATGATGTATAAAATTATACAAATTTAACATTTACCTTTTTTTGGGTAAAATATTCATTTTGTTTTTTAATTTTGTCCGATTAGCGGATGAATGTGTAAACAAATCTAAAATGTAAACCTAAATAAAGTCAGCTGTGTTCTGTGGATGCCATATTATTAAATTTTCAACAGTGAAAGAAAATCTGTAAATGTATTACAAGGTATTTTATGTATACAATAAAATGTTTCAATTTTATTTACTATAACTAACGTGACCAGAGGGTTTTTGTCAAAAAGCGGGATCCGAACGATTAAAAAGTGGGATTCTGAACAAAATTGTATGGAAAAAGCGGGATTATAAAAATTTTTGTAAAAAAAGAGGGATTTTCTTTCTATATCTCAATTATAAATATAAATCAGTTGTTCTCACAAGCTCTTGGTTCTTCGACACACTTCAGACGTTACAAATTGAAAACTACCGATCGAAATTTTGGAACAACAAATTAAGTAAATATATCCCTACAAACTGAAATATTAAAAATTCTAATTTTAACGTATTTCTCTAAATGATTAAAAAAAAAACTCAAGTTAAATTTTGGATTGATAAAAAAAAGTGATACTTTTTCAATTCCATTGCAATAGTTTTTCCTAAATAATTCTCTGTCCCGTTAACAAATAAACAATAACTACAAATTAAACACTAATATTCAGTTAAAACAAAAAGTTAAATAAAACCATTAACACAACGTTTTCATTAGCACTACATAGAAAAAATCAAATCAATATCACCAAATATGTTAGGAAATAACAGCTTTTTTAAATTTGCACCTCTCACCCAAAATAATTATATCAATTACTAAAAACTGTAAAAAATGAAAAACAGAAAGAAATTTACAATTAATAAATTTATTAAATCAATTAATTGGATGATTAAATGAATTAAACATTTTGATGAGAAATTAAACAACTGTGTTAATTGAAAAATAATTTTAATCGAGAAAATGGTTCCAGTTATTTTTTTAACTTTAAGTTTATACAAAACTAAAATAAAAAGTCTATCCAATCCGAAACAAAGGCACTATTTATTAAAAGTATAATACGATAATATTCATGTTGACCTTGTGGTAAAAACATCGGGTCAAAACATCTTTTTGAAATGAGACTTTTTGGTAAATAAAATTGGTATAAATTATTTAAATAGCTCCCATACAAATGTTACGGAAAGAGTTTTTAAATCTAAAAAAACTCTCTCAAAGAACAAAATTTCTTCCTCCAAAAAGTTATTTATATTTTATTATAGCATTCTTAAAATAATTTTTTTTCTGTTTTCTATTTCTGGAAAAAACCCGAAACTTTTTAGGCCAAAATTCAGATTTTTCAATTACTGCTAGAGAACTGAAGATATGTTAAACAATGTTTAAATATTTTGTCCATATTCAGCTTAATGCGCATAGTTTGAGAGGTCTTCTTACATCGAAGTGATCAAAATATATGTACATACAAAGTACAATTATGATTAGTCAGTGGAGAGGATGGTAACAAAAAGCTTAAAACTTTTAATTGTCAAAAACGGTTTGTAAAAACTATCCAGTGTAAAAAAATACTTTTAGTTACACTTAAAGTAATTGTTAGAGTTGAAAAAGCGGGATTTCTTCATAAAAAGCGGGAAAAATATTTTAGGGGGGACAAAAGCGGGATGTCTGGTCACGTTAACTATAACCCATGATGTAATTTCATCATGCTATAACCTATATATAGAATATGAGAAAAACCATGGTAGAATAAATAACTAATAAATAACTAAATAATAAGTTTAATTATTAGAGAAAACGTTCTTATTTTAGATTTTAGTGAAACTTTCAGTACAGACAAAAAGGTTTATTTAATTGATCAAAATCTAATGAATTTTATTGTTTTAATCATTAATTAAAGTATTTTCCTTAAAATATTACAACCAATTAAACCATTCAAGCTTAACAGAATATATTAGAGTTTTATAGTTGGAACAAATTTTTAAATAGTCTATTTTTTGACTTTTTCAATTAATAAATAGTCGATTTTTCGTCTTTTTATACCCACCATCAAAAAGATGGGGGTATATTGATTTTATCATTCCGTGTGTAACATGTCGAAAAAATCATTTAACACCCCATAAACTATATATTTTCTGGGTCCTGGTTAGATTCTGAGTCGATCTAGATATGTCCGTCTGTCTGTTGACAGCAGGATAGGGCTCGGACGGGCCAACCTAGGGGGATGAAATTTGGATCAAATATTTATCTTATATAAGGTTTGTTTGGGATTGAAAATGGGTAAAATCGGTTAATAAACAAAAAAAGTTATGGGATAAATACTAGAAACACAGGGTGTCCGTTGTAGCTTCATCTGCTGATATCTCCTTAACAAAAACATGTATGACAACGAAATTTTATACAGATAGTTCGAGGGTCGATATAAACATGGAACCAAAAATGGGCGTGGTCCGCCCTCTTTACCGCCCACCTCCCATATAAGGTGAAATGTGAACGAAATTTTGTACAAATAGTTCAAGGATCAATGTAAACTCGGAAACAAGAAATGGGCGTGGTCTGCCCACCTTCCATATAACGTAAAATTTGAAAAAGTTGATGGTGGGTATATAGTAGGGTGATTGACGCGGTTTTCCAACCGGTTTTTTCAGTCAATGTGCTGTCGGTTTTTTCAAAATGTTAATTTTTCGAATGTCTTATAGACCGGTTTTTTTAAACACAAAAAACCGGTTTTAAAAATAGCATTTTATTTCAGAAAACATGTACTAAATAGTGATATTTGAATCGATATTTAGGAATAATTTTTTAAATATTCATAAAGAATGATTTCTTATGTTTTAAAAATATAGTTTAAGTCTAAATTGGAATTTATTCTGTAAAATTAAACAAATAAATAATTAATAATTATCCTGTATGAATTTTTTAATCTATTGTAATATCTGTAATATTTTTACATCAAATTTAATTTTTTTAATCCAATATTTCCTTTATTTTTTAAAGGTGTTGTGTTAAAAAAGTTTCACCTGCAGAATCGTTTCAATTGAGACAGGCTTCCATATTATGCCATGGTTTCTGTTTATGCTGACTAAAATTTGGATGATATTTTTCTACAATTTTGAAACATAATTATCTTCTAGTCATCTAGATATATAATTTGCTTAGCATTTTTTCTCATTCCAGAGCTTTCTGAAGCTCCCAAACGACACAGAGTGTGCGATTCAAAAAATGAAATGAAAATAATTATGGAACTTTGGAACGGCTGTTCCGATTTCCATGAAATTTCACATGGTGATAGTAGAGGTGTAGGCAAGTTTAAGTTTTGAACTTGAACCTTATAGACCTACAGGGGGCGAGTCCACAGGGTCCCAAAATTGGACACCTGGGGTGTAAAATTTGTTAAAAACTATACTGATTCCAATGTTCCATAATTATTTCCATTTGATTTTTTGAATCGCACACTGTGCGACGTATAAAATTAAAATTTGGCTTAATTATAAAACAAATCCTTATGGAGCCATATTTTGAAACTTTTACCAGGGAGCGGATATAAGAGGATTTATGTGTCTTTTTCTAAGAATGTTTTCTCTTTCCAGAGCTTTCTAAAGCTCCCAGAAGACGTAGAAAATTAAAATTCGGCTTACTTATAACACTATTCGTCCCACAACTCCTAACGCAGCCAGATTTTGAAATCTCTATCAGGGAGCGAAAATACGTGGATCTATATATATGGATTTATATATATATCTTTCTTAAGCATTGTTTCTTCTCCAAAGCTTTCTGAAGCTCCCAGACGACGTAAAAATCGGCTTACTTATTAAACTATTCGTTCTACAAATTCTAACAGAGCCAGATGTTTCTATCAGGGACCGAAAAGTTTTGGTATTAAGAACTTTTGAGTTGCTATACTTATTGTTTGCTCTCCAAAACCTATCAAAAACTGATTCTGTATTTCAGACAGGGAGCGCATTTAATACCATTTTTTTTATTTTATTTTGAAAGGTTAACGAATTTAAAACTTTAATCAATATTATCCCAATAAATTCTAACAGCATCAAATAATTGACTTCGATTAGGTAGAGGAAGGTGTCTAAATGTTGTTCATATTTTTTTCTCTTAATTTTCGGATTTGTTTGTGCATATTTTCATTATTATATTATTTTTCCTGACATTGTCAGGCTTTTACGCTAGTATTTAATAAATTTTAAATTGATTATAAGAATTATTGATTTTTTTAAAGAAATGTAGTCTTTTGTTATAAATATTAACTTCTGCAAAAAACCGGTTAACCGGATTTTTCTAAATTTCAAAAGGTGCAACCGGTTTTTTTAAAATACCAACTATTCGAACTTCTCAAAAAAGCCGAATAATCGATCACCCTAGTATATAGATTCGGCCAGGCCGAATATAATATTTTCGATTGTTTAATTTTGGAATAGTCGACTTTTCGACATTTTCCGACTATTTTCGACTTTTCCGACTATTTTCGATTTTTCCGACTATTTTCGACTTTTCGATAATTTTCGAGTTTTTTTTTTTTTACTATTTTCGACTTTTTTTCGATTCTTGACCATTTTTTGATATTTGTCTTATAAAAACTTAAAAAATATAAAATGAATACAACGCAATCAAACGTATTTTGATTAATTAACATACAAAGTACTGGTTACACACAAAAATATGTATTTACTATACGAACTGTTTGCTGATGTATAAATATATAATAAAAGCTATTAAAAAACTATTCCTATATATATATATATATATATATATATATATATATATATATATATACTTTTGGTACTTTTTTGAAATATATATATATATATATATATATATATATATATATATATATATATATATATATATATATATATATATATATAAGAGTAACGTGACTGATTGATTCATCATCCCGCAGCCCAAACTGCTGAAGCTAGAGAGACGAAATTTGGAACGTAGGTAGGTCTCCATCTGTATAGATTCACTAAGACGGAATTTTTGGAAATTCGAATGTTTAGGAGGTAAAAACGGTAACTCTATAGCTCCCAAACTAATAAAGATATACAAAAAGTTGGATAGTTGTCGTTATTCATTTAAAAAATAATCGGACAGGTGTCTGGTACTTTTTTGAAAATCGGCCCTTTTAGGGAGAAAACGGGTAAAAACTGTATTTTGTTACTTTTTTGTCACCATATGTATCTTTGAAACCAATCAACATACAAATAAAATTTATGCTGTATTCATAACTTATCAAAAAACTATAAATATAAATTTGGTACTTTTTCGAAATTCGAACGTTTAAGGGTTAAAAATCGTACCTATTTTTGGTACTTTTTTCATACAACATTTTTTATTTTATTTTTTGACACAACCATATGCGTATTTTAATATGGGATCTCACTATAATTTAGAAACTCATTGGAATACAATTTCCAATACTTCTATAGGTGAAAAAAGTACCAAAAAGGGGGTAAAAGCGGGAAATTACATTTTATTCAAACTTAATAATGAATTTTCCATTACATAGAAACATTCTGTGGGTAAGAATTCAAGAGGATGAACTTTGTGGTACTTTTTTCTTCTATTAAATACAAACTCGTATAGTGGAAATATTAATAAACTATATTTTATATTTTCTGGTTTAGCGTCTTAAAGCCACGAATGTTGTCTAATAATGCCAACAAAAATACTGTTCAAGGTACTTTTTGCATTTTCTGTAATATTTAACCTAAAAACATGAAATTAAATATGCATGGTCCGATGTGGAAAAGAATAAGAGGGGTTTTTGTGGTACTTTTTTGTTCTTCTAATGGTACTTTTTGAATTTTCTATAATATTTAAACTAGGAACACGGAATTAAAGATATGAGGCCCTAAGTGAGTGAGTATTCATAAGAAGGGATTTTGTGGTACTTTTTCGTTCTTCTAACAATACTTTTTGAATGTTCTATAATATACATCCTAGAAACATAAAATTGAAGATATAAGGTCCTAAGTGAATCAGAATCCTTAAAAGTGATTTTGTGGTTCTTTTTCCTTATTCTAAAATACTTCTTCATTATTCTAATATTTATTTTTCGTTATTCTAATAATAGAAATCTAATATTAAATTGTTATTTATGAATGAGAATTCTCAAGCTCTATTAGTCACATTCCTCTATACTAAAAAATAATAATAGGAATACTTTGGTAGTTTTTTAACTTTCGAATGTTAAAGATGTTAAAAATTGGTACTTTACTGGCACCCTATCAAGCATGCCTTTTGTACTTTTCGAAAATCCTATTTTAAATTTATTTTATAGCAGTGTTCCCTAAAACCAGTGTTGCCAAAACGGCAGTTTTCCCGCTAAATCTGACGTTATTTTGTTGTGCATAGCGGGTACTTTCCATAAAAAACCGCTAAGTGGATTTTCTGGTTGCAACATTTTTCTAGCTGGCGGTTTCTAGCGACTTTTCTTTATTGTAAAAACATATTTTAAAGCAAAAGTAAGAAAAATTTATTTATTATACTTCTAATTTATCTAAAATATGAAGTTACCAGAAACTCGGAAATTGTACATAAAATCAATTGTTTTTCTACAAAAATGATATTGAAATTAATTAAAGAAAACGTTTTAAAAAATGTATTTAAAATAGAATCGAAATATACAATAAGCCCCTCGGTCTGATGTTTTGCAGTATGAAGATGCAACTGAAGCGGATTTTTTAAAGAATTACAAGTTGATTTTGTCTGCAAATGCTCTTAATATCAATGTCAGACGAATATAGTCAAATATAAGCAAAAATTATAAGTTTTTAAATTTGATTTGATGACTCTGAAATGCATTTAGGTACCCAAAATTAAGTTTCTGAAGGATTAGCTATCAATTGTAAACAGGTTTGAAGAGATGAAATATTTTAGCGGTAAAAATCGGCGATTTTATTTTAAGTGTAGGTGGTTTCTAGCGGATTTTCAAATGCAATCTGGTGGGACATGGCCTCAAAGTTTTGGCAACACTGCCCAAAACCAATGCACGCGTGCGTTTTGTCTCTTGTGTTATTCTCTTGATATGAATAAAAAACACACATATCAATTCAGTCTAGCACTAGCATTCCACGAAGCAGGTTGTGTTATCGCTTGTTGCTTGATATACACTCATAAAAAATGTTTAATGTTATGTGTTAGTGAGGTACATAAGAATCAAAATATGAATATTTTTAATTTTTACTAAAAATAATATCATTTATTAATCAAAATTTTATGGTTAATTTGAAAGAATTATAAATTTTTATTTTTTATACAAAAAACAAGATCTTTTATTTTCATTTCCATTTTATTATAAATAATTTTACTATAAAAAGGAATATATTTTTTTGGTGTATAATTTCAGAGCGGGAGAGTTATACAGAACACACATTAACAAAATGTGAATGTATAAGTGTGGGGATCACTGTTTTATAGTATGGTTTTTATAAAAAATTTGCGCTAACGAAGTAGCGGGTTAATAGCTCGTATATATATATATATATATATATACATTAGCGAGCATAAAAAATGCAACGCTAGGCTATATAATTTTTGATCGTATTGATTAGGGCTAGAACGTCATTAAATTAGCCAATTCTGTTGTGATTTTATTCTTTGCGGTCTTAGCCAAATATTGTATGTCATTTTGTTCCAAATTGTTACGCATACGAACAGTTAATAATATTTTTTTTTTAACTTGTAAATTTAAGGGAGCAAAGAAAATGCAACTCTTAAAAAATCATCGGATTTTTTTAAATTTTGATAAAAATAATTATTGAAAAATTATGAAAACTATAATTTGCTAGTATTACCACTAATTACTACCAATACATATAAATTTAAGGTAATTTTAACTAAAAAGGATATTAATAAAATTAAGAAAACACTCTTTTCTCCATACTTTTTAAGAATTTTCGAATATTTTTGAATAACATTCTGATAATGACAGTGAAATAATATTAATATGTAGTTCTAATATGAAGATTCTTAAAAATTATCTTAAAGAAACAATATTGAAACGATCATGCCTGTAACAATTGATACAAGTCATTTAACAGTAGATATTTTATATTATCTGAATGACCACATTTGGCCATTCAAAGCTACTATTGCCAGCAATCGTTGATTTAATGATGTAAATATGGAAACTGGTTATCCTTCTAACATAACACATATTATTTACTTATGTAAAACTACCACCTTTACTTTTAGAGGCAGGTCCTTTATTATTTTTACGAGTACTGTAAATGGAAATAAGAGCCTATTACGATAACTTCAATTTATTTGACTCTAAACCTATATATTTCAATTTTAGAAGGTTTACGTAGACATACTTACTTAAATATTAATTTCCAATAGTAAACAAGTCCAATAGTCCAATCATCACGAAGGATGTACTTTAAATTTTTCAGCATATGAAGAATTTTATGAAGACTCATTGAACTATTCATTAATTCAACTCCACCCATGAGATAATTGTAGTCCTTTATAATTTGAGGACACAGACTAATTTTAACGGTTTTATTGAGTCATTTAGTAACTCTTGGTTGAGGAACAACTCTCGTGTCTTAAGTGCAGCCAGGCGGATGTTTTTTGTTTGACCTACGAGAATTTTGCATCTGATTCTCGCATTGGCTGGGGTTTGTAGTCGAGTGAATATACATTCATAGCTGTGAATATACATTCAAAGTTGTCCAAATAAAAAATGTGGTTTTGACCTTGGTTCGAATTGTGCTAAATATATTGAGATTCTGCATCAATTAAATCCCCCTCGTTTGTATCATCATTTAACATACAGATAAAATAGTTCTGAACGGACACGTTTATGTCAATATCATTCTGATTAATATTTTCATCATTGTCTGCTACTTATCATCTGCATTTGACCTGTCTTTTTATATCAATGAGCAAAATTTAGATCACCACTTTATATCATCACCTATAATTTCGGTATTAGAAATTAGTTCACATACGTCATCATCGGACATAACAAACTAACTCGAATAAAAGTTATTTTTTTACAAAAGTGCATATAAACTAAATTTTTGTAATTAAAAAATGTTACGAGCAGTGTTGCCAGAACTTGAGAAAAAAAGAAGCTAAATTGGACTTAAAAAAAGGTCAGAAAAGGCTAAATGCCCCAAAAAATAAAGCCAGAAAAAAGCTAACATATTTTTTTATTTAAAAAAGCATTATTTTTTTTGTTCTCATTAGATTTTGGTATTTGTTAAATATATTTTAGTGAATTTGTAAATATAAAGTAATTAACTTATATGGGTAATAAAGTTTGTCAAAAAATAATTGTAATATTTTTGCAGAATGAAGCGCCGCAGGCAAAAATTTTCATTAAATATAAATAATTTCGATATTTTTGTAAGAATTAATATACACAAATGCTTAAATTGATGATTTTGTAAAAATAAAATTTATAAAATTTTATCCTTTTTAAGGCTATGTTAAAAATAAAAAAGGCTAACAAAAAAGCTAAAAGCTAAAATGAAAATTTTGAGGCTAAAATCAAAATAAAAAGGCTAGATCTAGCCTTAAAAAGGCTAAACTGGCAACACTAGTTACGAGTATTAAACAATTTAAAATCTAAAAAACTACATTACTTGGCCCCAAAAAAAAGTGAACTTGCTCTAGCAGAGGCAATATCATATACGAAAATGCCACTGATAATAAGCACAAATACCATGTGTAACAGAAATCAAACTTTAGCTGTAAACGCCTAGTGTATCTTTGAAGATACAACCGGAAAATTATAATTTCTAGAAAATTTTCTACTTATATCAGTATAATATTTTTCAGTATCTTTAAAGAACATAGTTCAAAGTACGGAAATATTTTTTTTCGTTTAAAAATATTCATAGGTTTTCAGATTTTACACTTTGAAAAAGGTCGTTTATTTAATTTTATAGCCTGTTTCTCTATGTCGAACGAAAATCAAAGCGAACGAAAGCAAGTCGAACGAATTCGAATAATTTTGGGTTTCTGTATTTCCTACGCTTTCGTTCGCATGGAATTACGTATTTTCGCATTGTTTTTGTTTTATTTTTCTTTCAGAGTAACTTTTTTTCGTAAAAATATTAAAAATACTACTAAATTGTTTAAACGTATATACAACCAAGTAAATAAACAAACAAAATTAAAATAATTAAAAAAAAATTAAAAATAAAATTTTTTTTTGATTATTTTTAGAAATTGTTTTTTAGACACAAAATCGTCATTTATGGATACCAAATACATCAAAATGAATAATAAACATGATTAAGGAACATTTGCAATGTCCTTGTGAGTATTTTTCCTATTTTTCTTTAAAAAATTCCACCAGTCGAAAGCAAAATAGCAAGTGACTGATTTTGACATTTTTGTTCTTATCGTTCGAAATACAGAAACCCAATTTTATATGAAAACACTTACGTTTTCTTTCGACTTGTCGTTCGACTCATTGTTCGCATAGAAGTGAGTTAGAGAAACCCAAATCAGTTTTCGTTCGCTTAGAAGTCGAAAGAAAGCTTTCGTTCGACATAGAGAAACAGGCTATTAATAAAAAATATTTTTTGATTTTTTTTGGAAATATTTCCAAAACGGCGTAATTTAGAAATAAAAAATATTTTTTTACAAAGACATGTTTTAAACGATATAATGGTTGTATTTTTAAAGATACCAGGGGCATTTAAGGATTAAGATTACCGGAACTATTGATTTTTAAATAATTTTAAATTATTTTAAAAAATGGTTCTTTTACTTGTGATTATAATGATATAAAAAATGTTACCCGCCCTCGTTTAAAAGCACTTTTTAATGATTTATAACATGGGCATATAAGGATTAGACCAAAAAATCGGTTTCGCCCAATATTCGGGTTTCGGCAATGTTTTGGCCGAATACCGAAACCGGTTAGTGCCAAACGTGTTGGCATAGTGACTACATATATTCTGCATATCCCTGGACAAAATTAAGTGGTTTTAGTAATAAATAAGTCCATCAGATTGGTTAATTATGGGGACTCTATTTTTTATTAAATTTCATGCAATTTCTATTCGCGACACATAAGGACTGAAATGTTAATTATTTCCTCAGCTATATATTTTGAATCAAATTCACCCTAATTTATAGGTGAATTTTCCTACTATAGGATAAAATCCACAAAAACAAAACTATTACACCTATTAGCAGATTAAGGTAAATCTGGGAATTTACTTATTTTACGTTTGTGTGCCACTGTTTTTCCTATTTTATAAATAGAAATGTATTTCCATTAAGCCCTTTCCGCCGGACTTAAGTATTAGAGCCCTGCAAACTGTGTCTTATAAGGCTGTACAAGCCACTTGATATTTTTCAAGTGTTGTTATCAGTGTGTGTGCGGAGTAATAAATACTGTTCTGCAGGCACTTAAAACCATACAAATACTGCGTGTGTGCTTCAACTTTATGAACAAATCATGAGTGTGCTATGATAGCGACCAAACAAGACTCTCAAAGGCTTGTATAAAAAAATACAAGCCTTTTGACCACTTGTTTGCTTCAATAAGGAAAAAAATTGTGTTTTCTTTTTTATTAAAATTATATGTGTGTGTGTGCGTTCATGACTGTATAAAGTAATTTCGTAAGTAAAACAGTCGTTTAAAAGTATTGTTTATAAACTTATTGTTATTTACGATCAAATAAATTATTAATGTTACTAGTTATAACAATTTAAAGAAACATGCATTAAGTTTTATTAGTCAAGGAGTAAACGTATATGGAAACGAATTTGAAAAATGAAAAGACATTGTTCTATATTATTTCCTTTTAGTTTTAAAATAGAATGATTACTTAGTAAATGTAAATTAAATGCAATAAAATCTATCATAATATAAATAAGTACAATTTTAAAATTTTTTATAAACATACAATTAATTATAAGACTAACTTTATTTAAAATATAAATAAATACTAAAGATAAACATTTTCTAACTTACATATGTAACTGACAGTTTCAAATGTCAACTTTAATTTTTTTACTTTTTTTACTCTTAATAAAGAGTATTTTTTAATAACTTTATGAATTCACCCTTTTACATTTATTTAGAAAAGAAGAACCAACAATAAAATATAGACATACTGTATATATGTGTGTGTATGCAAGAATATTTATAAACAACCACTTTTTACACATTATGAAGATTTTTTGCCACACACAGCAACTACGTATTACAAAAAACAAACAAATCATTAAGCCCACTTGAAATCTTTAAATCATTTCTCAACGTCTTGTATGATTTGCTTTTTTTTGCCACACCACTTGCACCACTTGTTTACGATAAATGATTTGAACGCACGGATTTGCAGTCGCTCATACACAGTACACACTTGCTTTTCAAATCATCTTGCGCAGGAGACTATTAAGTATTGATTTTCTATACTTAAAAAATAAAGTTTAAACATTTTAGAGCTAAACGTACATATAGCCTACATTATATTTTATGCGAATCATAGGTTATTCAATCCAGAGACTTATTTTCTAAATTTTTCATATTTTTAGGCATAATCTGTATAGAACGTCATCAAATTTTGGAGATTTATTATACTCATGTATAAAATTTTCCGTACAGCTACACCATGTTTTCCGTCTTCACATATTTTTCTGTGAATTGTAAATTCAGACCATAGTTTTCGGACTTCCGGAATAAGTTTTGATACAAATTTTGGAGCAGAGAGCATAGGATTTTAAAACTAAATTGTTATCTATTCTTTTTGTAGTGATTCTTAGGCGATTACGAGAGTAATTGCGGTCAACGCGTTCATTGTGTTTGAAGAATTTAACCAGTGGCCGTTTTATTAAAGATTTTTGATATATTTCTATATGTTTCACCTTTTTCGTATTGTATAAGAAGTGCGCTGTTTGCCATTTAGGTCGAAATTATGGTAAAATTAAAATTTTCTGATTTTATCAAATTTTCTATTATAATGGAAAAAGTGATTTTTTATTTCTCTCATAATGTAACAAATAACTATTGCTGTTGTCCTAAAATAATTTTGCAACCATAAACTTCACTTACTTTTAACAAGAAAAAATTTAAGAAATTAAGCCAAAAGTTGCTTGTTTACTTATTTTTGACTCGCCCGAAAACGTCTTATTTTCAACATTCTCTAGTAAGAAACCTAAAATGGAATAATATTTGAGAAATTTGTCATCAATGTAAAAGAAAACAAACCGTTACATTTGCCGCTTTTTAAAGCGAAACAGAAATGATGAGTTTGTTTACTTATTTATGACACCCGCTGTATTGAAAATTTCTAAACATTATTTTCCTACAACTTTTTCTTGGAAAATTACCATTTATTGCCAAAATTTTTTATTTTAACTATTTTTATTTAGCATTTGCATTAGAATCTTATAAAAATAAATCAAAATTTTTGCAAAATTCCTAAAGTTTTCATAAAGAACAACTTAATAATATCTATGAGCCAAATTTTATTTTTTATGAAAAAAGTTTGGGAAAAAAGTCATGTTCGATTCATAATATTTATGAACAAAATTTTTAAATGTATGTACTTTTTTCTGTGTATTAACGTATAAAAAAATATCGAAAGGGCTTACAATATAGAAAATATACGTTAGCCGCGTTCTTGGATATAGAGGGAGCCTTTAACAATATAAAGATAGAGGCAATAAGGGAATCACTTCAACTAATTGGAGTTCAAAACTACCTGATAGAGTGTTTTGTATAAAGTGACTCGAATGCATGTACAATCAGTTCGCGTTAATCATTTTGTGCAGGGGCGCGAAAGTTATAGCGGTTTTAAGTTGAACATATAAAAATTTTTACAAACTAAAAGTTTATGTATAATTCTGGTAAAAATTACACGTAATGTCAAAACTTATTCAAATTAAATTTATAATATATTGAATGTTTGATGGTATTAGTGCGGCATATTTTAGGTTTCTCCATATAGTATACGAAAATATATTTTATCAAAGTTTATTATAAAGAAATTCTATTTAATACTGTAATCCTTTTTTTACCCTAATAAATATTGTTTGGTCCATAAAATTTGTATATTTCGAATTTTTTTGATGCGCCTCCGCATTTTCGTTAAGCATTATAAACACCACCTAGTAAATATTGTTTGGTCCATAAAATTTTTATCTTTCAAAATTTTTTGATGCGCCTCCGCACCATCTAATTATGCCAATTATAGCTAAGTTAGTGCTGTCCACACGATGTGCCTTAGTAAAATGTGTTTTGACAAAAGTGTCCCGATTTCAACTATCAAAGAGATTCGACTTAAATTTTAGGTCCCAATCAATTATATTCGTCGCCATTCTTATATACTGTCAATCGCATAAATATGTAAACGACCCGTATGTATTTTTTTAACTTTAGATTTTTGTACTTATTTTGAAAAATATTTGTAAAATTTTTGGTCTTATAGTTAATGATATGTCTCTAGATTAAGAAAACAAAAAAAAAAAATAATAAATTACAAAAAGTTTTTTTGGTAATCTTTGCATTTTCATTCCTTGCAGAAATGATTTTTAGAAAGAATAACTTAGTAATATATATAAAAAAAATCACAATCGAAAATGTGAACAAATTCGAAAATATGAACTACCCCGACATTAATTAGTTCACATTATCGAGAGTTCACTGTATTTGTAAAATTTTTGGTCTTATAGTTAATGATATGTCTCTACATTATGTAAGCTTTTATGGCCACTTATATAAAATAACCACAGAAATTTACATCGCAAAAGTATGTATATGAGGCATGAGAGACATTGTTTTAATCGGATACAACTATTGTGTAAAATAGTATAATGGATCCAAATAAAAATTAATTAAAAGAAAAAATGTCAAATTATTAAGTAATTATTAAATATCCAGAGATTTTTAAATTTTTGATATATTTTTATTTGTAGAAATTGGGGTTTTCGATTCTTTACGGCAATTTTATTAATATCTGAGAGTCTTAGGGAGATAAAAAGCGAACAATTCTGGGAAAAATGTCGGTAATTTAAAGAATCCCAATTATTTTCACATTTCATGAACTCCTTACCTGGTAAAATGTTGAAAAGGTCAATAAAATGGTATTATACATTTATAATTTGACAAGGTAAATGTCAAATTATGGATGAAACATTTAATGATTTATGAATAAATTTTGCATTTTAGTGTACAATTTTACACATATTTTTAACATACCTTCGAAATTCCTTCCAAACTTCTTTCAAAAATATGAAAATATAGTATAAAATTACTCTTGAAGCACTCTGGCTATGTGTCTTTCTATCAGTTTTGTATAGCTGATTTACTTCTTTGGGCGATATATTTAATTTCTTTTTGGGAGTAGTTGCCACTATACAATTATACTATTCGGTTTTTTAATATTTCGAAAGATTCTTGCCCTTTAGAGCCATTCAAAGTATCAAAATTTGTATGTTTGTGTACATCAATACTAAAGAATATAGAATAGTATAATTATAAAGTATACTCGTAAGAACAGCTGTTTTACAATTTTTTCATTGACATAGTTCGCGGAACTGTCAAATTGTTTTTGTATTTATATGCAACATTTTTTTTGAGTTTTTTTGCTCTCCCTCTCTTTCATTATCTCATTTTCTGTTCATAGCATTTTGACATTATGTGCAGTATTTTTACACTAACAAAATACAAGCAAATTTTGTTTTTGTGGATGTGCGAGCGCTTTCTAATTACGCTGTGTAAAAATTTACTGTTGGTATAGTAATTTAGTATATTTTCAAAATGTTAAAAGGAGTCTGAAGGAAATTTGAAGGGTATGTCAAATATTTTTATAAAAGTGTAATAAAAAATATAAATTTATCCAGAAATAGTTAAATGTTTCATCCATAATTTGAAAACACTGCAGATATTCCACATTAAGTCATGACAAATTATGAGTGGATAATACCATACTCTTGACCTTTTCAAAATTTTTCAAGGTAAGGAATTCATGAAATGTGAAAATTATTATAATTCTTTATATTACCGACATTTTTCCCAGAATTATTCGCTTTTTATCTCACCAAGACTCTCCGATATTAATAAAATTGCCGTAAAGAATCAAAAACCACAATTTCTACAAATAAAAATATATCAAAAATTTTCAAATCTCTGAATATTTAATAATAATTTCATAATTTGACATTTTTTCTTTTAATTATTTTTTTTTTTTTTTTGGATCCATTATACTATTTTACACAATCCGATTAAACAATGTCTGTCATGCCTCGTATACATACTTTTGCGATGTAAATTTCAGTGGTTATTTTATATAAGTGGCCATAAAAGCTGACATAATGTAGAGACATATCATTAACTATAAAACCAACAATTTTACAAATACAGTGAACTCTCGATAATGTGAACTAATTAATGTCGGGGTAGTTCATATTTTCGAATTTGTTCACATTTTCGATTGTGATTTTTTTTTATATATATTACTAAGTTATTCTTTCTAAAAATCATTTCTGCAAGGAATGAAAATGCAGAGATTACTAAAAAAACTTTTTGTAATTTATTTGGAACATTCATTTGGAAGTTTTTAAAAATCCATTTTATAAAGAGTACATACGTAGTATGTACATAAAAAACAAACAAAATATTACGACAAAAAAATAAATAAAATTTACAATGAAAAAAGAAAGGTACATACATATATAATTAAATATGGAAATAATCGGTTATTATTTTCTGTTTTTTCTTTTGTTCGACCAGCTTATTTACCGCCAATTCCCTGATTTTTTTCAATACTTTAATGTCAGTTTGATCGACCATTTGAAATTCAGCCCATTGGACAGCTTTGTTAAAAATTTCGACAGCTTCTTTGGCTTTAATGTTGTTTTCAGGCGCTTCAATAAAACAGTCGTCATCATCGTCGGACTCTTCAATTAAATCATTTTCATCAAATGGCGTGACGTCCTCACAAGGATTATTGATCCAATCTCTAATGTTTACAGCAGTAAATACTTCCTGAGGGCACAATGTCTGTAGAAGATCTGCAGCTGTATTTTCTAAAGATCTAACCTCTGATTGTCACTTTTCTTTTAAAACGCTCAAAGGAACATTAAATTCAGGATTGTCTTCATCATTTACCATATTCAAAATATTTTTCCAATAGTTAGATAAAGTTTCTTTACCAACTCGGTTCCAGGATGCCTCTAGAATAGAAACTCCTTCTTTAAGTGTGATTTTTTTCATCGATTCAAGCAAATCTCCCTCTTTTGCAATAATTGTTGCCAGAAGACTGTTCCTATAATAAAGTTTGGTGATTCTAATTGCATTTTGATCCATTGGCTGGATCAGAGCCGTTACATTTGGAGGCATGAACATAGCTTCTATGGAACCATCCTCGGATTTAAGGTCGGATTCTGGTGGATGGGATGGGGCATTATCTATTAGGAGTAAAGCTTTTACTGGTAATCCTTTCTTCGTTAAAAAATCTGTCACCTTAATGAAAAATAAAACAGTAAGAATCCCAATTGAACTATTTTTACATGTTTACTTACCTCTGGCACAAAACAGTTGTGAAACCATTCTTTCCATTCTCATTCTCTGAAGATCGTAATGTTTTGCGTTTTCCGGGTCCATAAAACGTATTGTTCACACATTTTAAAATATTGTCTTTTTTTATTGAACATATCGTTGATTTTGCAACTTTATACTTTTTACTTAACACTGTAACACTCGATCCTTTTTTAAATATTCCAAAATTTCGCATTTTTCATTTAAGGATAAAAACTTTCGACTGTCTTTAGATATTACTAATTTTAAAAATAAATTCACAAACCTACCGCAACAAGTTACATAAAGCGACTAGCATTAAATACTTTTAAAATAATGGCATACTATGGTATTTATTAATTCGGGGATTCCCAACATTAAAAATAAATGCTTCTACAAATTAAAAAATCCCCAAAAATTAAAAAAAGAATTGTTCACTATTTAGAGCCATTAAACTTAGTTCACTATTTAGAGCGCCCATATAAAAAAATGAGTGTTCACATTAGTGGATAGTTCATTATATTGGATGTTCACATTACCGCGAGTTCGCTGTACTCTTAAAAATAAGTACAAAAATCTAAAGTAAGAAAATACATACGGGTCGTATACATATTTCTGCGATTGACTGTATATATATATATATATATATATATATATATATATATATATATATATATATATATATATATATATATATATATAATAATAAAAATAAAATTTGCCGCTTTACGTCTTCTCTCATCCAAATGTCAGAGATCAATCTTTTCTACCGCTAATCGAAAGATATCCCGTTACTGGCAGTTACGTTCAAATAGTGCAAGTTGCCACTATGTTAAGTGGCCAAAAGTAATCGGTTTTTGCATTGATCTTTCCGTATTATTAAAATTATAAAATTTACTTTAAAACCAAGTTGTAATAACCAAAAATAGACAAAGCTCACTTTGTCGTTCACTTTAGTTTATCTCACCTTTAACTATCTGATACCTTATAGGTAGGTTATAATAACGGCCCTTAGGAAGCTGTTTGGTCTATAGCTAGAAGGTAATTTAGGATCCTTTCCAGATTTAGGAATTGGGATGACTTTTGCCTTTTTAAAAGTCGTTGGAATAGAAGGATATTTTATTATTAGAAACTTTACTTAAGGTTTCAAAAAAGCAATCGTGCATCTTTTTAAGGATAATGTCATTTAAATCGGGGGCTTTATTATTTTTCAATAAAAGTACAAACGATTTAACTTCGTCTAAATTGGTAAGTTCTACATTAGATCTGTCAAGAATAGTGAATCATTATTTAAAGTGATGGTGTGAGAATTACCAAGTACGTCTGCTATTGAATTGGCCTAAAATACACAAGTAGAACAAAGCTAGATGGTGGTTGTAAATTGTGGCTGCCTACGCTGAATTGTAATTATAACGGCAGAAACATGTTGTGCTGACAGTGATCAGCTGATAATTTTTGCTGATACTGTTGCTGACTACGCGCTATTGTTATTTGGGCTAAAGACTTATTTGCTGTTTTTAAGGACTTTTGTTAACTTCCAAAAATTTTTAGAGCCCGGAGGCAAATTTGAAATATATTTTGACTAGGATTTATTTCGGTCTTTATTAAGGTGAAAATCAATAAGATTATTTAATAGGTTCAAAATACATTTTAATTGATTTTTATAGTTTAAATCCCAACATCTTTGAAATTACTTTTAGTATTTATTTCTCTGACTAACATCAGAGATTTCTCGATGCCAAGAATTTTTACTACCGACAGTTATTTTCTTAAAAGCTTCTTTAACTATAGATATGAATTTATTAAAATAAATCTCTAGATTACCTGAATTAGAAACAGATGTCATTTTCCACCCAGTTTCTGATTGCTAACCAGTCTGCACGATAATACAAGGGAACTAAATATGTCATATTTTGAATATGAACATAAATAACACAAGTTATTGGTACATGGTCCGACTGTAAAACATTTGGATGTATCTCAAGGTTTGAAAAAAGGAGACATGAGTTCGTTAAAGGAATGTCTACTGTAGACAGATATACAGAGTTGATATTTTGACCAAAACGAGTATAATTAGTTGGGTAGTATATGTAGTAGCTAGATTGAAGGCAGTGGCTGTAGAGCTCCTTACCGGCTGAATTACTCGATACACAATTCCAGTGAGTATGTTGGGAATTCAGATCACCAAAGATAAAAAAGTCGTTCGAAAAACTGGTTAATTTACCCAAATAAGCCTGGAAGTTGGAAGTGTGAAATGGATTATACGCTGATGTAAATATAACTGATCTTCTATTAATCATTACTTGTATTGAAATACTCTCAGCAATAATAGTTTTGATTTTAAGTAACAACATTTACTTAACTTTGAAAATATATAAAACTGCTACGCTTATGTGAAATTTTATGTAAATCTATCCGATTACAAGCTGCAGATTTATTTACAAATATTTTGAATCTGCTTCACTGTGGATTGTCACCAAGGGTACTTCCTTGAAATCTTATAGTCCATAGACTCCGAATTATGTCGAACGTGTATATGTGAATTGATGTCAAGATAAGCGTCTGACTTATATGTCTAGATTTAAACAAGATAGTTGTTTAATCAGTCTAAATTTCATGCCGCTTCTGCCACTATGAAGTTCTCTAATAGGCAGTTAGTAGAGAATGACGTCCAGAGATGCCTAAGGAGTTCTCCCAAGAGCACCAGTAATACTCAGTGAAACACATATGGGCCGCTATCAAAAATGTTTAGCTTGGGTGAAACTGACTTAAATTATTAATAAGTTTTGTTGTAATGATATTTTAAACAAACTGGTTACAGATCTGAACTCACAAGACTTAAAACTAATAGAGTGCAAAATTTCAGCACCATAGATTCTTCTTACAGTCATGATTGAAGTTGAAAAACTTAGAAAAATGGTTAAAAATTACTTAAGTTTTTCCCATTCTTCTACACTATTTGTTTGCGCGTTTATACTTTTTTATCTCATTCTATCATATACAAACTAACCGGACTTTGTGGATAAATTCTGCACCATCTCTAATACAACAATTTATGAACTTTTTGAAAATTGAGAAAAAATTGCACTTTTTGTTTTTGTATTTTTACATAGCAAATTGCAATTTATACAAATTATGGATATATATATATATATATATTAAAGTGCCTCACGACAAAAAAGTTGCAAATGTACCCCTCTAGAAATGAAGATTAGTATGTTCTTATATGATTCCCAAAATATTACATTCTAATGTTAAAAATTACGTGAGCTGGACCATTTTCAAAATACCTCTAAAATTACGTATTTCTTTCAATATCATTATCAAAATTTTAGTTATAAGAAAATTAACTTTAAATTATAATAGAGGTATACTACGACCTTCAATATTAATTTCAATAATTATTATATTTCTTTTCAGTCGCGGAATATTAAGATTTTATATATTTCGCACATTTTTCAAAATATATTAGGTTTTAATGAACCACAGGAATGGTATATCCTGCTGCTATTGAAGATAATACGTAAATAACCCATTAAGAGCTACAGGGTCAATTTTATGCATTTAGTTCCCAAAAATATATATATATATATATATATATATATATATATATATATATATATATTACAGTGCCTTGATTGTATGGGGACAAAAATTTTTTACTTTTTGTCAAAAAAATTAAAACATATGATAGAAAAACGACTTCTAATACATATATATTTTAAAATTAGTTTTCATTCTCGCGAAATTAAAATTTTAGTAAAATTTTCAATGATTTTATTGTAAACAGTATTTTATTAAAGTTTGAATATTTTGGACATTTTCCATCTTAAATTATATTTTAGGGCATCATTGGAAAAGTCTCATTAAATACTATTGATATATAAATTGATTTAACCCTTTAGTTGCACAAATAAAATTTTGGGATTTCCGGTCCATAATTGGTTAAGTTAATTTTAACGGCAAATAACTGGTTAGTTAAGGTTATATATATCCTCGAAAGCGTAATGAGTACTTCCATGCGGCTTATTTGCAAAAATTGCTAATTTAAACTTTTGGGAACTAAATGCATAAAATTGACCCTGTAGCTCTTAATGGGTTATTTACGTATTATCTTCAATAGCAGCAGGATATACCATTCCTGTGGTTCATTAAAACCTAATATATTTTGAAAAATGTGCGAAATATATAAAATCTTAATATTCCGCGACTGAAAAGAAATATAATAATTATTGAAATTAATATTGAAGGTCGTAGTATACCTCTATTATAATTTGAAGTTAATTTTCTTATAACTAAAATTTTGATAATGATATTGAAAGAAATACGTAATTTTAGAGGTATTTTGAAAATGGTCCAGCTCACGTAATTTTTAACATTAGAATGTAATATTTTGGGAATCATATAAGAACATACTAATCTTCATTTCTAGAGGGGTACATTTGCAACTTTTTTGTCGTGAGGCACTTTAATATATATATATATATATATATATATATATATATATATATATATATATATATATATATATATATATATATATATCCATAATTTGTATCACAAAGTCCGGTTAGTTTGTATATGATAGAATGAGATAAAAAAGTATAAACGCGCAAACAAATAGTGTAGAAGAATGGGAAAAACTTAAGTAATTTTTAACCATTTTTCTAAGTTTTTCAACTTCAATCATGACTGTAAGAAGAATCTATGGTGCTGAAATTTTGCACTCTATTAGTTTTAAGTCTTGTGAGTTCAGATCTGTAACCAGTTTGTTTAAAATATCATTACAACAAAACTTATTAATAATTTAAGTCAGTTTCACCCAAGCTAAACATTTTTGATAGCGGCCCATATGTGTTTCACTGAGTATTACTGGTGCTCTTGGGAGAACTCCTTAGGCATCTCTGGACGTCATTCTCTACTAACTGCCTATTAGAGAACTTCATAGTGGCAGAAGCGGCATGAAATTTAGACTGATTAAACAACTATCTTGTTTAAATCTAGACATATAAGTCAGACGCTTATCTTGACATCAATTCACATATACACGTTCGACATAATTCGGAGTCTATGGACTATAAGATTTCAAGGAAGTACCCTTGGTGACAATCCACAGTGAAGCAGATTCAAAATATTTGTAAATAAATCTGCAGCTTGTAATCGGATAGATTTACATAAAATTTCACATAAGCGTAGCAGTTTTATATATTTTCAAAGTTAAGTAAATGTTGTTACTTAAAATCAAAACTATTATTGCTGAGAGTATTTCAATACAAGTAATGATTAATAGAAGATCAGTTATATTTACATCAGCGTATAATCCATTTCACACTTCCAACTTCCAGGCTTATTTGGGTAAATTAACCAGTTTTTCGAACGACTTTTTTATCTTTGGTGATCTGAATTCCCAACATACTCACTGGAATTGTGTATCGAGTAATTCAGCCGGTAAGGAGCTCTACAGCCACTGCCTTCAATCTAGCTACTACATATACTACCCAACTAATTATACTCGTTTTGGTCAAAATATCAACTCTGTATATCTGTCTACAGTAGACATTCCTTTAACGAACTCATGTCTCCTTTTTTCAAACCTTGAGATACATCCAAATGTTTTACAGTCGGACCATGTACCAATAACTTGTGTTATTTATGTTCATATTCAAAATATGACATATTTAGTTCCCTTGTATTATCGTGCAGACTGGTTAGCAATCAGAAACTGGGTGGAAAATGACATCTGTTTCTAATTCAGGTAATCTAGAGATTTATTTTAATAAATTCATATCTATAGTTAAAGAAGCTTTTAAGAAAATAACTGTCGGTAGTAAAAATTCTTGGCATCGAGAAATCTCTGATGTTAGTCAGAGAAATAAATACTAAAAGTAATTTCAAAGATGTTGGGATTTAAACTATAAAAATCAATTAAAATGTATTTTGAACCTATTAAATAATCTTATTGATTTTCACCTTAATAAAGACCGAAATAAATCCTAGTCAAAATATATTTCAAATTTGCCTCCGGGCTCTAAAAATTTTTGGAAGTTAACAAAAGTCCTTAAAAACAGCAAATAAGTCTTTAGCCCAAATAACAATAGCGCGTAGTCAGCAACAGTATCAGCAAAAATTATCAGCTGATCACTGTCAGCACAACATGTTTCTGCCGTTATAATTACAATTCAGCGTAGGCAGCCACAATTTACAATCACCATCTAGCTTTGTTCTACTTGTGTATTTTAGGCCAATTCAATAGCAGACGTACTTGGTAATTCTCACACCATCACTTTAAATAATGATTCACTATTCTTGACAGATCTAATGTAGAACTTACCAATTTAGACGAAGTTAAATCGTTTGTACTTTTATTGAAAAATAATAAAGCCCCCGATTTAAATGACATTATCCTTAAAAAGATGCACGATTGCTTTTTTGAAACCTTAAGTAAAGTTTCTAATAATAAAATATCCTTCTATTCCAACGACTTTTAAAAAGGCAAAAGTCATCCCAATTCCTAAATCTGGAAAGGATCCTAAATTACCTTCTAGCTATAGACCAAACAGCTTCCTAAGGGCCGTTATTATAACCTACCTATAAGGTATCAGATAGTTAAAGGTGAGATAAACTAAAGTGAACGACAAAGTGAGCTTTGTCTATTTTTGGTTATTACAACTTGGTTTTAAAGTAAATTTTATAATTTTAATAATACGGAAAGATCAATGCAAAAACCGATTACTTTTGGCCACTTAACATAGTGGCAACTTGCACTATTTGAACGTAACTGCCAGTAACGGGATATCTTTCGATTAGCGGTAGAAAAGATTGATCTCTGACATTTGGATGAGAGAAGACGTAAAGCGGCAAATTTTATTTTTATTATATTATTATTTTTATTTATACCACTTCTTAGAGGATTGACAAGTACGTCTTGTGTTCTGTATACGTGGAATTTGAATTACTTGGTTTTATGAGCATATGTTTGTATGGATTGCCACGATATTGATGATGTTGTGACTGCCGAACAGGGAACCGACAACAAGGTTGAACAACAAAACTCAAAGAGGAGACGTAATAATTTATCAAACTTGGACATCTCTGGAATGTCGGATAATGGCGCAGCTCCCAATAGCAGCAACAGATTCAGTCTCCTAGCTGACCTTAACATAGAAAGTAATGACAACGCTGCCAGCATCCCTAGGAAATACGGCACTGGCAACCAGCCAACCAAATCTTCTTCAACGGCACCAACTGGTAACAAATTCTGCCCCCCCTATATTTTGGTACAATGTAAATGTACAAGATCTGGTGAGCCAACTGGAGGCGAAATCACCCAAAATAAATTTTAAAATAAAAAATGTAAACAGAAATAAATGCAGATGCCACTGCCCATACGGAAATGATGACTGTACTTAAAGAGAACAGGATAAATTCTTATTCATTTACACCTAGAGAATTTAAGCAAATTTCCTTAGTATTACGTGGGCTGTATCATGGCACAGACATCGAGGAACTTAAACTGCACCTGTATGGGTTAATTCCAGGTGTAATCTCAAAGGTTACAAAATTTACAACCCCATACTCTATAAAGAACAATTCTGATACTGGTCTTTTTCTCGTAACATTATTACCCGGCAAAAATTTAAGCGACATATCTCACCTAAAATTTGTACTCATTCAGTCAGTTGTCTGGGAAAAGTCAAAGAAAAAGTATAGAGAGATACAGTGTAAAAGATGTCAACTGTTAACCCAGCAAGTTTCTTTTCACAAGGCAGCTCCCGATGACAAACCTAGCCAGCCGTCTTGAGCCAGGAGAGCTGACTATTGAACAAGATATCTTCATTAATGAATACAAAAAGATGCCAAAGGAAGAAGCCAAAGGGGAGTTCCTACGCCTTCTAAGAAAAGTTCAACAAGTTCATGGGCGATAGATTGATAAATTTTTTAACATTTAACGTCAGGTCGCTCTTAGATAGAAGTCGCCAAATAGACCTCACAAATACCCTTAATAGCAACAAAATAGACATATGTTTCTTACAAGAATGCCACCTCCGTAGACACAAAAAAATTGTTCTTAAAAACTACAACTTTGTTTCTGATAACTGTCCCATAGGAGTTGCCATTGCACTGAAAAATAGTATATTATATAAAAAAATTGTTATTGACGACCTAAGTATTCTTGGACACATTTGTCGAAATCCAAATGAAGATACATAACACAAACAAAAGAGTTCTGGTTGGATCCCTTTATATAAAATGTAACACTGCTGCTAATGGTTTACGCAATAGCTTGGACAAAATACTTCTAGTGGCAAATGGCTTCGATCTATTTCTTCTCGGTGGTGACCTAAATTCCAGAAATCAGGTATGGGGTGACTGTATTGGAAATCAAAATGGCAATATTTTACAAAATTGGCTTGAAGACCATTCTTTGGATATCACAAGAATTTGTCATAACACCCCATCATTTCCAAGCGCAAACTCATTTCTTAATCACTACCTTATAAACACTTCTTTACTTAATAATGACACACCTAACTACAAATCTCATCGCTCTCAACGTTCTCAGATCATTTTCCATTGAAGTTGGAAATTAACATGAATACTACGAATATATTACTTAACAATCCTCGCCTTTTTACATCCTACAAAAATACCGACTGGAAACGTTTTCAGCAGGACTTATCAATCAAATGTCTCCGAATAACAGAAATTTGGAAAATTCTGAAACTGATCAAATTATAAAAGATTTTAACGAAAGTTTCAAGTCCATGATCTCCATACAACGAAAATCGAGTGTAAGGGCGGTAAATTTGTATACTCAGACAAAATTAAAAAATTTTATAAGATAAAATATAGAATGCAGAGGGAATTGAAGAAAATATATCATCGTAATGGAAATAGGCTGAGTAACGAATATAATTAACTATCCAAGCAAATACAGCTGCTTAAAATTATTATTAAAGATCTTGTTAATATCGAACAAGCTGACGTTTTTAACAACAAACTAAAATATATCAAGCCCGGACCTACTGCCTTTAGACAATTCTACAACATTGTTGGGAAACATAAATCTCCTTTCTGTAACAATCTCTGTATTAACAATATAACGGAAACCAACAGTGAAATATGTTCAGAGCACCTTAAGGAATGTTATTCCAATATATATAGAGAAAAACTTCCGGCTAATCCTATCGCCGATCTAGTCCAGCGTGTAGGATCCCATCATATATATATCCCATCATATATATTCTTTCAATGATGAGTTCAACTCTCTAGATAATGAGGACACATACCATTTTAAAGATGTCTACAATATTAAATCGATTTTAATGAATATAAAAAACAAAAAATCTAGTGGTCTCGATGGAATTTCGAATTTCTTTATAAAAAAATTCCCAGACACAACTCTTGAGCTTTTGACTATACTCTTCAACAACTGCTATTTTCCACGGGCATGGAAACTGGCTAAAATTTAGCCAATTATGTAGAAAGACGGTTCTAACAGAAGAACGGAAGACTATCGTCCAATATCACCAGCATCAATTTGGTTTTAAACGTTTACATTCCACCCAACATGCCCTAATGAAATTCCACGAAGACGTGACTGTGAACCTGAGGAAAAGATGTTGTACTCTGGCCATGTCACTGGATATCGAGAAGGCGTTTGATTACACCAGTCATAAAGGCATTCTGTATAAACTGGTAGAACTCGCGGTAGATCCATTTCTCGTTAAACTTAAAATAAACGCTGCAAAATTGAAGGCATCGGGTAAATACGTTGACTACGTAGTCCCTCAAAGCAAATGCTTACTTCTCACATTAAAAAAATAAAAGACAATGTAATATATCTTGGAGTTAATTTCAACAAGCTCTTTAAGTTTAACTGCCATGGACGAACTCTCCTAACTAAAGCTAAACGTATTACTGCGATGTTCTCTAGGTTGCTGAATAGTATTTATCTTCCCAAACAGACTAAACTCCTCCAGTACAAAGTGGTAATAAGATCTATCTTAACATATGCTTTCCCAATATGGTTTACCATAGAAATATTGTTTAGAAAGAAATATTCTACGTAAATGCATAAACTTTAACTTTAAAAATCGTACGGAGAGATTTTCCAACTCATTCATCTATGAGACTGCATCTATAACTCCATTTTGCAAGTATTCCCTGGATATTCAGTGGAAATTTGTTGAGCGACTCTCAGAACACGAGAACCACCTAATGAATGAGATCTATGAGTCACAAAAAGATATCCCAATAGGAGAAAGATATAGCCGCTATTATCTTTCTCCTATTGGGATACTTAATGAGGAGATTACTCTTGACGACGCTGCCTACGTACTGCCGGATTTCTACAGGAAATCTGTCCCGGGACACGAAGGGGCTGATATTTTATAGACTAGTTTTATTGTACTGTGCACTGGTATAATTGTAAATGTCTGTGATATTTTAATGTACATTAATATTTATTTGATTTTAATACCAATTTATGAAGAATGTGGATGTTTAATTAATAAAATTTTCCCAGAAAATCCTATTTATTGACTTCCAAACTGCTTTATAGATGGTCATTGAAATCGATTAGAGTTAGATTTAAAATTTATTCCTATTTTGTTTATTGTAACAGATAATTTATTATAGTTATTTAATTATTAAAAGTTTTAAGACATTTCGGTTTTAATTTGTCTAATGTTAACAATCTGTTAACTTAAATTTGTTTCTTCATTATAAGTTCACTGTCGTGTTACCGTTATTGACAGTTTTGTCTGTATTGTATATATGTATTTTTTATTTAAGTGTTATTTGTAAGTTTAACAGGCACTGCTCTGTTAGTCAACATAAATGCCGCGAGCAAGCATTGTTATTTCATTTTACTGTGTATTATAATAAGACGAAAATAGTTCTAAGATTTCTTGTTATATCTTTACTTGAATAAGATTCACGTAGTGTCAGAAAATAAAAGAAAGTCTCAATAAAATTTACTACTACTGCCAGTAACGGCGGTCCACACGAGCCTTTTTTTTGTTCGCACATTGAACAAAATTTTGTGCTCACATGCATTTGGTTAGTATGGACCCAACTTGTTCATGTTTTGTTCTTGTTCGCACACCGTTGTTCGCACAATTGACCGAACAACCATGTCTGCCATCAAACGTCATTTTGTATGCGGAAGAAAAGGCACTGCACGTAAAAGTATCGAAGCGACATTGACGGCAAACAAAAAATTATGATTTGTTCGACAAATGTTCTGCCTACTAACGTCGAGTCTATATTAGAGAAATTTGTATCAAGACAAACGTCAAATTTTTGTTTGAGTTGCAGATATTTTTTTTATCTCTATCAATTATAGGGGAAAACGAATGTCATAATAAACCATGCAAAAAGTACCAACAACAATCAAGATGGCGTCTTTTACTAAGCATTATCAAGACAAAGTTGTCAGAGCCCGAGCGCTGACAATTTTCTTTTAACACTGCAATAATACTGACAAATTCAGTCTACATTAGACAAATCTTTATCTTGATAAAATTTTGACGTTTGTCTTGATAAAAATTTCTCTAATGTAGACTCAAAGTAAAAACAAAAGAAAAAAATTGTGTGTTTTGCTCTGCCGACGTTTTGTTTTTGTGCGAACAAGAAAAAGGCTAGTAAGACGGTACGTTACATTTAGCTTATCGGTCACTTTTGGCTTAACTTATACTTATAATAACCAAAAACTGTTAAAGTGAACTATAACATCGTTGTCTTTTAGTTAGCTTAAACTCATTTATTTTTAAAATTTCGTTGTTTTTTATTTATTTATATTGCCGTTACTGGCAGTTATGTTCAAATAGTACATGTTGCCACTACGTTAAGTGACCAAAAGTAATCGGTTTTTGCTTTGATCTTGCCGTATTATCAAAATTATAAAATTTACCTTAAAACCAAGTTGTAATAACCAAAAGTAGATAAAGCTCACTTTATCGTTCACTTTAGTTTATCTTACCGTTAACTATCTGATACCTTATTGGTAGGTTATAATAACGGCCCTTATAATAACAGTTAAAGTGACCGATAACATCCTAACTTTAGTTATTGGATAGATAAAGTATTTGAAAAATAATTAATAAGAGAATTTTAGACTTTTCCAATCAAAACAATATTATTAACCCTCAAAAGTTTGGATTCAACTAAAAAGAGTCGTTAATTTTCCTGAATCAAACAAAAGAAATAGTAAGACCACTGGGGTTATTTTTCTTGACATCGAAAAATCTTTCGATTCAATATGGCATGATGTCCTATTTTTTTAAACTTAATACCTTCAATTATCCAACGTATCTGCAAAAGATAATAAAGTGTTTTTTAGATCATCGCTCATTTGTTGTATCTATTGATAACATGATATCTAGAGATAGACACATACAGTAGCGAGCATAAAAAATGCAACGCTAGGCTATATGATTTTTGATCGTGTTGATTAGGGCTAGAACGTCATTAAATTAGCCAATTCTATTGTGATTTTGTTCTTTGCGACCACAGCCAACTATTGTATGTCATTTTTTTTAAATAGTTACGCATACGAACAGTTAATAATATTTTTTTTTTAAGTTGTAAATTTAAGGGAGCAAAGAAAATGCAACTCCTAAAAAATCATCGGATTTTTTTAAATTTTGATAAAAATAATTATTGAAAAATTATGAAAACTATAATTTGGTAGTATTACCACTAATTACTACCAATACATATAAATTTAAGGTAATTTTAACTAAAAAGGATATTAATAATATTAAGAAAACACTCTTTTCTCCATACTTTTTAAGAATTTTCGAATATTTTTGAATAACATTCTGATAATTGCAGTGAAATAATATTAATATGTAGTTCTAATATGAAGATTCTTAAAAATTATCTTAAAGAAACAATATTGAAACGATCATGCCTGTAACAATTGATACAAGTCATTTAACAGTAGATATTTTATATTATCTGAATGACCACATTTGGCCATTCAAGCTACTATTGCCAGCAATGGTTGATTTAATAATGTAAATATGGTAACTGGATATCCTTCTAATAAAACACATATTATTTACTTATATAAAAATACCACCTTTACTTTTAGAGGCAGGTCCTTTATTATTTTTACGAGTACTGTATAATGGAAATAAGAGCCTATTACGATAACTTGAATTAATTTGACTCTAAACCCATATATTTCAATTTTAGACGGTCTAGGTAGACATACTTACTTAAATATTAATTTCCAATAGTAAACAAGTCCAATAGTCCAATCATGACGAAGGATGCACTTTCAATTTTTCAACATATGAAGAGTTCAAAATAGGTATATTTCTTAACTGTTTTTCCTTATGTTAGAATTTGTTACAGGACCAAAATCAAGGGATATTTGAACATTATAGCGATACAGGGCATTCTATAATGTCATATCATAGCTCAATAACGATCGAAAGTGGTTGCGTTATTTCGGTCGAAAGGTCATACTCAATTATAAATTATGAAGTTTAGCTAAACTATCATAAATATTTGATCGCTTATTTATAGAAAATGTTTGTTGGTTTTAAAACAACTAACAAAATAAATAATAATCCCAAAAATATCAATCTCTATTGAAAAATGTCCAAAATAGTTCAGAAAAATATCAAAATTTAATAAAATTGAAATTTATTGCTAATATTTATATTATTTGTAGATTTCATGTATCTTAGACAATATGCAACGATAGAAAATCATGTTTTTTAACAACACTATTTTCCAACCATTTCCAATCAAAATTTTTATCAAAATTTTAAAAATCATGTTTATTTGTTTAGAGTTGCATTTTTTTTGCTCGCTCACATTTTCAACTGCTTTTACTAAACGTTCAATAATTTTCGTTACGCACAAAATTATTCAACAAAATTATATGCAACAGATATGAATTACCACAAATAATAAAATCACAATAGTATTGTTACATTAGGACTTGCTATAAGCAAAATATATACGAACAAAGATCATATCACATAGCGTTGCATTTTTAATGCTCGCTACTGTACATGCGGGTCTGTTGCAAGGGTCGGTATTATCACCTACTCTTTACTCAATTTATATTTCTGATATTACTATTCGCAGGAATAATAAAAAGATGGAAGTTGGTTTAAAATTCACCCACAAATACTTTGATAGATTTCCTTATACAGTCGAACACGGTTATAACGAACTATGGTTCTAGCGAACTCTTTTCTTCGGTTCCATTGATTTAACCAACATTTACCATACAAATAACTACGTTTATAACGAACACGGTTATAGCGAACTTTTTTTATAACGAACACATTTTTATGGTCCCAAGAAGAGTTTTTCATACAAAAAACTACATTTATAACGAACCCACAAATACTGGTTTTAGATAATTAAAATTACACATTTCAAAGTGTTTAAAAAATTTAAAAACTAAATTTTCATTTCAATTATTGGATAAATGGAAATAATTTTTATTAATTTCAAGAAAAAGGCTAGTCTAGATGTAGCGTAATAATTTTTCTGTCTATATTTACATATCAGTCGCTAAACGTCTCTTGGTTGGGAAGCATCTCGTGCGTCATTGCCATTATCGCTTAAGGGCAATCAGGCCGTTCGTGTTTGTCGGCTTTTGAGTGTTTTCGGCTCACTCGCATTGGTTAATGTTTGCGCGTCACATAACTGTACCGAGTTACAGTTTGTTGGTGTGGATTCATTGACCACATGCTTTCGTTTTACCTCCTTTGAGGATAAGTTTTGTTTTGGTTATATATATATATATATATATATATATATATATATATATATATATATATATATATATAGATTCAAGTTCCTGCTTCCTATATGAAGGTATAGGTCGTTTTGGGACATTGAGTCACCGTTTGATAACCTGGAAATTTGAGAGTATAATACTCCTCCAACCTAATTTTAAAGTAAAAAAAAAAATATTTACATATATTTACTCTGGCGTTGTCTTATAGTTAGCTTAAACTCATTTATTTTAAAAATTTCTTTGTTTTTTATTTGTTTATATTTCCGTTAGTGGCAGTTACGTTCAAATAATACATGTTGCCACTACGTTAAGTGTCCAAAAGTAATCGGTTTTAGCTTTTTTATAAAATTTACCTTAAAACCAATTGTAATAACCAAAATCACAAAAAAAAAAAAATACAAGCCTTTTGACCACTTGTTTGCTTCAATAAGAAAAAAAATGAAAGATTTTTTTCTGTTTTCTTTGAATGCTCTTCTCAAAGAGTAACAAGAGACGAAACTAATTGTCAAAAACCTAAGTCGGTTGTCAAAAACCTAACTCATGCAACAATAAAATACATGTAATCAAATACATTTTGTTGTTGCCAAAAGTAAATAAAAACACATTTTTGTTTACAAAACAACAATTTTGTTTAATTGTCAATCGAGAATTTCGTCTCTATGTGTTACTCTATGGTTCTTCTATGAACAACATACGTATGTATGTATGTGTGTGTGTGCGATCATTACTGTGAAAAAGAAAAACCAACAATAAAATGTATACATAAATGCATTTTTTGGTACACACAGCACTTCGTATTACAAAAAACAAACAAATCATCAAGACCACTTGAATGCTTTAAATAATTTCTCAACGTCTTGTATGATTTGCTTTTTTTTGCCACACCACTTGCACCACTTGTTATAACCGTGTTCGACTGTTATAGGTCGCAGAAACGTATTTCTACAAAACACTTATATTCTAGGGGAGTTTTTATTCCACTGCAAAATAGCATCAAATATCTAGGAATTATTTTAGATAAGAAACTTTCATTTAAACATCACATACAATATATATGTAAAGAAGGAATTAAATGTGGTCGTGCACTTTACTCCTTACTCAACAGAATATCTAAACTTAAGGCCTGCCTAATTTCATCCAATACTTTTGCTTCAACTTCAACTGATATTTGCAGTAAAATACATGCATTTATATAGAGCCAAATGAAATCAGTACGCCAAATTTTTGCGTGAAGTACTTCAAAGATGAAAAATGTTCAACTTTTAAGTGCCGAAGTACGTAAATACATTTTGTCGGTTGTTTTATTTTTATTTAATATTTTTTCGTTGAGTCGTAAATTATTATTTCAATAGAGAACATAATTTAATTTGTACATCTTTATATATTATTATATAAAATTTTAATAATAAAATAATGCAATGACTGGGTTATCATTTATGCGTTGCGTAGCTGTCAGTCGCAGTTGAAGCGAAAGTATTCTGTGTAGTTGAGCCTTTAATGTAAAAAACAAGATTTTGTTTATTTTAGCACAAACACACATTTGAGCATTGGCTACGGGAACAATTATTTTTATTTACAGTAAAAGCTCCCTTAACGGACAGCTCCGGTAGATGGAAATTTTTTTTAGGTCCCATGGTTTAGGTGGCATTTTTTGAATAAATTCATCTCCGCTAGGCGGACGCTGACACCGCGGACACCTGTTTTTAAAGAAAACATCTCTCGAAGGCGGACAAAAATCATAAACGGTAAAAGAAATGTACCAAATATTATATAATGAAATGCTTCTTATTTTCATATTTCATCTTTATTTGCATTTTTTGAAGTTAAATAGTTTATTATTCGTTTTTTACTTAACATTTTGCTGGCTTTGAGCAAATCTAATTTTTTAATTTAACTTTGACTTTTACATAGAAATTCTTGACTACAAGCAGGTCGACATTGTCATCAGTCATATAAAAAAGTAATTTAGCGCTACTTAAGACCGAGGCCAGGCTTCCAACATTATTTTCCCAAGTTAATCCTGTCGTTTTTAAATGGATTAACATGCCAATGATGACTTTGTTGTCAAACTTGTCCTAAACATGCTTTTTATTTTTAAAATTTCGTCAAAAAATCATTAGTAAAAATGCTGTTGAAAGAAGTCTGACCTTTTTTATGTTTACGAAAAATGACTAAATTTAGAAAGTAAATTTAGAAAAATCGAATGAGAATGGAGAGAATCGAACTATAGCCATAAATTCCATAAAATAAATTTCATAAAATCATAATTTATTGCAAATAATGTCTAAATGAAAATGCAAAACGTCGTTTGCCGCAGAAGCAAAAGAAAATATAAATCACAATTTTTAGTTTTTTTTGCTTTAAAATTGAGCTATTAAGTAAAATTTTTCAAATGTCTCTTTAATGCAAAAACAGATAAATCATAAAACACCTTTCAAATAAAATTTTTCTTAAATGGAACAAATATTATGACTGTTTCGTTACGATAATTTGACTTTTATCAATACTGATGTAATTTTTGAAGATATGAACATGAAATTTTTTGTATAAATGTAATTTGGGTCAGTACATTATAAAGCAGTAAATAAAACCAACATTTGCTTTTTAAGTGGTTACAGCTTTTTGCATTTTAGTTGACGATTTATACAGTATGTCAAGAAAATGTTTTTACATTGAAGAAAAAAATATTATTTCAACTTTATTTTACAATATTTGCAAATGTTTATAACATTGCAAATTTTTTTGTTACATTTTGTTTTAGGTATATTTCTTTAACGGGGTTTACCAGAAAAAAATTCATTATGAATGTAATTACGAAAATACAACAACAAAAACTACACATACCCTTTAATCTACCTGTCAAGAAAATGTTTTTACATTTGCATTTTTTTTCGCTATGTGTAACAATTTTTGGAACTTTTGGATGTATTATTGTCAATAAATTGTCAGTGTGATAATTATAATCACATAGTACAAGAATATGTGTTCAAATCCATGATATATATTACGAGTAATTCATAAATTATATATTAAGTATCTCAAGAGAAAAAACTCCAGATTATAAATCCATTTGGGGTTTTTATAACCTTCGATTCGGGAAAATTGTTAAAGATTTTGTACAAATGTATTCCTTATTAAGATATATAGTTAATAGAATATTAAATCGATCCAAAATTCCCGTAATATTGTAGTTGATATCTCTTAATATCCATCTACTTCAAATATTTGGCAGAGTTAAACCTAGACAAATTAAGAAAAATTTGAATATATCCACTAGGGCTTATAATAAAGTGCTGTGAAAAGGGTATATCAATTTTATATTCCAAGAAACAATGAAAAAAACACAGATGGATTACAATTACAGATGGAAAACTACATTTAAAGAAACAATCTTACTTATGTATAAATAAGAATTTGTATATTTAAAAGTTAATTCATTACAATTAATCTTGAATGTTGGAATAGATATAGTACGGAATTACACCTTTGAAAAAAAATATGTACCATATCCCATAGACCAACGGTTCTCAATTGGGGGTCCGCGACCCACAAGGGGTCCGTAAGGACATTCGTGGGAAGAGATCTTGAAAAATATTCCTGAATAAACAATTTTTCAATTTAAGTAAATACATATTAGTTAGATGTTGAAATAAAAATTCCTATGAAAGAATGAAACTATTTAAAAGTGGAAATATATCTTTATACAAAACATCCCCAAATTAAAGACAAAAGTAAATACATTTTTTGTAAAATGGTTTCTTTAAAGAATCAACTAGCATCAGCTACATGAAAAACCAGTGAAGAAACCCCAGCTTCGGATGAAAATATTATGATTTATAAAGGCAACAATGATCAAATAAGTAATGTTGAACCATAACACAACATTAAGAAAACTTTACGATGTGACGGGGAAAACAATTAAAAATATAATTAGTTCACTTTAATTTGATTAAACTATCGATTTTTCACATGAAACCATACTTTTATTTTGCAAATATATTATGCCAAGAAACTATTTATACAGTCGGTTTAATGTCCTTTCCAATTTTTAACCACAGAATAATATCCTGTGGAATAGAATTTTTAAAATTTGCTCAAATGGTGCGACTTCTCTATGCTGAATACACAAAAGTTTAGTTTTGCAAAGAAATAAAAAGAAAATTAGTTTAACGACTTTATAATTGAAAGCGGACAAATCCATATTGAAAGGATTTGTCTTATAAAATATTTCAAAGGATTTAAAATGTAACTCATGTCTAAAATTTAATTCTGAATCAACAGATTTTAAAGCATTTTAGTGGAAATATAGCAAAGTTTATACACTTGTTTGCTCAGAAGCCCAAAAACTATTACAACAGTTTTTAACATATACATTCTTATGTGAAACTATCTTTATTGCTCTTTTGTCGATCAAAACAAAGTATCGATCTTTTGGGAACACAGAGTATGATATTAGATACGTATTTTTCAAATTAATGGAATAAATACTATGTCGCAATTAATAATATTATTTTTAGATTTTTTTATCTTTACATAACATTTAATCTGATTTTTAAACTGGTCAAGCAGTAGTGAGTCGCGCTTCAATAGCAAAGTCAAAAGTGGGTCGCGAAGAAAGATATTGTGAGAACCTCTGCCATAGACGGACATCTCCCGATAACGGACAAAATCAGCGTGATGATCGCTGTCCGCCTATGGGAGCTTTCACTGTATTTAGTTATGACTTTTTAACTATACCTACAATATCTGCAACATGATTTTCCAGATACTTTTTTAGTGTGTATTTAATGTATCTCCAAATCACATTGTCCAAAAACGTATAGTATTGTAGGTATAGTCATCCCAATCACCAGAAACATTTCGGTTTTTTCCATCACGTCACATTTTTAACCCATTCATGATTCATGATGAGTTTTTAGGTTATAAAATGTTCCCAGTAATAGGTAGCAGATAAGTTAGTCATGTTGTATAGCCAAGATATGGGACTATAAAAATGTAGTACTAGTTAAGACTCTTACTTATCATTCATAGCCCCTAGATGTCTTTAAAATTCTGAAAACCAAGAATTTCTCAATTAAACCTCATCAAACCATGGAAAAATGAGGGGTAAGGAGTGGGTGTAGTGGGGAAATTTGTATTTCATATAACAGATAAAATACCATAGATATCAAACATTTTTTAAAATCACACTGACAGAAAATATGTATCCATCAAAAGTATGAAAAAATAAAAATCCAAATTTAAATAACAGAATTAACCAAAAATTATAAGAAAAATATATCGCGAATAATTCGGCTTAATTTTAACTCCTTATATTAAATATAGTGTAGAAAGTTAAATAAATCATTTCCATGACGTCACAATTTTAAAATATATAATGTTTTTAATTTTAATTTCATTGAAAAATTTATGGATATTTTTTCTTTAATTTATATTTAAGAGTGTAATATTTTTAAATTTTTTCTCATATTAAGAAACTGTAAAAGTCTGTCACCAAAGTAGGATTCCATATGCGTTGATATAATCTCTCAGTAACAGCATTTTGGTGCAAAAGCTTCCATTGTTCTTCGCATATTTTTCCCATTTTTTCAGTGATTTTAGCAACTTTGGTGCTATGGAGGGCAAGTTAGAGACATGGCATATTCTACACTTTTGTTTTATTTTTCCTTATCTTTAAAATACGGATCCATAATTTACTCTATCTATTACCTAGAAAATTATATAACCTAAAAAATTCTTAGAGGTACATATTTCATTTGGTCATCAATGGGTTAAAAGTGTGATGTGATGGAAATGTCTCATGTTACTTTTTATACCCTTCACCACAGGTGTAAAGGGTATATATAAGTTTGTCATTCCGTTTGTAATTTCCACAATTTTCATCGGAGAGCAAAAAAGTTTATATTTTTGGAATCCTTGTAAGAAGCGATGACGATTGGACCATGTCCGTCCGTCCGTCCGTCCGTGTGTCGGTTGAAATGGCGTTTATGATCCCACCGATAACTGACATATATAATATGTATGTCAAACGATCGGAAATGCTTTCGAGAATTTTGCTATTGGAATTCAGCAAGATCGGTTCATACAATGCGGAGATATGTTCAAAAAACCGGTTTTTTGAACCGGTTTTCCAGTTTCTGAAGCCTCTGTATACACTACGGACTTCGTTTTTACAAAGAATTCTCGGACATTTTTTTCTGAATTTTTGTTCTGAAAAAATGAAATAAATCGGTTCAGTAATAACTGAGATATCGGACAAAACGCATTTTTTATTTTTTGAAGCCTTGGTTTAAGCTATAGATTTTTATTTTTATACAGATCGGTCACAAATATTTTTATAAAATTTCAGTTTTTTGAATCAGGAAGATCGGTTTATAAATTGTGGAGATATGCTTTAAAAACCGGTTTTTAAAACCGGTTTTTTAGTTTCTGAAGCCTCTGCATATACCAGGGACTTCGAATTTTTAAAGGGGGCTCGAAAATTATTTTCTGAATATTTGTTCTGAAAAAATTAAATAAATCGGTTCAGTAATAACTGAGATATCGGGGAAAACGAATTTTTTATTTTTGAAGCCCTTGTTCAAGCTACAGATTTTTATTTTTATATAGATCAGTCATAAATATTTTTATAAAATTTCGGTTTTTTTAATAAACCAAATTCGTTCATAATCAACAGAGTTATGGCCCAAAAGCAAACCTGTTAAGAATATAAATACACCAAAAAACATGTATATTAAGCATTGTAATGACTATTAGTGACGTTTTTTGTTTTTTGTATAGACAAGTAGTTTAGTTATCAACAGCAGTAATATGATGAATAACAGTGTTGTTGTTGTTGTTCTTTGTATATGCAGTCTGTACAAAAATAAATAGACATGGAATTGTAGTTGTTTATTTTTAAAAACTAAAACATATCTGTTAAGAATATACATAAATACATACACAAACATGTATATTAAGCATTGTAATGACCAGGGCAAGTTTTTATATGCACAAAAATAATTGAAATATGCGCTTGAAAAAGCACGAGAAAATGGTATAATATGCACAGAAATATGCAAAAATAGCATGAATATGTCTATAAAAACCAACGAATTTATGCATTCTTATATATTAATGTGTAGAAAATATGCACAAATATGCATTTTTTAACTTCAATCTTAAATAGATTTCTATATTTATAAAAATATAACTATTTTAATTTTAAGTATCATATTTGACGCTTCCGAAATTTTTTTCTTTACAATATTTACAATGTACTCAAAATACTCACAAAAAAATTTTTAGAAATCATTTGATTGAACTCCAAAAAATCACCAAAAAATTGTGTTTTTGTTAAGAAAACTAACTTTTGTATCTATTATATGCAAATTTATGCAAAGATGTAAAATATAAGCATTTTTTGGGAAATTCTTTTGAAACATGCAAATGCTTACTTTCCAAGCGAAAAGCTTGAAAAACTTGCCCTGGTAATGACTATTAGTGACGTTTTTTGTTTTTTGTATAGACAAGTAGTTTAGTTAGCAACAGCAGTAATATAATGAATAACAGTGTTGTTGTTGTTCTTTGTGTATTCAGTCAGTTTGTACATACAAAAATAAATATATATGGAATTGTTGTTGTTTCTTTTTTAAAAGCAAAGCCTGTTATGATTGTTTTTTTTTTTCATATTCAAATTTTCGTAGTTTGAAAAAAATTTAGATTTAGAAAATATGCAAGCATACGTTAAGGCGAAAATTTTATTAATTGTCGGTAATATGATGTCGATAAGATGGTAAGATGGTAATATGGTGAAGGGTATCAAAGATTCGGCACAGCCGAATCTTTTTTCAATTTCATTTCGCTACATTTAGTCTTAGAAGTAAAAATTAAACAAAATTATTCAAGATATATTGTTTTCCTAATTTTTTGTTAGCACTGTTATTTAAACTTGGATTTTTATTTTTTTCAAACTTTTGGTGTCTACGAATTTTCTGTCAATGTGAAAAAATTTTACCATTTTTGAAAACTGCGGTCTTGTATCAGTTATAAAATACAAATTTCCCCTTTACATCCACTCCTTATCCCTCATTTTCAATGGTTTTATGAGGGTTAATTGAGAAATTCTTGATTTTTACAACTTTAACGACTTTTAGGGGCTATGTGTGAGAAGCTAGAGACTTTATTAGTATTACATTTTTATAGCGCCATGTCTTGCTTATCATCTGTAAAAAAATTCCTCTACCTATTATATGGAAATAGTATAATATGGAAATTTTATAGCCTAAAAACTTTTCAAGGAAACAAATTTTCTTTGGTCCTCAATGGGTTAAAAATGTGACGTGATGGAAAATTTTCATTTGACTTTCTACACTATATCAAGCCTAAGGAATAATAATATTATATATAAATTTTTTTTGCGATTTTGTTGACCTGTGATATTTTATCTGTTACGATATCCTTACAAAATTGTCGGTGATTGTAAAGTGTAGAAAAAATTAAGATTTTTATAAAAGGTATCCCAAAATTTCCCAAAAATCCCGAACGGTATTTTTTTAAATTTTACTCATAAAGTCTAAGCCGTTGGCAAGCTGATTGGAACACGTTATAGTTCCCAAAACTTCACTCTGTTTGTAGATTCATGCTTTGGAGTTTTAGTATAGCCTAGCCAAAATGTAGATATAAAATATATCGAATTCGGGAGAGTCTGTACTTAGTCCTATTGGGTGTTTGGGCTCGTTTTCAATTTTAAAACCATTTTCGTGAAGATACATTTCATAAAAGTTAAACATTTGTATATATTCTTGAAGAAAATTTTATTAAAAAAACTGGACCAAAATTTCATAGTACTTTTTCAAAATCCATCTACAATTTTTTTGTTTGTTTTTAAGATAAACTAGTTATACAAGACAAATAAAGTCTGTTTAAATAAAAACTCACGTTTATTATTTTTTTGTGATTACTTTTTTTTTTGGGTTAAACTTAACATTTCTTTATTTTATTTTTTATATTTTAGAAAGAAAAAATAAAAAGTACTTAACAATTGATGTTTACATATTTTGTTTTATTAATTAATTACATTTATGTTTTTTGTTTTGTATATTACAAAATAATATTTATATATATGTATATATAATATTTTTTTTAATTAATTAAAATAATAATTATTATTTTGTTTATTTAATATTAATAATAAAAATAACAAAATGTATGTTATTTTAAGGGATTGGATCAAATTATAATAACATTTATTAAAATAATAATAAAAAAATGTTTTTGTTGTTTTGCCATTTATTTAAATTTATTATTATTTTTATAAGAAATTGTTTTATTACAATATTTATTTACGATTTTTAAAATTTATTTTGAATATGTTTAACTATTCGATATTTTTTATATAAATTTTTAAGAATAAAGAGAAGTTCTTTACTTTTTGTTTTTAAAAATTTCGTTTTAACTATTTTGTTCTTAAAAAAAAAAAAAAAAAAAAACAAATAAACATATTGTATGGATGTACATACAATAACGAAGTGGAAAAAAAAAAAATAAATGATACAACATCATTAGATATGAATAACAGGATAGTAAAATTAAAAATTAAAGTTTTGCATTAATTATTTCTTTTAAAAGAACATATAAAATGTAAATATTTTATGAAAATACCCAACAAACCAAAATACGATACAGTATCATTTATGATATCAAAATTTTTAAATTATATGATAAAATATCTAAATTATTTTTCCTTAGAAAAAAACTTCAAACATTTTCAGGAAAATAAAATTAATTTGAAAATATTTGTATTAGAAGAATATGGAAATTGAATTTTTACAGCTAAATTTAGAGGAATTGAAAAAAATAAACGAGTATAAGATAAAGATACCAATATCAGTCAGAATTTAAAGGAGAATTGTCTTCGGATTTCAAAAGTTTGGTATTACATGTAAAATGATTTGGAGCTGGATGAACTTTAGTTTATTATGGTAATTTTATTAATTTTTGATAAATTATTTAGAATATTATTATTGATCCAATCTTAACATATATGATGTATGTATTCTGCAATATATTGCTAAATTATCGCGCTGCTTAAATTTAATGACATCATTACTAATATCGATATTTTCTAAAATTATGATATCATTTTCGAGTGTACCTTTTAGAAAGCAACCTATATCATTTTCGAATTATAAATGATATCATTCTCGGCCTTCTATATCACCGAAATGATATCGTAATAATATCATTACGGTATCATTTGGTTTGTTGGGTAATTATTTTTTTCTTCAACTATTTTCTAAAAACAACCTCAATTTTTGTTTTTGGTAAGCATTCGAATTATTTCTATTTTAAAAGTATTTGAATTTTTATTTAAAAAAGAAGTAGTTAAGTATTATGAAAGACAATATATTTAAAATAACCTTCTTTGTTTGCGTACTATATAATCGGCAGATTTTGACAAATTCAATCATTCAGAAAATGTCTTACTTGGATGTCACAACATAAAAAATGTGTCTGGAAAACAATGGCCATTCACTGCGTGATTTAATCGAATATAAAAAGTATTATGATTTGGATGATTTATAAATTCTAACATTTTTCTCTTTTCAATCATATTTTCGAAATAATCCTACAGTTGATGAAATATGAAATACCTTTAGCTTTGAGCTCCCAATTAAACTTCTAGTCTTTATTTGGAAATTTGTCACAACAGTTTAGTACAGTCCAGTGGATGAAACCCTTTTATTTAAAACAATATTTGAATAATTAACTGAATAACATATACGATTTTACAGAATTCAAAAAAAAAAAAAAAGTAAAATTCAGAGATTAATTACCTTTTTTTTGTTGGAATAATCAGCCTAATCATAAAAAAAAAATCGTATGAGATTTCTAAATTTTCCTCATTCTTTTATTGTAAAAAATAAATTTCCCTTTTATATCAACCGTGTTAAGCAATAAATTTTCAAGAAAGATTTTTTTTCGTGGGAAATAAATTCCTTGGTAATACTTATGATTGGGCTGAATATATACAGAAACTGATATAATAATTCGTATATGCATCTTTATTTAGATTTATTGGTAATTCAAACAAGTATCAAATCAGAATTGTATTAATAGACCCATCGTTTCCATAGTATATACTAATTGGTTTATTTTTAAAATGTATACCCTTCTAAAATCCTTTAAAAATCTAGTACAAATAAATTCAAATGCATTGGGTTTTTGTTTGTTTTTAAATGAGGTTATTTACTTAAGAAAACATAATTATGTAGTTTTAAATAATTGTTGAGCTTTCAATAAAATAAAATAATATTAACAGAACAAGGCAAAAGGAAAAGTGTCTTTTCTAAACTTTTGTATATGTGTGTGTGTTTATTTTTTTACTTAACAAAAAAAATAGTAAAAATAAGTAACAGGAGAGGAGAAGGAAGAAATATAAAAATTACCAAAACAAAATATTATTATTATTTTTTAAATAATTGGTATTTGTTTGTGGTATTACAATTGTTTGTAGATTTCTTGTTTTAATTATTATTATTTATTTTTTTTTTCATTTTTTTTTTAACTATTTGTTAACAATAACAAAATATATTTATATTAATTATTATTATGTATGTGTTTTAAATGTATAAAAATATAAGCGTTTAGCATTAAAATAAGTTTGTTGTTTTTGTTTTGCTATCTTAGGTTTGTTTGCTTTGCTGCTGATTCACTATTAACATTTTGTTTTCACTTTAACTTTAAATTATAATAAAAATTTAAAAAATAAAAATTAACAAAAAATGCATTTATTTTTATTATAATTATTTTTGTTTTAGAAAATTTAATGTAAATAGCTAAAAAATATTAGAGAAAAATCTAAACAAAAACTATTGCATTAAAAAAAAAAAAATAACAAGCTTTTTATAGGAATTAAAAAGAAAAACTATTAATTTACAAATAAAAGAAATTATGAAATTGAATCCATAAATATAAGCCAAAAAAGAGTTTTGAGAATATTTCATAAAAAAATAAAATTTACAAATTTCGAAAAAAGATAATTACTATATGTTAATTTTGATTAATTTACAAATTGTAATTTCAATTTTGAGTTTAAATTTTTTTTACATTAATTATTATTATTATTTTTTTTATAATTTATGAAAAATTTTAAGAGTTTTAAAAACATGCCATTTTGAATATTAAATTTACACTGATATATATTAATTTGTGTGTGGGGTTTTAAGTTAAATTACAAATATTTTTTATTATTTTCCTTTTTTTGTAAATTGAAAACCTGATTTTATAATTTACAAACTTTTATTTAAATGACTAAATTGATTTTTTTTACTTTTTGTATTATAAATTAATTTTATAATTTGTTTGCTTTTCATTGTTTTTCTTTTGCATCAGACTATATATTTATATATTTGTGTTGTTTTGTTTTTAAATGTTTAATTATTTTCCACTAGTTTTTTTTTTTGTTTTATTTTGTTTAATTAATTTGTATTAATTTAAAAAATATAAAAAAAATATATATTTTTATATTGGATTTTTTAAAATGTTTTTTATAATTTAAAATTATAATTTAATAAATGAAATTAAAAAAGAAACATTTTTGGATTGATAATGAATATTCCAATGTTGTATTGTGGTAAGGGACAAAAGAGGGCAAACATTTATACAAAATCATGGAATAGATCATTAAGACCCTCTGATTGATCTAAAGAGAAGTTATATAAACCTTCCAATGGTGGTTCAATGGGCAACAAAGGCGGCAAGTCTTCAAAATCTATAATATAACATGAAAAAGACAAAAAATAAAGAGAAAAAAAAAAAGAAATATTTTATATTAATACTATTGTGAAAAAATTAGATATTAGTATAAAAAATAAGAGATTAAACAATAATTTTAGGTGAAATGAAAAATGGCAACAGTAAAATTTTTCAAGTTTTAATAAAAAAGAAAAAATTATAATTTATTACAAGTTGTGTGAAAAATAAAATTCTATTATTAAGAGTTTTTGTAACCTTTTTCATTTCACTTTAAAATTTAATTTTTTGTTATTATATATTTTATTTTTTATATTTTATTTATGTGTTTATTTTGTGCTTTGAAATTCATGCCAGAGCTGAATCTCATGGTGCTACAAATTTTCAAATACAAAATGTATACACAACAAGAACATTTAATTGTTTTTGGTGGTATGTGCCATGCAGACCCACGAGAGTTCAGTTCCAAAATGAATTTATGTTTTTTTCTTACTTTTTCTTATTTTTAAATTTATAATTTCGTTGTTTGTTAATGGTTTTATGTGTTTTAATGATTTAATAATTCACTACGTTTATATTTGACAACAAAAATTTAAACAAAAAAGCTATATTCAAAATTAAAAACAATAAACTACATAGATTGTGGTTCAAAATTATAATTAAGAACGGTAAAAATAAAAAATTTGCCAAATTCTAACTAAATCTACATAAAAAGCAATTGTAATAACTTAAATAATCAAAGCAGACTTTTCTAAAATAGTTCCTTTTTATAATTAGTAAATGTTGGCAAGATAAAGAAAAAATAAGCTTACTCACCCAAGTTATCTCTTACAGTTAAAAAGATATTTACACTTGAATTTTTAATTTTTGATTATTTGGCTCGACTTTCTTTCGTTTTTCGGGAATAAGTCCTGAGGTATATGAGGTAAACATTTTTTAAAAATATCTTGTATATATTTCAAAACAACATACTAAAAGAATTTTTGGATTATCTCAATGCGTCTAGACGTGAAAAATATTCAAAGTCAGCACTCTGAAATTGGTATGAAAAATTGCTATTTTTTACAAAAATATCTTCCACTTTTTACTCAAAGTTCCGTTTAAGAAAAAAAATTTTCTTTATATATGTATTTCAAAAGACAAGGTTTCACAAATGGCTAATATAGAAAAAAATGTCACGCAAGCCTTTTTAAATTTTTTGACGATATTTCATCAATAAATAGATTTAGAACGATTTGACACTAAATTGCTTCCCGCCCGGCGAAAAATGAATGCAGGAGAGCAGATTTCGTGAAAAAAGTAAATTGTTTAAACGATTTTTTTTAATTGCATAAAAAAGCATATTTGCATAATATCTTCGCCATTATTTCTTATGTAGTGTATAAAATATATATCGAACTTTCACTTCTGCAAAAATCATTAAAAAAAACTTTACAAATAAATTTTTGGAAATTTTTCAAAAATAAACAATATTTAATAAATACAAGCGATTATTGCGAATATTATCTCGTTCAACAACCAAAACGTGCCAATACAATTGTTTATTACGTATACGCACATATGGAAATATTGTAAAAATGTGAATTTAGTGAGAGTTGACTTGAGTTGTCAGTTTTGAGACAATGATATAATGCTTTTAAAACAATCTATATATACATATTATACATCAATGATTTATTAGTTTTTGGAAAATAGGAGGAGTTTTGCTTTACAAAACATTTTTTTTTTTTTTTTTTGGTTTTTATATCTTTTTTATATTTTTTAATTTTGAAAAATTGTCAAAAATTTACTCGTAAAGCTTTTTTAATGATTTTTACACGAGAGAAAGACCGATACATATTTTATATACTACATAAGAAATAATTGCGAAAATATTATGTTAATATGCTTTTTTATGCAGTTTTTATGAATTATCGTCAAAAAATTTAAAAAAGCTTGCGTGACATTTTTTTTATTAATCGATAAAAATTTCACTTTTTCCAAAATTCACCATTTTCGACCAATACCTGATGTAAGATGCATATACCTCAGGACTTATTCACGAAAAACGAAAGAAAGTCGAGCCAAAAAATCAAAATCCAAGTGTAAATATCTTTTTAACTGTAAGAGATAACTTGGGTGAGTTTTTTTTTTCTTTATCTTGCCAAGCGCTTTACAGAAATATAAAAAATCTGTAAAATCGGACTTCATTTGTATAAGTTACGATTTTTTTAAACTTTTACATATTCGTGGTAGTCAATTTTGACACTCTGTAGATTTTCTTGTGTTATCACAGGGTAACTACAAGATGATTTTTCTCAAAGCTTAGGTCCTTCTCTGCAACTCTTTCATAAATTTCAATTTAATCAAACCAGTAGTTTAGGAGATACAGATTTATTACCAAAAAATGTGCGTTTGACCTCACTGTGCATCGTGGGAAAGACCGAAAATAACTAACAAGTTCTATACTAAATCGACTTAGAAAGTTAGTCTAGGCAAATATTTGATAATGAAATACAATATATTTAAACTAGTGAATAAGCCTGTCCATATCAGAAAACTGTTATAATAGAAAAAAAGTTAATACAAGAAAAACTCGGATTATTTTGCTTGCTGATAGAAATATTCAAAAAATGTAGATCCTTTGGGAGTTGTAGGAAGATTTGTTCGATAAGTAAGTTAAAAGAAAGATCTAAAAAGAATCAAACTTACATAAAAATGCTTAGAATATTATATTATATTATATTATATATATATATATATATATATATATATATATATATATATATATATATATATATATATATATATACATGTTATGTATATCATGAATTCCATGTAAGATCGAAGAAAAATTAAGTTTTCTGAACTTATTTTCAAAATTACGAAGTTATTTTTGAAATATTTTAGTGTTTTGTATGTTTTGCGAATAAAGTGTGATTCTTTTTTTTTAATTAGATAAAGGTTTTCTACTCAGCTGACATTTAAATTTATTTTGTTAAACCCTGTTTGTTCTTTTCAAACCCTTGCAATGCAAAAATATTTGTTCTAAAAGAAAGGGTCACGTAATTTTTATCAAATATTTGTCAAGTGTGGCCATAGCTTAATATATTTTAATAAAGGAGAAAGAGTCTTATCTCTCTTAAAAACGAGAGGTAAAACTAAACTTAAAATTTCCTTGATTTCAAAAAGACTGAAAATTTTAGCTTTTCGTTTCAATTGTTTAAAAATTCGATAATTTATAATTAATTAATTTTCTATTTACTTTTCTATTCACATGTTAAATACTACTTTTTAGTAAAATAAATACACTTATTACTTCTGTCACGTCAACTATTTAATTCAAAAGCAAAATATATAAACAAAATTTTTTAACAATATAAATTAAAAAAAAATCAACAAAAATTCAAATTTGGACTGAAAGCTCGTATACAGGTTTACAAAAAAAAAAAAAAAAAAAAACAATAATTAAATTAAAAATAACTCAAACAAAATTAATAATAGAAACACAAATTAGCATAATTTAAAACTTATAATTAATAAAAACACTTTTTTCATAATATATATTTTTTATTAAATAAATTGTTTGATATTCTTGCTTCACTCGTTGAATTTTTTTTGTTTTTTTTTTATTTGAGAGAATTTGAATACACGCTCAGCAAGAACTCAGACTGTGATGCGAATATGAGTTATGATTTTGAATTTTTTTTCGTTTTATATTAGCAAAAAAATGGACGACTAACTGTGCAATTATGAAATTTATAATGACAGTGAGTGTTTTTAACCATCTTTTGTTAAATGTGCTTTTCGTTGTTGTTTTTTAAATCAAATCAAAGTAAAGGAAACGCAAATCACAGAGAGAGTTCCCGACAAGAATGATTCTGTTTTTGTTTTTGATTTGGGTTTGGATTTTTTTTTTTTTTTTTTTTCAATTTTTGAATACTTTGACTTGTGAGTTTCCATTTCCATTGCATTGTTGATGCGTTCAATGTTTGTTTAATGAAACATGAGAAAGAGTTTATAAACAGGAAAAAGAAAACACTCATAGAAATTTTGTTGATACACTGACACATAATACTTACAATTATAGGATGTGGGACTGAGGTTGACACTATCCGAAATTAAAGCGTTCCGGACGCCTGAACTACAATTTGAATTTGAAACGTGCATTTGTGATAGATCATCATTATTTGTAGAGGAATTAACAACAATACTATTATTAAGTTGTTGCTGTAAATCTTGATGTTGTTGATGATGATTGTGGTGTTGTTGTTGCTGATGATGTTGCAATTGTTGTTGATGTTGACCGCCAGCGGTGGTTGTGGATTGATTATTGTTGTGTGTTAACGTTTCATAATTCAAATGTGTTGGTGAATTTTCTTGTTGTTGATGTTGGGGCGATGTCGCCGATGAAGAATTATTTGATGGGACTTGTGAAGACGACGAAGAGGATGTTGTACTGCCTTTTAATAAACTGGTTTGTTGTAGTTGCGGTTCCATTGCACAATTCACCAGAGTGACATCATTTCGTAAACCAGATTTTTTCGACAACAAGTTTGAAGAATTCGTTGTGTTATTACAACTATTAAGCGTAAGGGTTTGATTAGAATCATTACTATCCGTATTGCTATCACCGGTATGACGACGTTGTTGCTGCTGCTGTTGGTTAGAACAAACAATTAAACTTTGATAAGAAGCCAAAGCATCTTCCTCTTCTGCTGTTAAGTGCTTTTGCTCTTGGGAATTTTGTAGCCTTTGATGTTGATCACTTAAAACCTGTGTTATAACCGGCCTTGTTATAGAGGGAAACATATTAAATTCATCTTCATTCAGTAAAGATGAACTAGACTGTTCATGCTGCTGGAGATGATGATTATGTTGCTGCTGTTGCTGATCCTGAGTTGTATAACTAACTTCGATAAGCGATGAATCTGCTTCTTGTTGGGCTGCTGCTTCTATTGACTTGCTAAGATTACGTTGTGCCGAACGTTGTACCAAATTTGTGGCTGGAGCCGGATATGTAGATGATAATGGTTGTCTTGATACACCCGTTAAACCTTAAATACATAATAATTTATTATAATAGTAAATAACTATTTAATAACCATTTAACAAAGTATTTTTTATTTACCTAATCTATGCCTTTTTTCAACCTCCATATCAGTAATCAAAGGATCATGTTGTCGTTGTTGTATTGCTGCAGTAGCATGACGTTGAGCCAAAGAGGAGGAACCAAAATTTGGTGAATTTTCCGGTGAATTATCATGACAAAGGAATACATTAATTTCACCATTATTTTCCGCTTTAACATGTATCTCACGAGGATTAAGAGAATCAGGTAACTAGAAATAAATATTAAAATAAAATAATATTTATTTTATTGTGCTAAAAAGTGTTACTTATTTGACCAACAACTGCCAAATACTCAGAAATTTAAATTTTTTTCATTTGATTTGATTTTGTTTTATATGTAAGAAGTTTAAAATACCAAACAAATTTTTTATTTTATATTTTCTTTTTTTTGCACTACAGAAAATATCTGTTTATGTCTGCAAATATATGTAAAGTTTAAAAAGATATTTTAATGTTTTTCTATATGTTTTTTCGTTTACTTTTAATCAGCCATATTTCTAAATGTGAGTTTTGTGTATCTTTTTATTTTATATTTTTAGGTAATTTTTTTTGTTTGCGTTTTATTTAAAAAAAATCAAACAAATTATATTTGTAGCCCACATACAAACAAAGACTTATGTCAAGTTTATAAAAATACATAGAGAAAATGTTTGCATTTCTCTTGTATCAAAGCAAAATGATTTTTTTTAAATTATTGCATATAAATCTTTGCATTAAATAAACATAAATTCATTATTTTATTTTTAAAATATTCTACAGATTGAAAATGATTCGATGATTTTGCAAGTTTTAAAATTAATTTAAATTTTTATTATGCGCCGCTAGAAATTGACGTAAAGAAATTTGGTCAATATTTTATAGACTTCTTTCTTTTTGTTTCGGGAAATTATTATGAATCTTTAGTTGTTTGAATGACAGAATATATGTACATATATATTGCAACAGTATACAGATGAATATTTTGTTTGTTACTTAAAGACTATTCGTATTGTATAGCATCATTAGTGTTTTAATATAGTCGCTTAAAAACGATTTATTTGAAATAAATTTGTCTATGCCAGAGATAATGGAAGAAATATAAATATATAAATGTGTTTTATTTTTAATTTATACCACACACTAATGATAACTTATAAAAATTTTGAATTATTACATTATAAATCTGATAACCAACACAGGATATTGGAAAAATATCGTTTAATGCGATGCGTATTGAATGCAGGAAAATAAAAAAGAAATTAAATTGATATTCAGTTTCCTACCATCGATTGAAAAAACATTTTGTCAAAAAAAAAAAAAAAAAAATTTTGAGTTCTTTTTTCGAAAAAAAAATAAAAAAAAAAATAATAACAAAAGTTTTTTATTCGCAAAAATGTCGGTAGATTATGGAAAAAAAATCGATATTTTTTATGGATAAAAATTTTATACTTTTGTTTCGTTTAGAATTAAATATTTAAGAAGGAGTTGCTTGGTTCTAATTATGGTCGATAATAAAGTACATAGTTTCAAAAAATTTGTTCACTAGAATGTATTAAAAATTCTTCTCGAAGAACAAAATCCTATTCTTTACACTTTGAATTGTATCATTAATATCTAAAGTATTTAAACTCTTTCACATCATATATCTAAATATGTATTTATTAAATTGCCCTTGAACTTACCACAAGTTTTGCTTCTGGAGGTGCTTTAATAACTATAATTATTTGATCCTTAAACAGATCCACATTCAATAGATCACTGTGCGTCACATATGCCAATTGATCGTTACGTGATATTTCGCCATGCAATTCATTACGTATCTCATCAATTAACATATTTAATTCATTCTCCTTCTGTTCGAGTCGTTCATTCTCCAATTTAATATCATTCGAGCGTTCCGATGTCAACAGCGAATTGCCACATTTCCATTGAATATTATTTTTCGATTTCTTCTCCAAGATACCAATACCTTCCAATACATTGGTTATATCGTATATACGACGTTTTTGTACGGCCAATTTGGCAGAGGCATCATTTAAATCAACCACACCATCAGGTGATTCTTGTAAAAGATCAACGAATTTTTTCGTTAATATACCTAAAGACGTGTCGGCACGATTACCTTCAGGTGTGCGTTTAGCTGATGAGCCGGTATTGTTGTTGCCGTGACTATTTGCTGATGCAGTACCGATTTTGTAGAGGAAATTTGGTGCCATTAGGGCAGAAGATGATGACGTGGAGGAGGCTGATGATGGTGGTCTGGGTGGTTGTGGTGAAGGTGTAGCAAAATTTAATGAAAGTTGCTGTTGTTGCTGATGATGTATTTGAGGTGTTTGCTGTTTGTTAGTGTTTGAACGTATAACAACATGATGCTGTTGCTGCTGTTGTTGTGTTTGTTGTTGCTGCTGTTGATAAGGTGTTTGATGTTGCAGACTTTGTTTGGCCTGTTTTTTGGGATGACTATCATTCATAGGTATACGTCGTTTTACCTTAATAAAAAAAATAAAATATAGAAATTATTTTTCAATAGTGTAAAATGTATAACATTAGTACCGTTAATTTGTTTACATTTCTTATTATTTTCAGTAACTATCTTTAATTAATTTTTCATAAAACGAAAATTCTTTCAAACACGATTCAAATTTATTATCTAAAAACATTTCGAACTTATAAAAAAATTTCTAGGAATGGAAAAAAATATTGAAAGAGTACTTTAAGCTGACTAAAAAATAAAATTGAGACCAATTTTAATGAAATAGTATCCAAAAATTTAAAACTTGAATATAACAGCTTTTAAAAAATCAAAATTTTAAAGAGATTGACTTCATTTTTATAAGCGTATTTGCTTAGTTCTTAAAACTAATTTATCCAAATATTTCCCTTTAAACATTGAATCTATGAATTTCGAATTAAATTTTAGGCCAAATAAACAATTTTTTTTTTTTTATTATTCCAAATCACAACTTAATGTTTTGTTGTTAATCCATTCTTCAATTCAAATATGTATATATGAAAATGAAATATTTTAAAAGGGATAAATAGTTAAAATCTATGCAAATCAAAGAAACTTTTTTGAATTGAATACTTCGCAAAGTATTAAGACATACTAAATATTATAAAAATTGAACAAATAATTCTTTAACTTACCTTGTAATATTGTGTCATATCGGTAGGCTTGAATTTTTGTGGGTGTTGTTGTTGTTGCGAGGCAGGTATTGTATTAGTTGTTACAGAAACTGTTCCCGAAGTTGGTGCAGAGGTTGATGTTGTAGACAAAACCGAAGTCGTTTGTTGACCCACCACCACACTTGTCGATACTGTTGGCGGAGTTAGGGTAACACCATAACCATGATCTAATAAATGTGTAGCCATATTTGTGGTGGTCGTATTGGACGCGTTTTGCAGTTGTTGCTGTTGTTGTTGCGCTTGGTTTGTTGTCATAAAAATTCTTGTTGTTTTAGTATTTGAAGAACCTCTCGTTGTAGCCGATGTTGTTGTGTTATGTGTCTTTGTGCTGGACGAATTTTCACAAAATAATTTTCGTATAGCACTTGAGGTTCCTGTGACAGAGACAGAAGAGTTTGACGATGTTGTTGTACCCACATTTTGACTGACTTGATAAACATTATTTGTGGCTGCAGCATTGGCATTTGTTGTTGTATTAATGAAATATTTTGACATTGTATACTTTGAAACGTTTGAAACGTTTTAATTTTTGTTTCTTTACTTTCCTTCTATCTTCTGCTCGATTTTCGCTTTTTTACGACTGGCCTTTTATTTTTTGCTTTTAAAACAAAATACTATTTATTTATTTTAATATTCTTTTACAACTTTGTGCTTAATAGGCTTGTTTTATTTATTTTACTTGCTTTCTTAATATTTTGCTGATTTCTTAAAATACTACTTTTTTATATATATATTTTTTATTCTTTTGTTTAGTTTTTGAAACAATTTTTTATTTTACTTTAAAAATATTTGTTTTACCTAATAAAATTGGAGTGATTTTTTTCTTTTTGTTTATTGAGGAGCAGAAGAAGGATTAAAAGGAGATTGTTTACTTTCTTTTATCTTTTGTTTAACAACAATTTTTTCAAATGTTGTTTATGTACTTTAAGCATTTCCACAAAAAAGAAAATCTTTATTTTTCTTCAAAAATACATTCACACGTATTTTAGTTTTCAGCTGCTTGATTTTTGAGTGCTTTGCCTTTTTGTTGTTTTTTTTTTTAGTGTAAGGAAATGTTTTAAGTTCCTTTTGAATTCATTTAATATGTGGATTTTCTTAAAATGTTGCAATTGTTGTACTTTGAAGAATTATTTATTTAAATATTTGTTTAATGTTTCTTAATTTCTAAAATTAGCACCTAAGGATTCCATTACATCTAAAAAGAAAATAAGATAAAAATAAATTATTTAAAATACAGATAAATTATTAATACAAAAATATGTAATTCTTAAAATTTAAGCATAAAACGTTTTGATTATAGAAATGAAAGTTTATTCCTTTTTTAAATAGAAAGAAAGGGTATAAATAAATTCGCAAAATAGTAACTATGTAAACCGGAAATAAAGTATTCATTTGTACTTTATAACGGTTTCAAGTTCTTAAATGACACATAAAACGTATAGTTATCTAATTATAAAAAAATATAAAATAGTTATAACATAATAACTAAAATAAAAATAAAAGAAAGTAAAAAAATATCTACAAATAACTAAATTAAATAAAAAAATAAAAAAAAAAAAAATTAAACAAACAAAATCATAACCATAAAACTAAATTTAATTTGTTGAAATAAAATAAAACTAAAAATATGCCACTGATTAATAATGACATTTGTTGTTTTAATATCTAACAAGTTAAATATAGTGTTTAATTATGTAAATAGTTTGTCATACCATTTGCATTTTTAAACGGGTATTAGGGTATAATAAAAAGGTGTTATGTTAGCAAAAAAAAAAAAAAAAAAAAAATCAGTTTCTTAACTTAAAATTAAATTAACATAAAGTATTAAAATTAAATTTAAAATTCAGAAAAAGTTTAAAACACTTTAGGCATATCTTTAGGTTACGCCTTTTATGTTTTTGCTGTGATGAGCCTTAATATAGTGAGTATTTAAAATATTTTATTTTACTTATGCTTGTCTTATTATGTTGACATATAAATGTAGAAATATTTATGTATGTAAATAAGAATACAAACAAATATTAGTCTATTTTAAAACATTTTGTTTTTGCAAAACAGCTTAAAAAAAATGTCAATAAACTTTGCAAAGAAATAAAGCAAAAGACTACTATTTTTCATTTTAAAAACAACATATGGATTCTGTTTCTTGTTTTATTTTTCTCAAATCAACGGATATTAATGAGCTCTGAGAAGAATAAAGAGAGATCATAGTCAAAAGTCATCATATTATATGACAATTAAAAAAGGGTAGTAAATTAAAAATTATTAACGTTATTTCGTTGTTGTTTTTTTAATACTTCAAATCTGGTTTTTAAGAATGGTGTTGCCGAACAAAACGAACATTAATAAATTTTTATTATTATTATTTGTTGTTGTTTTGTTTGAAAATTTCAAGTCAAGCGTTAAAACATGACATTAGTTCTTTTTCATTGACAATTAAAGACTTAAAAATCTCTAGAGATTAAAATAAAACAAATATATAATTCTTTAATGGAATAGTAAATGAAAAAAGGTTTATTAATAAGATTTTATCTATCGAATGTTAAATTTCAAATATTGACCATAAATGTCAAATAAATATTAATTTTCAAATAAAATTATGTTATATCGCAAATAATTTATAATAAAAAAAAAATTATTTAAGTGGATTTTTTCGTGCTTGATTCTCAATTATAATTTTGAAAAAAATTAGAATATTTTTAAAAAATTAAATTTATTGTATTAAAAATATTCTAAATTTTTTTCAAAATTAGAATTGAAAATCAAGCACGAAAAAATCCACTTAAAATCTTTTAATATTCTCACTTAGGCTAAAATTACAAAAAAATTAAATTTATTATTCTTATAACAACTAGTCCAAATAATTAATATTCACAATATAAAAAATAAATAAAATGTTTTGACATTTTTAACTGCTGAAAACGCATAATAAATTTTAAAATTGTTTCGTTACAAAAGTGAAATCATTCTAGAAAATTTAAAAAAAGCTGCCAAATATTTGTAATATTGTTAATTATTACTTTAGTTATACATCGGTAACACTGGAGTCAGATGTTGCCAGACAAAAAAAAAAAAAAAAATAATGTTTTCTTTCAATTCCTCAAACAAACATAAAAAAATCAAATATAAATTTTAATAATATGTATTACATTTCAAAATAACTTATCACCAACCGTTACCGCAAACTTTGGTCAGTTAATGTTATGTGAGAAAACCACAGTTTTTAAGAATTTCTAGTAATATATTCTCTTTTCTTCTTTCATAAAAATTTAATTTTATCAAAAGTTTTTATTTATAAAAAAATAAATTTTAAATTATTTTTTTTTTTTTTTTTAAATTATTGAAAATTAATTAGATTTCAATAAAGCACTCTTCAGTAAGTTACTTATTATTTAAATTGTATTGTTTACGCTTTTACTTTTATTTTTACACTTAATAAAAAAAAATATCAATATCAAAGTCTAAAATATTTCAAGTTAATGCTACGAGTTAAAAAATACTTCTAAACTTAAGTTCAAAATTATATTAAATGATATTAAAAAGTTGTTTGAAAAACTCCCCCAATTAAAAAACAACAGCCAAAATATATTGGCAAGAAGCAACAACTTAAATTAAAAGAGAATCCTAAAAAAATCTTAAAAAAATGCGCTGATCTTACATAAAATCTACATACAAAATGATGTCTAAAGACCAGAGAAACTGACCCATAGTAATTTGAAATAAAATCTCACTTTACTCTCTCCTTTTTTTTGTTTTCTTTTTTAATCAACAATTTGTCTCCAGCAATTAAAACCTCCTTTTCGGGATTTTATATTTTTCAAACATTTTTTTAGTCATATATCAGTTTTCATGTATGATGTTTTCAATTCTTTTCTACTTGACAATAACTTATTTTTCTTCATTCATGTAATCCGAGTTGAAAACATGGAAATCTTAGAAGACTGCAATGAAATTTTTATGTTGATAATTTTTATTTTTTTCTCCAAAAAAAAAAAAAAAAAAAAAAACATTATTTTTTTATATTTCATCAAATAGTTTGCTTGATTAAGTGGAAATTTTAAAATAATAAAAATGAGGGTTTTGTGTTTTTAAAGAACTTCAGGTAGGTTTTTAACATTGACAAGTGACAATATTAATACAAATTTGTTTCGTTTTTGGTTTGAAAATCTAAAAAGTAGCTGTAAAAAAGATAAAATTACAATTTTGGTTTAAAATTACACAATAATGAAATATTTTATGCAAAATTAAAAAAAGAAATTAAATTATTTAGTGAAGTTTGAAAATCATTATGAATACAGTAAAATAATTTTAAAAGAATGTTGTCTTTATTAAAAAAAGCAATTTTAGAGTAGAAAAAAGTTTTATTTTTTGTGTAAAAATTTATATTTTATATTCGGTTTAAATAACACAGGGAATAATAATGGAATACGCTACTTAAATTGATTTCGTTCAATTATTTTAAGGGGAATGGTTAAGTTCCTGAGGAATAATTTGTTTGGAATTTACTTGTAATTTCTACTTAATTTATTAATTTGCTGTTCTTAAATAACTACGCCCTAAAATATATACATATTTATATTATTAAGAAACTATTAGAATATTAAATTTACTTTCAAATTTAAACCATTTTAAATAGGTTTTTTATTTTAATTTTTAAATATTAATTTCGCTAAAAAATATTTTATTATTATATACATAAATTTACTTATTTAAATTCATTAAATCTAGTAATAAAAATTCCCTTTATTTTTTTTTTCTCCAATATAACGTTTAACGCCTTAATTGTGTTTTTACTATTAATATTTTTCTTTTACTTTTGTTTCAACTACCTTTTACGGTATGATAAACAAATTAAAAATGCAATATATTTCGGCGAGCGACAGTGAGTGAGAGAAAGAGATCAAAAAATCAAAGAGTACTATTTAACAGTAAAATGTTAATTAACATTGTATTCAATACATATGTTTATGTTAATGACGACAAAATAAAATGAATTTTAATGATAACATGTACACACACTAATACATATGCACATACAGATAAAACAAAACAACAAATTTAATAAGGTAAGAAAAAATGTTTGGTTTTCTATTAAAAAAAATTATTTTTATTTTATTGTTGTTATAATACCAAAATGACATTGAGTTAATAAAAAAAATATTAAAAATAAATTGGTCGAGTTAAAATATATGTTAAAAATTTAATATGAATATTCAAGAAATTAAAATATATATATATATATATATATATATATATATATATATATATATATATATATATATATATATATATATATATATATATATATACATTTTTTTTCGGTAAATAGTATAAAAAGGGAATAAATACCAGGTTACTAATTTGTGGAGCTGTTTTATTTTGAATGGTAGTAAGTAACATGGAAAACAAGACACGTAAACTGAAGATTAATTTTGATAAGTGTAAATTCACAGTGAATGACGTGCCTCTGTTAACTTTCTTTCAATAAAATGTTTACAAAACCAAATTATATTTTAACGGTGCTTTTTTATTTAATTATTTTATCTTTCTTGTTTCTTTGTGTAAATAACCTAAGGAATAAACACTGACTGACATGTTACACACCGATAATAAAAATCGTTATACACTATGTACAAAAAGAACAAACTTCAATGAAAATAAAGCTACACCATTAAAAATGTGTTAAAATGTTTATTGATTGTTACGTTTATACATACGAGTACAAAGTAAAGTACATATGTATATAGTTGTTATAATTTTTGTTGCCAGATAATTAGACGTCAGTTATTTTGGCGTTTTTTAGTGTCAACCTAACGATTTTTGCTTTAAACTCTAATTTAACATAATGATAACATTAAATTTATGTCAAATACTGTTAAAGAGAATTGTATCCTATATAAACTACTATAGATTTCGAAATTCAAAATTACATTACATACAATCAAAAGTCGAGAATAATTTATTTAATGGATTTGAAAACAAAACAAAGTGCTGATAAAAATAGTTTTGATATTATTTTGACACTTTATTTTTTAAATTAAACGATTTTGTATATAATTTATCTGGCAACTAATACCCTATTGAGTGGCGACTGAGTACGAGTACATATTTTGAACAAAATAAAATAATATTTTTTGTGTAGAAATTGTTTTGACATGATATTCGTTTTGTATTTGACCTAAAATCAAAAAAAGTTGTGTTTAAATGTTTTATCTCTTTTCTTTTTTTAAGTTTTTTTCCACAATTTATACTGTCAAGTTTATTACAAATTGCGGTTTATTAAAAGCGTATAAATATTTATAACAAACATAACTTCGCTTTCTTTTATATAAAAAATATTTAAATAACTTTTTTTTATAATTTAAATATGCAAATTCGGTTCTTTTTTTATGTATTTTTATAGCAAATTGTTAGTTTAGCGGAAGAAGTAAAAACAAAGAAAGAAATAAAAATAATCGAGGTCGTTTTATTTATTTTTTTCTTTTTACTCTCTATATTATTGCAAATAAACGTGTGAGATCTACAGAATAAATACACATATACAACTGCAAATATACATACATATGTAAACACACATACTTGTTAATATAGTAAACGAGAGGGAGAGGATGTACATGGAAGAGGAAGACATATTTTTAAAAGGTGTTTCAACTTTTATTTTTTTGTTTCTTTTAAGAATAATGTTATTGTAAGACTTAACAGAAATGTAACTTATTGTAATTAATTTTCTTTCACGTGTTAATTATTACAGGGTTGCAGCCAATCTTTAATTTGATTACTTACAAGAGTGGTGTCATACTACAGTATTTGTTGTATGTGAAAATGGATATTGGAATTAATTTTGATCATAGAAAAAAAAAATAATAAAAAAAATAATAATAAATAAATTACATAGGGAAACACTGCTTTTGCGATATGGGAGTTCTCATTCAATTCGGATTTAATAAGTAATAAGACTCTAATTCACTTTTTTTTAATTGACTCTAATTGTCGCGTTAAATCGCGATTTGTAAAATTAAGCATCTTGTACTATAAATTGAAGCATATCTCGAAAACAAATTTGCGATTTTTTGAATCATAAAAAAAAAAAAAAAACAAAATCTTTTTTATTCAAGATTAATCAGTTCCAGCGATTGAAAATCACGTGTATAGAACAATTTGCGTAATTTTTATAAAAAAAATATTTTAAAAATGTTTCCCCCCAAGAATTTTGGTATCGATAACATTTTAGAACAACATAGGAAAAAAACATTTTTAATATTATTATGTATTATTTTAATTTATTTAATTTTCTTTATGAGTATTTAATTTGAAAGATCATCTGGCAACACTAAAGGCAAAATATTTACCTCTATTTTTACCACAAGAATTCTAAAAGTACAATAAAATAGAAAAATATATAAATTAATTTATTCTTAATTTTTTTTTTTTTTTGTTTTTGTTTACTACTAAATGCAAAAAATAAATAAAATGAATAATTGTTTACAATTTACATACAATAACAATAACACAGTGAATGCGTGAAAAACTTGTAAACATTGACTAACAAAGGTCAGTTAATTGTTTTAATTAGTTTTTTTCTAAAATATTGTACAAAAAAAGAGTCTAAGCGTTTTTAAAATATGCCCAACCATTTACGAAGCAGGAAAAAGTTTAAAAAGAAGATATTACAGCAATTAACAATATCAATATGGAGGAATAAGTGTGATTACAAGAAACAACAGTTTTATAAAAAAAGGCGCAAAATATATATTTTATTTTGTTTACTCATGCATTGCGCAAAACTAACAGTAACAGAGAGTTTATATAGATGTGGGGTAAAAGAGAGTTAATAAAAAAAGAAAAAAATTATGACACGAATTGTATAAAAAGCACAATTCAAGAAAGAAAATTTGAAAAAAAAAAATCTAAATAAATGAATATAAAAAGGCACGCATGGGGAGCACTAGCTATATACAATGAGTAAAGATACTCCTAGTGTGGATCTTAAAATCAAAATTTTATATACTATAACAAGTGAGAGAGACGCGATTAAGCGAATTTTTCGATATTATTTACTAAAACATTTTTTTATTGAATATACAATTGCATCAACTTAATATTTAATACGAATACAATCTTAAAAAAAAAAAAAAAAAAAAGAGGGAAATTTTTGTTGTTGTTGTATTAATTAAGTATATTTGTCTAACAAAAACAAGATACTTGTTTTTGTCTGCGCTCAATAAAAAACAAACTCTATGAACAAATTCTGGTTCTATTCCATAAATAATATTGTTATTGTTGTTGCTTTAGGACTGCAACCAATAAATGCTGCTAGAGGCAGCAGACACCGGTATAACACCAACAAAGTGGCGTCTTACAACAAAAACAAAAATGAAAGAATGAAAGAAAAAAAAGTAGTAAAGAGGCCAGCCAAGAGGGTATGATGGTTAGTAAAATCAACATACAGTACTAAACCATCCATGGCACATACTACACTAACAAGAATTTTACAAAATGGAAAAATAAATTATGTACTTATAGTTTTTAGACTTAAGAAATAATTAAAAAATTAAGTTAAGGCGTAGACTACAGCCTCCTATTTCTACATAGAATTTTTTAAAATCTCTAATTTTTAATTATACTTGACCCTGATTACTGTAAAACTTTAAAGTTAACCTTCTCTAAAAAAAATAAAAACAAAAGATGCATGATTATTTTTATTTAAAAAACCCAGAGTAAACGAAAAACATTAAATATTTATTACTTCTTCTACTTCTAGTTAATTGTGTTAATAGAAAAACACTAATTATACAATGTGAAAATTTGTGCAGTAACGGTAAGAAAAACGGTAAAGAAAAGAAAATAATGTTACACTTAGAAATCAACTCATAAAAAAAAACTAATCCCAGTTTAACCTAAACAACAATTGTTGCCTCAATTAATATTTATCTTTATTATATTGATTTTAAGTCTACAAATATTTAAATAATTATATTTTCTCCAAGACTTAAACAACTAAACGTACTTATGTACATATATACATAATGCTGCCACTATTTAAATAAGTATATAGTAAACAATAAATTTTATTAATTTGGCAACATTTTTAAATGGCATAAATTACGTTGTCATGGTTGTGAAACAAAAATAAATAATTTTAAATATGAAATTTTTATTTCAAAATCAAGTTTATTTGGTAAAAATGTTGTTGAAATTAATAATTAAAGTAAATAAAATACAAAAAATGTTAATTTTGATAACCACAAAATAATAACAGCACAAAGTAAAGACTATCGTTGATATCACGTGAAGTTAACAACTCAATACCATACTATTTTACACAAACAAAAAGCTATTGTTGAAAATAATACTTAAATCTTTTTTAAATGGTTTTCATTTAATAAAATTGTTGATTTTTCTTTTCTGTAGAACAAATAAATTCATATGTATCATTTCATTATCTACATTTTCTGTTTTTATATTATTTCTTTTATAACTTGTTTCATTATTTCTTTTATTATTATCTGATTTTTTCATTTCATTTTATTTGTGGGGTTTATGTTTTTGCGCAGTCAAACTGAATAGACCAATACAACCAAATACATACCAATTTAGCAGAGCAGGCTATTAAAATTAGCAACCAAAAATTGTTTTTATTATTTTGTCATCAATTAAATGAGTTTTTGAATAATTTTCTTTCAATTTTTGCTTAATAGTAGAAAAATAATGAGTATTATTTATTTAAAAATAAGTGTCATTGAACGATTTATTATTGATTCCATTTAGCAGCAGGTATAATTTTAACTAAGAGAATTAAAATAAAATTAATAAATATAAAACACTTGTAATAATAATTAATACACATGTTTTAAATGGACTTTATAAAAAAAAAATTATTGTTTAAATTCTTTTTTTACAGCTAGATTAATGACCTTAAACTTGAGTTTTATTTTATGAAAAATGTTATATATAAGTAGTTTACCTTCAAGAGTCAGTTGCTCATTTTTATGCTACAATTATATTAACAATTGCAATATACTATATAAATATATATATTTTTTTTGATAACAGACTGCAAATTGGAAATATAAATATCAATTTTGTTGTTTAAACTTTTATTATCTAATTTGTTATTATTAGTAGTCTGCATAACATTTGAGAAATGTTATAATCATATCTTATCAATGATTATTTTCGATTTAGCAGAGTTTAAATCAATGTTATCTTAAGAGAAATTTATAAATTTGTAATTAAAATACTTTAAGGACAATATCATGTTTTATATTGTCTTTTAGTAAATTGAATCTATTTACATATACATATGAGAACTCCTAATTTTAACTCGAAACTTGAAATTGATTATATACAGTGGCCAAAAAAACTAATCGACATAAGCGATGCTAGTTTAATAAAAAAAAATAATAATAAATTTTTCTCAGATTTTTTAAGTAAAAAAATGGTTTAAAGTTTATTAGAACATAAAGATTTGAAATATGCATAAATTTTAAAGGTAATACAAATAAAAGTTAATTTAAAAATCCATTATATAATGACGTTGAAATTCAAGGCAAAAAAAGTATTGGACATCATACTTTATGCTTCGAAAAATCACAAAAATTTAATTTTTTATTAACACGTAGCTTTTTATTTTGGCTTTATAATTTCTTTTAAGCGTTTTGATATTGATTTGAGAACGATTTTGTTATATTCAGGATTAATTTTGTTTCATTGCGATTACAATATCAATTTAATACCATTTTTATTCGTGATATTCAAACATTTATATTTTTATACCCATAATTTAAGACCCCATAAAGTATATATTTTCTGAGTCCTGGTTAGATTCTGAGTCGATCTAGCTATGTCCGTCCGTCTGTTGAAACCAGGATAGGGCTCGAACGGGACAACGAAGGGGGATGAAATTTGGCCGAAATATTTATCTTATAAGGTTTGATTGGTATTGAAAATGGGCAAAATCGGTTAATTAGCAAAAAAAGTTATGGGCTAAAAACTAAAAACACAGGGTGTCGCAGCTTCATTTCATACTTTTCAGTTGATATCTCTTAAACAAAATCATGTACGATAACGAAATTTTGTACAGATAGTTTGGGGGTCGATATAAACTTAGAAACCCAAAAATGGGCATGGTCCGCCCACTTTACCGCCCATCTCCCATATAACGAAAAAATTGAAAAAGTTGATGGTTACAAAATATCACAACTTTTTAAGTAAAATAACGTAGCGTATATAAAATGAAATTGAAAAAAGATTCGGCTGTGCCGAATCTTTGATACCCTTCACCATATTACCATCTTACCATCTTATCGACATCATATTACCATATTACCGACAAATAATAAAATTTTCGCCTTAACGTATGCTTTCATATTTTCACATATTTAAATCTAAATTTTTTTCAAACTACGAAAATTTGAATATGAAAAAAAAAAACAATCATAGCAGGCTTTGCTTTTAAAAAATAAACAACAACAATTCCATATTTATTTATTTTTTTATGTGTGTATATACAAACTGACTGCATATACAAAGAACAACAACAACACTGTTATTCATTATATTACTTCTGTTGCTAACTAAACTACTTGTCACTAATAGTCATTACAATGCTTAATATACATGTTTGTGTATGTATTTATGTATATTCTAAACAGATATGTTTTAGTTTTAAAAAATAAACAACAACAATTCCATATCTATTTATTTTTGTACAGACTGCATATACAAAGAACAACAACAACACTGTTATTCATTATGTGACTGCTGTTTCTAACTAAACTACTTGTCTATACAAAAAACAAAAAACGTTTGTGTGTGTATTTATATTCTTAACAGATTTGTTTTTGGTCCATAACTCTGTTGATTCTGAACGAATTTGGTTTATTAAAAAAAACGAAATTTTATAAAAACATTTATGACTGATATATATAAAAATAAAAATCTGTAGCTTGAACAAGGGCTTCAAAAATAAAAAAATCGTTTTCCCCGATATCTCAGTTATTACTGAACCGATTTATTTCATTTTTTCAGAACAAAAATTCAGAAAATAATTTCCGAGCCCCCTTTAAAAATTCGAAGTCCCTGGTATATGCAGAGGCTTCAGAAACTGAAAAACCGGTTTTTAAAGCATATCTCCGCCATTTACAAACCGATCCTGCTGATTCAAAAAACCGAAATTTTAAAAAAATATTTGTGACCGATCTGTATAAAAATAAAAATCTATAGCTTAAACCAGGGCTTCAAAAAATAAAAAATGCGTTTTGTCCGATATCTCAGTTATTATTGAACCGATTTATTTCATTTCTTCAGAACAAAAATTCAGAAAAAAATGTCCGAGACTTCTTTGTAAAAACGAAGTCCCTAGTATTGTATGAACCGATCTTGTTGAATTCCAATAGCAAAATTCTCGAAAGCATTTCCGATCGTTTGATGTATATATTATATATGTCAGTTATCGGTGGGCTTCATAAACGCCATTTCAACCGACACACGGACGGACGGACGGTCGGACGGACGGACATGGTCCTATCGTCATCATTTCTTACAAGGATCCCGAAAATGTCAACTTTTTTGCTCTCCGACGAAAATTGTGGGAATTACAAACGGAATGACAAACTTATATATACCCTTTACACCTTTGGTGAAGGGTATAATTAATAATGTTGATTTAATATTTGATTTGATTTTTTTTAACCCAGAATCAATTAGAAAGTGTGACAGCAAAGAGTAATACTATTAAATTGTACAGCTATCATAAAAATATTGTTTACAAAAGTTACATATAGTTTCTAGAGTCCTACTGAATATTCGGTTTCTGATTAGGCCAAAAAATCGGTTTCATCCAATATTCTATTTTCAGCTAATTTTGGCTGAATACCGAATGTTTTTAGTAGTAGGCGAGAGAAGTAAATATAATGTACAAGTTTAGTATTCACTTCTCCTCTCTCTTCTACGAACTCAGAATTGAGACAAGAAAAATTGCTGTGTGACCAAGATGTTATCTTTGGGAAGTACGGTTTCGGCCTTAAAAATCGGTTTTGATCGGATTCTAATAATTTCCCTTTCAGATATATTTACTAAATAAAGTATATGTATATTTGTCCTTCTAGCAGATTGTTTAAGAAGGATATATAGCGTTTTTACTCACCATTCACTCGCTATTAAAAATACTGGGATATGAAAATTTTGCCGTATAAACGGAGAGTTAATATTTTATTTGCGAGTTAGTAATTTGCGTATAAACAGTGTTTCTTTTATTTGCATATATGCAATTGTGCGTATAATGATAGTTAATGATGTAATGATAGTTTAAGAATAATCGTATCAAAATATTATTTTTGTATAGGTTCGAAATGTATTGAAATTGGTCCATTATTTTACATAGAGCTTAAGCAACTATTATATTTGACCCTAATAATATAAAGATGATATTTTCAATACGTAAGTTTAATAGAAGTATAAAATATTCTTTAAAATTTTGCAATATTCTGTCCACAATTGTGCTCAGATTCCATGTAAGACCTTCTAGGAAAATCTCAAAAATAATTTATACAATCATACATAATTGTCAGGCTTGATAAATACAACATTCTTAACTATTTTTGAATTAATCGATAAATATACCATGAAAATATCAATGTTGTGTGAATTGTCAACCCATAACTAATTTTTATACCCTTCACCACAGGTGTAAAGGGTATATATAAGTTTGTCATTCCGTTTGTAATTTCCACAATTTTCGTCGGGGAGCAAAAAAGTTTATATTTTCGGGATCCTTGTAAGAAATGATGACGATAGGACCATGTCCGTCCGTCCATCCGTGTGTCGGTTGAAATGGCGTTTATGAAGCCCACCGATAACTGGCATAAATAATATATATATCAAACGATCGGAAATCCTTTAGAGAATTTTGTTATTAAAATTCAGCAAGATCTGTTCATACATTGCGGAGATATGCTTAAAAACCCGGTTTTTAGAACCGGTTTTCCAATTTCTGAAGCCTTTGTATATACTAGGGACTTCGTTTTTGCAAAGAAGGCTCGGAAATTTTTTTCTGAATTTTTTGCTAAAAGAAATAAATCGGTTCATAATAACTGAGATAACGGGAAAAACGCATTTTTGATTTTTTAAGCCCTTGTTTAAGCTATAGATTTTTATTTTTATATAGATCGGTCATACATATTTTTATAAAATTTCGGTTTTTTTAATAAATCAAATTCGTTCATAATCAACAGAGTTATGGGCCAAAAACTAAAACAAATCTGTTATAAATCACACACAAACATGTATATTAAACATTGTAATGACTATTAGTGACGTTTTTGTTTTTTTGTATAGGCAAGTAGTTTAGTTAGCAACAGCAGTAATATAATGAATAACAGTGTTGTTGTTCTTTGTATATGCAGTCAGTTTGTATATACACACATACAAAAATAAATAAATATGAAATTGTTGTTGTTGTTTATTTTTTAAAAGCAAAGCTTGCTATGATTTTTTTTTTCGTATTCAAATTTTCGTAGTTTGAAAAAAATGTAGATTTATAAATGTGAAATAATGAAAGTATACACTGAAAAAAGTATTTTCAAGGAATGAAGTACATTAAATCAAATTCATTAATTTTTTCCTAGAATTTATTAATTCTATGTACGAATTTATTGTTTCAATGAAAACATTCATTAAAATTCAATGAAACAAACATTACATTGAAACCATTCATTAAATTTATTTCTTAATACAATAACTAAATCAGTTATTTGATTTAATGTATTAATTCATTTAATTAATTTATTCAATGTACTATTACATTGATTTAATTAAAAAGAATCATTACGCAATGAACAAAAGCATTGAACCAATGAAATATTTCATTAAATTATATTAAAATAAATGCTTTCTAACGGGAAATAAAGTAAAACGAAAACAAATACAACTCAGTTTTCTTTTATCTCTTAACAAAAATGACGCGTTTTGAACAAAAGAAAAAAATATAAAAAAATCTGTGTTGTGTTAAAAACGAAAATAATTAAAAAGTAAATTAGTTATAAATCGAATTAATAAAATACATAAATATAATTCATTCGCAAAGGAGAAGTCGAGCAGCATAATTGAATATACCAAATTAAATGAATTACCCAAAAGCAGGAATTTGAGACTTGCCTTCCTAAAACGTAAGTTTAATAATGTTTATGATTTTAAACAGTTTTTAAATATTACATTTCATTTATATTTATGTAGATAAAACCACTAAGACGCAGAAGAATGTGTTATTAGCCTCAAATACCAGGGTTTCAAAAAATATTGTGATTTCAAAACCAAAAGGATTCTACTCGTAAGTATACATAAATATATGAAATATTTTAATTGAATTCTTAATAAAAATATTTTACAGACTGATTAAGATTTGAATGCTACATCTGATGATCGTCAAAATAAGGGAATTTCTATAGATAAAAAAGATTTAAAGGTAACTATTTCAAATATTTTAAGCAACTGAACGAATTTCAAAAATTTTATTTATAAACTTTTTTTGTTCAGGATAATGCTGTTGTTATATTAATGTGGCATCTAAATGGATATTCCATACCAACATTGAGCAATATAGAAGACAACAGGAATTACTATATTATTATAAATGACAAAGCAAACACGATCACATCTGTAACATGCGTTTTGTTTACTTACATTTTTTAGTGAAATGTAATAATTTTATATTTATATTTTATTTTTTCTTATATTAACTCAATATAATATAATTTAATTATTTAATTTAAAATAAAAACCAAAAATACAGAAGAAGCCTATTATTATAATACATTTTTAATGTATAGTTTCATTGGGACAAAATATGAGTTCATTGAAATCAATGTACTGTTCACTGGAATTATTTATTTTATTTAATGAATGTGTTCATTAATTCAATGTAAGAATAAATTTAATCAATGAACATGTACATTGAATTTTAATATTAATGTATGGCAATACATTGTTTCAATGAACCTGTACATACGGTCAAAATTAGTGCACAAATTCATTGTAACAATGAACTTTTTCATTGTATTTATGTACCTTTTTGGTTCAGTGTACGTTAAGGCGAATATTTAATTATTTGTCGGTGAGATGGTGAAGGGTATCAAAGATTTTTTTTTAATATTATAGATCATACTCTATTAGTTACTGCAAGTGTCGGGAGCAAAAACTGAAAATTATTTGAGTGATTACAAACTTTTGTTTTTGTATTTTATCTTTTGTTTCTTGTATAAGCTAGGCGCATTTGCATAATTTTATTGTAATTAAAATAATACCGTATAATTTTAAGTTTCAAAAAAAAAAAAAAAAAAAAAAAAAATAAAAAATATGTTAAACATTGTATAATGAAATTTTTAAGTCTCAATAAATTTTAATTTTTTAATTTTTAATATTATTTTTGGTTTGATATTTTGAACTAGCAAGGACAGCTATTTTAATTAAGTTTATTATTGAAGCTGCCCATAAAAAATAACTACATTTAATCTAGTTTCTTTAAATTGAATTTAAAAAATTTTATATTTTTTAAAATTTTAATTGCATATTTTATATATTATCAGTCAAATTGTTTGCTTTTATTTGTACATATGTGAGTGACATGCTTTTTTTCTTCTGTCTAAACAATAATAAATTTCTAAGAGGTTTTTTTTTTTTTTTTTTTTGGTTCTCAATTGTTTTTCTTTATGTATTTTTCTAAAATGCTTTTTCAAAAGTTTAAACAAATAAACTCATTTATACGTATTAGCACATTTTTTTCTGTCATTCTTTTAAATCGATGATTACGTTGTTAGTTTAGTTCTATATTATATTTTCTTTTGACAAAAGAATACAAAAAATACAAGGGAATACGTAAAGAAATACAATGAAAACGTATGATGAATAACAGAAATAATAAAGAATTTGTTTTATTTTCTATAGTGAAAAAAAAAAAAAAAATGAAAAACTTAAAGCCCACCTTTTTTTTTTTTGTTTTTATTTTTCTCTCGGTGTAGAAGAGGAAAATCTATGCCGCCATTGTTGTTTATAGTTTTCAAGGGATTTTCTTGTTCAGTAGTAGAATTCGACGTGTCAGCCAGTTTTCCAATTTCCAGTATACAACACTACGCTTGTAACTGCACGTATTATTTAATAAGGCTGTCGATGTCGGCGATAGATGGAGATGGTTAGTTTTGCTGACTTAACAAGTAGAATAAAGTAGTGGTGATGGCATGGATGTAAACCCCAAACAGTGGGTAACTCTACTAACAGTGTGTATGTGAAGTTAACAGTGGCCTGCTAACGAAATAAAATCACTTTTTTCAATTTCTTTTTTGTTTTATTTTCAAAAAATTAGTGCCAGTGAGTAGACCAAAAATTGATGATGCATCAGCTTCAGAGCGAACATTATAATGAACAAAATTTTGTTTTTCTTTTTGTTTTTAATGTTATATAGAAATAAAAACAAATAAAATATTTTAATTACTTAGAAAATAAAGTCGGTGGTAGAGAGAAATATGATGATATTATATATTTTTATGTTTGTTGTGTTGAAGTCACGTTGAGTTTAAATAATTTAAGTAGGGTATTTTTTTAAGTGTAGCAGATAATTGGAAGATATATCACAGATGATTTACTTAAAGGATTTATTTTTATTTTAAAAATTAAATGAGATTTCCTTATCTCTTTTTGTTATTCTTGCTCTCACTTATTTTGTAAATTCTTGTTTTGACACTTCAACAGCAGCAGCATCTACAGTGTTTGTTGCATTTAATTGTACATACATATGTAAACATTTAACATTATCTCTTTAAGACTGCTAGATTGTTTGTTGTAGTAGTTATAGCTGTTAACAGTTTAGTGTTATCAATTATGTTATATTGACACATTATACTGTTAGCTGGATTGTTGTTTTTGTTTTATATTATTTTGTGGTTTGGTTTTTAATAGTTTCTCCGTGTATATTATTTTGGTGAAGGTGCTTTTTTAATTTATTTCATCTTCTTTTTTTGTTTTCTTTGCTTGAGTTGTCAGTTTATTATTATTTTTTTTTTGTTGTGTATTCTCTTTTTTTCTTTTATTTTCTCAATTTTCATTAAATAAAATTTCAATGATTATTCTTTAAATATTTTGTTGTTTATGACGTAGCCAGGTAGTAGTAAAAAGTAGTAGAATAGTAAAGAAAACGTAAAGTATTGTTAAAATAAAGCACAGTTAAAAAAAGTGTTATAATCAGATTTAAAATATCATCATTATTAGATGTGAGATTTGTTTTTTTTTTTTTTGTAGAATAAATAAAATCGCTTTTTTTAAATCCGTTTTTATAAAATGGAAAAAGCACAAAACTAAACTTTATAAAACGACTTTTGGGGGTAAAGACTGCGTTAAGTTCTCTTTTGCATATTTGTTGTTATTTTGGAGTCAATATTGGCGACGTGTTTTATTATTTGTTATTTCTATGGACGGTGTGGCGGCAAAGCGTTTAATGACTATGACCGGCAAAGAATTTTTATTTTGTTTGCCTTTACGAACCGAACCGCTCACAACGAATATGTATAAGTGATGTTAACAGACAAAATAAAACAAAAACAACAATACTTAAAAAAGTTTTGTTGTTGTTTTTTTGTTTTATTTCATCTTTTTTGTATCTAGATACTATTTAAGGCCGGTTTTTTGCGTTTTCTTTTTTTTTTTTTTTTTTTTTTGGTTTTTGGGTTAAATACGATTTATAACGACTTTAAACGAAGGATTTTTTCTTTTTAAATTTTATATAAAAACTTATTAAAATGTTATTTTTCTTTCACTAACTTTTAAACATGTTGTTGCTCTTTTTTGTTAAATATTTTAAATATTTAAGCACTTTTTTAGCATTTAATTTATTTTCTCACTTAACATACTAATTATAATACCGTGTAACTTCGTTTTGAAAACGCCTCGTCTTTTCAACATTTAGTTATACAACCCCAAAGCAAATACAATTTCTTATATATACAATATATCATAAAAAAAAAAAAAAACAAAATAAAAGAAATTGTGTAAAAGGTTTAATTCCACCGCGACATCAGAAAAATAATAAAAAAAAAACTTATTTATTTTATGAGAAGAAATAAACACACCACAACCATTAATGAGTGTAGCAAACGAAGCACTAAATATTTTACTCTATACAAAAACGCCAACAAGTTAAAAAGTAGTAGAAGAACAACGACAAAATGTATAAAAATTAAAACAAAAAAACCAAAAACAAAACAGCGGTGATAAAAATGAAAATTCAATCCACATCACTCGCATAAAAATGGGGAGAAGATCTGTTTACACGCTCCTCTCGCTTTTCAGATAACAGTAATTGAGAAGGGAGAGAGTTATTAGTACTCGAGAAAGAAATACAAATACCTAGAGAAATATTAAGGCTACCAGATAAGAAGAATATATTTAATCATTTTATTTGGGTTTTTAAACACATTGCTATTTTATATTTTTATTAAAGAGAAAAATTTAAAATTTTTAAATATTTACTTTTTGTCAATATTTTTCTTATTTTATGTTTTAATAAACTCAAATTTATTTAAAATATGTCACATTTAATTGTAAGCATTTTTTAGAATTTTGTTTGCCCTATTTCAGAATAATGACTTAATCCAAATCTGGCATCCCCGTTTAAAAATAAATGTGGAAATAAATTAAATACTTAATTTGTATTTAATAATATGTTTATACTTAATTATAAATTTGTTAATGGTCACATGTAAATTATAATTTACTAGCCTTTAGCTATTTCTCACAGTGTATAACCATATTTTAAGATTTACTCTGTAAATTATTTACTTAAGAAGGACGTAATTTTAAATTTTAAAACGTTTTTTATGTATTTCTAATTTTGTGTTAACTTTTATCTTTTTTTTCAGATTATTTTTGTTCTTAAAAGTGATGACGTATTTTTCATGTTGAGGGCTCTCAGATACACAATGAAAAAATAAAATGATTTTAGAAGCATTAGTGTGTGTGTTTAGATTTTCTTTGGAATTTATTTGAGAACAAAATTATTGTGTGTGAGGGGATTGACTTTATACCCCCAACAAACAATTTAAAAAAAATGACCTTAATGAAGTTCACAGATTTTATGTAAATAGAAGGAAAATCTGTTAGGTAAATATTCATATTTTTAATTGATTTTTCTTAAACATTTACAACAAGCCTTGAATATTTTTGCAATGCATTTTAAGAAAAAAAAAAAAAAAAAAAACTTAAAAAACAAAGCAAATTTTCAGATCCTTTATTAATTGTAATATTTGTTAGGATTGAAAATTAAAAAGTTTCTAGATTATACTGAAATTGTTAAACACGATCTTATCAATTGTTGTAATATAATTTACCTGCGCTTTTAAAAGTTTAACGCAACGTGAAAAGAAAAAAAAAAAACTTTATGTTCACCAAATTATATTCTCACTATTTAAATGTATTCCATCCAAAAACATACAACAATTGCAAATATTAAAGAGAATATTATTATTATTATTTTTTTTTTTTTCAAATTTGTTTAGTTTTTTTTTGTACTCACACGTGTTTTGCAAAATTAAAAGTGATGTCAACTATAAACTTATAAATAAGACAAACTGGGCATTTTTTTTAAATAATATAATTAATTCACATATTGATTATTTTTATTAAAAATGTATATAGTATGTAATGTAATAAATTACATTGTAAATAATGTATATTTTCTTATCTCTAAATAAAAACTGAAAAATTTGTCAAAAGGTTCTTAAAATTATGTTTCATTAATTCTAAATCAATTTTATAATCAAAATTATTGTGGTTTGTTATTTAACCATACAGCTAATCAAAACTACAATTAAATTCAAGGAATTGTGTGTTTTTTCTTTGCAACTTTTTATGTTCGTGGTAAATTGTAATCACAAATAACCAATGGCGCCTTTTTTGTTAAAAAAAAGAAAAAAAAAAAAAAAAAAAAACAATTGTAGAATAATTTATAAAAAAATATGAAATTAAGATTCCTAACAAAAAGTCTCTAAAAATTATTTTAATTGATTATAATTAGCCAGAACGTTTTTTTTTTTTTTTTTTTTTTTTTTTTTTGTAAAATTACAATAACAAATTAAACTTTATTAAAATGCCAGTAAACAAAACAGAAAACCTTCAAAAAAAATGATGTGAATATTTCTAAAATAACATTCAAAAGACACAACACAATTTAAACAAGTTTTTCCTAAAGAACTAAGCAAAATAAAAACACGCAAATTACTTGTAAATTTAGAAAAAAAAAAAAAAATAAATAAAAATAACAGCATGGAAAAAATTCCACACTAAAAAATACAATATTTTGCTTTCTGTCTTTGCAAAATCAATTTCTTTTTGTTTTGTTTTTTTTTTTTTTCGTTTGTTTTAAAAGCAAAAACAGGAAACTGAATTTCCAAAAAAGCAGTAAGTAACACAAAATAATAGCACAAATACAATCACTCACTCTTTTGCTTTTAAACAGCCACCATAATTCTAGGTATAACAGAATACACAAGTGCTTATAGAGCTTGTGGACTGCAGACATTAATTGTTAATGTAGTAGTGTTAAAAAGCACACAAAAAACAAAACTAAAAACAACAAATAAAAAACAAAAGCAAAAAAATAACATTTAGCAAAAGCTTTGAAGAGCGCATTAAAAGTGAGTGAGTGAGTGATGTTTACTTTAAAAAAAAATATACTTATGTGTATGTATGGCTGTGTGTATGTTTGTAATAGTATGAACAGTAACAGAGTCTGCAAAATAAAAAAAATAAACGGAAGTGACGTTTGTTTATATATTTTTATATGAGTATGTGTGTTGTTGGTTTTGTTTATGTTTTGTTTATATTTTAACAGTATGACACAGGGTAGTATTTTATGTTATACTAAATGTGGGTAAGTGTATGTGTTTATATATCGGCAAAAATTTAATGTACACAATACAACAACAGCAACATTTTGACAACTTAATCAAGCTTTAAACAATTAACAGAGTTGCCAAAGTGACTAATATGTAAAAGCGCTAAAAATGTTAAAAAAAATAAGTGTAAAAAATTTATTAATGTAAGAAAATAAAAAAAAATAAAAAAATATGAATAAAGGAATTTACTTTAACAATTTGTAAAAGAATCTAAAAGAATTAATTAAATAAATTACTCAAAAGCAAATGTTTGAATATATTAAATTCAAATTCTATATAGAAAAAACTAAAATCCAATTTCAATTACGAAAAGCACATATTCAATTATTTCACTAATTGAATTTTATCAACTACATAGAAATAATATGGTATTTTAAATGAATTATCAAAAATAATAACTATTCCAATTACTTTTTAATTATATCAATTATTTAAGTTATAAAAACTGAAGTTTACTAATATTTTTTACTAAAAACAAAACAATTTATAGGCACTCTATTATTTTGCTTATTGTACCAATTAATAAATTAATCAAATATAAATAAAAGTGATAATTTGAATCATTGAATACAAATTTTCTTAATAGGTTGAACTTCAATTAATTAATTGAATATGTAGTATTCGTAATTGAAATTGGATTTTAGATTTTGCTATGTAAAATTTTTAATTAATTTGTTAGAATTCTTCTATTATGAGTATTTTATTTAATTACAAGGATATTTGAAATCATTTTAGAATTTTGATTAATAATGTAATTGAAATTTTTTCGATATTTTATTTTATTTTTTTCGTTGTTCAAAATATTTTCTTACAGAACATATAAAATAGTTATACAATTATACAAATAATTGAATATTATATTTTTTTTATTTATTATTTTAATTAAAAATAATAGAAAACTTAAATTTTGAGTACTCAAATAATTTATACAATAAAAAAAAAAAAAAAAAAAAAAATTCGATCAATTTGTTAATAGACATAATTTTTTGTACTACAATTACAATATTTTTAAATAATTTTAAAATAATTTATAAAAACTATTTAAAAACAAACATAATAACAAAAATCTCTACAATTTTCTATTTTCTTTACTGTATATGTTTCCATATACTCAAAAAAACGTGAGAAGTTTTTTTTTTTTTTTTTAATTTTTTCTTAAAGAAATCTTTAGGGTCATGTTGTTACCCCCCAAAGAAAAACACTAAAAAAAATTGAGGGAAAAAACTTTTAAATCAAAAATGTATCACTAACATTTTAAATATTAAAAAAAAAAAAATCAACAATAAAAATTTACTCACGCTGTCTGTCACTTAAAAAAATAAATGAAAATTCTCATAAAAAAGGGGTGATCAGGGGGCTGTATAATGTTAAATAAAGCATATACTACATACAAATACACAAAAAGTACTTTACAACAAGTTTTCTTTTTATACATTCGTTAATTTTTGATACTGTTACTGTCAACTAAATGAGTTGAATAGACATATATCATTGTACTCGCATAACATTTAACTGTCACATTTTCAATACACTTTTTTGCTTCTTTTTTAACCCTTTTTTGAGCAACTAAAATTTACATTTTACTAATTAGCTGTAGGGGCTTTTAGTTTTGAAATATTTTTTTTGGTTTGCCAGTTGTATGCATTTAAGGTTGATAGAAGTTGTATTATCGTATATTTTCATAAACCTATACTTAAAGAGTATACATAATTAAAATTCAAATTGAAATGCCTAGTCGTGCGTTAACACGAAATGGTTGGCTTTAGGAAAATGTCTAATTAAATTTCTATTAGATGTTGTATTGTTTTCTGTTTAATATGCATAGTTTTTTTTATTCATTCCTAATAATTAGGGGTTAAAATGGGGTCAACGTTTGTAAACAGCAAGTTATTTAAAAAAAGTATTTATTCAGGGTTTGATACATAGTAAAGCATTATTTTATTTGTAATTAATTATTTTTTAAGGATTTTTAAGGTTTTAAAACATCAATATTTAAGAGTGTTGGAACTAAAAAATAAAGTAGTAATGCTTTAAAAATATATTGGAAATATTTTTTGAACTATTGTAAAAATATCGATTAGTTGAAATTCTTTAACTTTTACACAAAAATCAACTTACAGTGGCTCACAGCTTATTTTATGTAGAACATATTTTCATGTTTAATGTTCTATAGCTATGCAGCAGATAAGAACTTAAAAAGAAATATGGTATCATTTGAAGGAGAAAAAACTCTAGTTTTAAAAAGCTATTTCATTTATTGCAAAAATTTGCATTTAAATAACTTAAAAGTAAAAAATTAAAATATACTAAATTTTTTATCTCACAGCTTATTTTATGCAGCCACTTTTCTTTGGAACAGTACATCAATGTAGCGTTGTCCAGTGGACTTTATTGTTTCTATCTACTTCTAGAAATGTCCTGCATACTATTTTTGATTTGATTTTGTTAGTTAATGCGTCAATTATAATGTAAATGTAAAATTGGCCCACGCAAAGCGCTATATAAAGGAGTATTGGTTTTAAACCATTTTAAAACGGTCACTCGCAGCAAAAAAAATAACTCAAATGGTTTAAATATGTCCTTCTATGGTACAGGAAATCATTGAGTGTTTTTTTTTTTTTTTTTTTTTTCATGAAAATCGGTTGAAGAATAAAGGCTGTGAAGCACAAAAAAAAAATTTTAACAACTGTGGCTACGATATATTTTAAGAAAAACAAAGGCCAACCCAAGGTTCTCAGCACCAAAACTGACATTCGGAGTTCAAGTTGACTTGGGAAAATTCTATATATTTGGCTCAGATAGTATGTCCAATTTGTGGCGAGAACCGAATACCGAGCTGAACGAAGAAAACTTAAAAGTAACAGTGAAGTATGTTGTTGGCAGTTTCATGGTTTGATCCTGTACGTCGGTTAATGGTGGTGTGATCTTGGAATTTATCGGAGCATTAATGGACAATATAAGATACCTTTAGATCCTAAAGGATAATTTGTTGCAGAGTGCCGGGAATCAGGGTATATTATCATATTTTTGATACAGCCATGATAACGATCCGAAGAAAAAAATTTTGTATTGTGCAAAATTTGCTAATATATAAAGGCCAAAATTTAACGACGCTCGCTAAACATGGAGGTCTGGCGACTGTTATATTATAAAAAATGTGTGGTTCATATTGGAAATTTACATAATAAAATAGGAATTAGGCCCTAAAAATGCAGTGGAACACATTTCGCTTAATGTTACACAAAAACTGCACGCACCGGTAACAAAGCGCATCAAAACTTTTGCGTACAATTAAGATTACCATTCCAGATAATAAATACTGTAATTATCGGTCGCAATTTAGAACTCTTGATGTCGTAAGTCGTAAGATAAAAATATTACATTTTTTAGTTTTCATATTTTTAAGGTACTCAAAGGTAAACTTTAACAATAAATAATGGTTCTATGTTAAACTAGAATGATACCAAATTTTATTTTTAATTCCAGTCTGTTACTTTGTTATGTAGTTTTGAAAATAAAATTGTATACTGCATAATTTAAGCCGAGAGCCACTGTATTTAAATTTATACCCAAGCTGACACCATTTTACAAAAAACAGTCTATTATATAAAAAACAAATTGCAATAATTTTAACAAAATTTTATTTATGAAAAATAATTGGTCAAAAGTTAAATAAAGTGTGTATGAAAAAATTGATGCACACTTTGGGGCGTTTAGCTTTTCTTTTTCTTGAATTTATGTTAAACAAACGTTTAAATTAAATTTGTAATGAAAACCATATAAAAGAATTGCTAGGATCTTGAAAAATATAAAGAATTCATAACTATCGAAGGGAAACCTGGCAGTGAAACACATACAAAATGATAAGTATTTCAAATAAAAAGCCTCTTAATGTTTAGTGGGAAAGCGGCGAAAGTTCATGCGTTCCTAGCATATTTGTAGGCAAAAGGGAGCTAGAAAATCTTTGAAATTTTCAAGAATTTTAGTTCCGCACAATAGACGATAAAACGTACGTACTGGTAGACTTTTGGCAATTTACTGATTAGGAATTCTATGCTCTAGATGTTATGGAAAATGTAGCATACAAATATGGTGAAAAAATTATAATTTCCAAAAATTATTATAATTATATTACGTTTAGGAAGTTAAAGGTATTTCTGAAACAATTAAATTTTTTATTAATACATTAAAAAACGAGAGAAGAAGATATAGTCGGTCAAGCATGACTATATACCCAACCACCTTTGGTGGTGTAGGGTATAATAAGTTATTATTTTTATTTTAATTTTAAATAGTCTTTAACAAAATCTTAATTTAAAAGAGGTTCACTATTGCTCTCATTTTTTTTTACTAGAAATGTATGCATTAATTTTTTTGTAGGCACTTCTTATAAAATTTTAAAAAAAAATTCAAATAACAGTCTTTAATGAAAACTTAATTTCAAATCAATCTTTATTGGCCACATTTTTATAGCCGGAAATATATTCACTAATTTTTTCGTAAGAACTGCCTAAATTTTTCAAATAAATTTATTAATCATCAAATTAATTTTGAAAAATTCGAAATTTTAAATATTTTTATCAATTTAAATAAGTATAGGCCTTAAAATAATTAGAGAATATTAATTTGAAAAAATTAAAGTTTTTAATGTTAACAAATTTTTTTTTTCTCAAATGAACGTTAATTTGAAAATATTGTTTCATTTAACTGCACAGACAAAAGTTTGTACATACATAAATAACAAATTTGAGTTAATTGATTTCAGTTCGTAATATTTAACATTAATTTCTTAAATAAGGACTGCGCACAAAAAAATCCCTGCATTCAAATCTGCTTACAGAAACTAAACCTGGGCGATTTTTTTTAAAGTGATATTTTTATTAATGACTGTTATGTTCAAGTTCTAAACATAAAAGAATAAATTAGTTCCTTTTGGTTTTTAAGGAAATATCTGATATTTTCCAGAATTATTATAATTTAAGGTTTTATTGCGTTTCGCTCACTTTTTTGCTCGAATAAGTCCACTTATTTTTAAACTCAGTTTTATTTTAAGCTGAGCTCTTAATGTACTTTAAATTATTTTTTACTAGAGTCCAATATCTTTCAATTGCACGGAGTTTCGGAAAATTTGATGGATTAGCCTCTATCGGTACAAACTCTTACAATTTCTTTGTTACAACTTCATTGTTTTGTTGTTGTAATGAGAAGAAGCGGGAACAGGCCAGAAAACGGGGGATACACTGAATTTTATTAGGAAAGGGATAAGTCTTTTCATTCACGTATATTTCTGTGTTAATGCAACCATTTTTCAAGAATGAAGTGCTTCATTCCTACGTATGCGTATGACTTCCCAAATCAAAAACTTTCTTTGGAATTTTGATTTCTTTGATACACGAAATTCTGCCATAATCCCTATAGCATCTGCGATATAGAATTCCTGACTAGGAAGTTGAAAAAAAAAGTCACCCTGTACTAACATTTCATCGTCTACTATACAGAAACAAAATTTCTGAAAAAATTCGTCCGAAGAACTTTCATGTTATTTTTTACCTAAAAATTCTTGCTTGCGTTTCTATTAGGATTTTTTTCTTACTTTATAAGTCTTCAGGCTAGACTTCCTTTCAAATTTTCTGATAAAGATTGAAAGCAATTAACTTTTTGTGACACTTTTCTTCCAGAGATGAGGTGAATTTCTCTCAAAATCCTTTCTATTTTGCCTGAGTCCTACAGCCTGAAGATACTATTTGTCTTCCATTACCAGGCTACCATTCAGTGACCATGACCTCTTTGTATAATATTATGATCCAAGAAACTATATTTTGCGGCACAACAGCCTTCCTTGCAATTAATTTATATGACCAATGCAAGATTTCATGAAAAATTTGAATTATGTGTTTAGGTGTTTTTTGTTAAACTTCCATTTTAAGAAAAAACCAATTAACAGAATTATTAACTTTTCACCACATCAAAAGTTATAAGCTCAAGAGCATGCAAGTATTTTTTCGCGCGCAGTCCTTATTAAAATTTTGTTTACATTATTTAAAATAAAATGAAGTTTTTTTAAAAAAAAAAAAAATCATTTTAATTTTCATGTGAAAAAATATTTATAATCTTATCAAATTTGTCAAAGCAGTACCCAGTAAAAACTTGGCATGTTCAATATCTGCATTTGAAATTATTGAGTTATTGAATAGCTTCAAAGTAATTAATTCTTGCAATGACATCTAAGTAATGACTTTCAGAAATGCCTATCTGTAATAGTATAGAGTAAGTAGTTGCCTCTAATGACATCACCGTGTTGAAATAATGAGTTATTCATCTAATGTGTAAGTAGTGAAGAGCCAATACATTAACTTCTTAACTCATTAAATGGCAAGCAAAGTTTTTCCTAGGCATAGAAAATATTTTACAATATTTCAAAAATATTTTAATAAAGGAATACTTAAAAAATATAGTAAATTTAAAGTATAACTAGAAAATTATTTTCTTTACTTTCATATGTACTTATCTAAAGATAAGTTCAAAACTCATAAGAAAATTAAACAAATATTTATAAAAAGTAAAATATAACAAAAGAAAACACTTAAAAAGAGAAATATTTTCAAAGAAAATAAAATTCTTTAAGTTGAGATATTTTGTAAAGAGAAAAGGAATTCAAAGAAATCAATAAAATTAAATTTACATATTTCATAGTGCATATGTAAATTAAATAAATTATAATTTCATGAAAATACTTAACAAGTTCCTGTATTATTTGTTTTTTTCATAATATTAATGCTACTTCTGACAAAAATATATTAATATTCTACGCACACGAAAACGAAATGCAATATACATTGCTTCAAATTTTTTTCAATTATTTTATGATACAAATAAATAAATAAATAAATAAATTTTAATGATAATATTTAAAAAAAAAAAAAAAATAAAAATTATTAGTGTTTTAATTTGAAAAAAAAAAAAAAAACATGGGCAACTCTGTTTAAGCATTGACACTGAAATATAAACAAACACTTTTAGATAGAAGAACAAGAAAAAAAAACAACAACAAAAAGAAACCAAAGTAGAAGTAGTAGACATTAAGAAATAAAATAACAACAAAACCAAATTGAAGGGAATTATATGAATAAAATAAAAGAAATATATAGAAGAGAATTAAAAAAGAATTGATAGAACTAACCACGAAATAAAAGTGGATGTATGAACAGAGAGAAAAAGGGCAACTTAAACACAGACACAAACAAACACATATATAAAAGCAGTAAAATAACAATAATAAAAAACCTAAAATAAAATGCACTTTAGAAAAAGGGGGATTACGAGACAATTACAGCAACTAAAAAAAAAAACACTAGTGTCTATAGGAAAATGGAAAGTGAGAAATATTTTAATTTAACCAACAAATTTAACTTAAATTAAAAACGATTTTATTTATTTAAAAACATTTAAAACATCAATTTTTGGCGCCACTTTAATAAATTGTTAAATTTATTCCTTTTTTAAGTCTTTTTTTTTTGATTTTAATACTTACATTTTGTTTTATTAGAAACAAATAAATTTTATTGGTTTAAATTCCTTGTGTTATAGGTTTTCCAGTGATGGGTGGGTGGTTGGTGGTATATGTTTGAGTATTAATATTTATTGTTGTTTTTGTTTATATTATAGATTTTATAGTAATTTATACTTAATAATAATTTAATTATATTTAATAATAATAAAAAAATAAGCGTAAAAACTTTTGGCTTTTTTGGTGGTTGATTTTTGCAAAAGCAATTTTTTTAAGCAAATAATAAATTTAACAATGAAAATAATATGGCATAATTTTTTCTTCGAAAAAAATTATTATTTTTTTTTTTTTTTAATAACAAATTTAACAAAAAACGATATAAAAAACCATCGAAAATTTAATAGCGAAACATAATTTCTTTCCAAATAACAAATTAAATAAAAAAAAAAAACACTAAACGATTTTTTTTTTTCAAATTAACAAATTTTGAATTTTCTTTTTTTCAACCAAAACATTTTCTTTTTCTTTGTTATTGTATTTTTTTTTTATTTTTTTTTTAACAATTTATTAATTTATAAAGCCACATATTTGTTGCATTTCTGGCGTATGAGTTAGCGTGTATATGCTGAACAATGCTGTTGAAGATGGTTAATTTTAATCCAAATAGGCGTTTATTTTCTTGGTGTAAATCCTGGTTTCATATTCACTTATTTTATTTTTGTACAAAATTTTATATGTTTTATTTTCAATTTTATTGAAATGTTATTGGTAAATTTATTTTTCTTAAAAAAAAAAATTATATATTTTTCTTAAATAACAAATTAAATTTGTTTTGTTTGTGTAGCACTACTTCCTGCAGCGTACGTTTAGTAAATGTTGCGTATGTTTAAAACCAAACGTTCACTATCGTAAAAATCCCTTAAAAAGAGACATAAAGCACTTACACACACACACACACACAAATATACCAAATATCTGTCAACATTAGTAGTAGTGTGGTGGTGCAGCAATTTCATTGTATTGCATTGAAATGCATATACATTTTATTCTCTCTTTGCTGTAAATATATTCCTATTAAAACTCTTTTAGGTGTCAGGAATAAAATTCTCTTTTTTTTTTTTGGTATTGTTTCTTGTAAATTTGAGAGATCTGTTGAGTATTATAATAATTAGGGGAGGTTTTGTCTCAGCTACTAACAGGATCATTTACTGTGATGTCAACTATTTAAAAAAATCATTCATAATTTAGTAATGTTAATGAAAAGGATTGTGATTTTACACAACTCAGGTGAAGATATATACATATGTAAAATTATATCTTTGGCGTCCCTGGGTTACGAACTGAGATTTTCATTGTGGCTGTGGTCAACACCTATGTATATACGTACTACATCTAACTCTACCATGCACTTTTTGGTGATTGTACCGAACTAATTACTTTACCGACTACATTAAGGCACCAGTAGTCACTTTAGTAGCTATGTGACTAGTTATAGGTTATGTAAGAACTCGGTTGGATGTCACGCCCACTTTCTTAAAACTCTTAAACGGCTGCACCGATTTTCACAAAATTTGACACACAGATAGTACCAGTGCCGGTGGTGGTTATAGGTTATGTTAGATCTCGGTTAAATGTAACGGCCAAATTTTACGCTCACTATTTTAAAACTCTCAGGTCCAGGTGGATTAATATTAATTTTCTCTTATCTAAAGGAGTATTACAGTGAAAGCCTTAAAAAGTTCTGGCTGTAATTTTTATATCAAATTTCTAATAGGGTCAGGGGGAGTAGTAAATATTTGTTATCGCCTAATAAGGGGTAGCGAAGCGCACCGGGAAAAGTCAGTGTATTATATTTTTTGGAAATGTGCAAAGTTCAGCAGGGATGAAAAACTATCATATTTTCCTGCTAGGAAAATTGCCATCTTCACGACTACGAGGTGGCTCTATTTTGTACAAATATTTACTTCCACGACAACTATAGGGTCAGTAAAATTGCAATCGCAACCTGGTTACTGAGTCAGTAAAAAAGGTTTGCTATATCCTTTATCGACTTCTTCCCATTTACCATAGAGTCAGTAAAGTGACAACTGCTATCGTGGTCGCAGGGCACTTCTCTTTTTAAGTTTACCTTTGAATTATTGCCCATACGCAAATACTAGCGAAATAAAATTAATCAATTATGTCCTATATTTTCAATTATGTTATATCAGCTCTGACTAGGTAGTGTTATCCATAATTTCTAAACGTGTGACGTGTTAAATTTTATGGAAAAATTTATCTTCGCATTAGTAAACACTAATTGCAAAATGAGGAAAATACTAATTGGTTAATTTCTGTTCGTTAACTTATCTCATCTGTCGATATTATACAATTTAAGTTTATATGATCTACTCTTTAGGAGTATATTTAGGAGTATATTTTACCATAAATCGAGAACGGGTTTGTGCGATTTAGTTACAGATTAATTATTTTCAAGACACCTTAACATTGTCGCTTTTTATCTGCCCAACAGTTGTTCATGCAAAATTTAATAATTTTTTGCTTCCACGAGAGATTTATAAAAAATGGCAATTTTTTTTACGGGGGGTCATCCGATTTTGTTCATATTTGGCACGAATATAACCTAGGAAGCCATTTTAATATCTTCATCTTTGTTTGTTGGACTTAATTCCCACATTTATAGAGGACACATTCATCTTCTATATGCAATATAAATTATTAAAATCCCCTAACAATTTATAGAGATATTGATGTTTAAAGTTACACACTTTTCCGTTTTTATACCCTACACCACCATAGGTGGTTGGGGTATTATGCGTTTGTTCTGAATTTTGTAACGCATAGAAAAAGTTATCCAACATCCACCTTAAAATATACCAATTGACTCAGAATCATATTTTAAATCGATCTTACGATGTCCGCCCGTACAGGTCATAATTTTTAAGATAAATCTATGAAATTAGTCACGTGGGACTTTTATGAATCAAGGACGAAGCCTATTGAATTTGGTTGTGATCGGTCCATAATTTCAACTAGCCTCCATACAAATGTTCCCCCGAAATAGAGTTTTAACACTCAAAAATGCCTTAAAAATAAGAAGTTTTGTACAAGTATCAATTTTTGTATAAAATTTTATGAAGATCGCTCCATGATTGACCATAGCTCAAATATATAACCCTCTTCCGAAAATCACTTTGATGTGCTTCAAACAAATAAGTTTTATGAGAATCGGTCCATAATTTACCATAGCTTCAATTTAAGATCACTTCCGGGAATCGCCCTATAGTGCATTAAATCATCTAGATGTTATTATCAACGCATTTAAAGTGTGGTCTATAATTGGTTACATGTCTTATATAAATCACCTTCCTGAATTTTTATGTATATAACTCGATAACGGTTTGTCAAATTTGTATAAATAAAATCCAATACATGTAGATTAAAATTATTATAGTTATGTTAACATTTTTGCCCAAAACAAGCCCAAAAGTAAAAAAAGCTCGTCAAATTATATCTAGTCCACCAATTTCCGTTTAAAGAAGAAACAAAAAATATTTATTTCTCCACCAGTCCATGTATATATCACCACTTAATTATAGGTATACGTGGGTATTTTCTCTTAATTGTTAGGGTGGCTTCTAGAGATTTTTAGTGAGGATATTTTTACCGACTGGTGTATTTTCCAATAAAATGTCTGTTAGGAATTTGTAGTTCTTTCGTTTCCAAAGTGTTACCTTAAATATTTTGTTCTAAGAATGATCTTTTGGTTTTGGTTTAGATAATTGTAAAACTTCATAAAGTCTCTTGAAGTTATGGGGAACTCATTTTTTAACGTTTTATTTTGCAAAGTTGACATCACTGTGATAAAGGAATTTTTAAAAAACATTTAAAAATAATCAGTTTATTGCTCTCTATGTCTCTCTGAATGTTTCCGATTCATTAATTTATGTATAAATTCTCTTATATAAACACCTGGAATTTCTTACTCTCACTCTCTTAAAGCGAACAATTCATTTTTGTGTTATTGTTGTTGTTTTGAGATAGGTTTTGTTTAAAGTGCATTTACCTTCGATCAAAACTGTTTTAGTTGTTGTTTTTATTATTATTTTTTCTTTCTTTCAGGTACTAAGATAAAATTACCTTTAAACAATATGAGATGATAGATATTACTGTTGTTGTTTTCTTTATTATTTTTTTTGAAAAATGCATTATTTTCCAAACAAAAAAACCCAAAAACTAGTCAGATTTTTTTTATTATTATTCTTTTCTTTTTTTGCATAATACTCAATTTTTTGTAGCCAAAGAAATATTAGCAAAAAAAATCACAAAAATTCACCCTAATTTTTATAAAAAACTATTCTTTATATTAATACGAAATATTGCAAGCAGAAAGAAGTAGTATTTGTATTTAAATTTAAGGGATGCTGTTTCTATACAAAACCATAGAAACAAATTGCACAAAATTTTACTTTCAGAAAAAAATGAAATAAATAAAAATAAATGAAATCAAACAAGGTTAAACTTCATAAACTACCACTTTAAAACAATACTGTCTGGCAGGCTGGCTGGTTGGTTGGTTGGATGCTAACTTGCTCTTGTTTACTACAGTCGCCTGATTATGATGAGGATAATGATGATGGTTGCTTTTTGGCTACTACTATTACTGCTGCTATTAAAGCGCTTTCTTCTCATACCAAAATCATGGGAGGTAAAGTAGTATGTTACGACCGTAGAACTCAATCAGAAACACACGGATAACAAAAATACCAAAAAATAAAAAAGTGAAATATTATGCATGTTGTGTTTGAAACCTCTTAAATTGGTTTTATGCCAAAAAATCATTAAAAAAAGAGTAAAGCCTCAAAACATTTATATAGTCCAGAATGCACCCTGTTTTCCATACTTTGCTTTCATCCATTCATGCAAATTTATTAAAGGATTAAAGTCACAGGGTTTAAACTATAGAAGAGCAAAAAACATTCAGAAAGCAATTTTAAAGTCCATTTGCTAAAAGTGTAACCAAATATTCACAGTTTTTCTTCAACATATTAGAAAAGAAGGGCTGATTTTATAATAAAATTTACAAAATTTTTAAAACAGGTGTTTTCAAAACATACCTTAATAGATAATCCGCCCACAAATGCAGCAACAAGAGACCTTCAAATGTATTCTTAATTTTAATCTTTTCTCTTGAGGTAGACATATTTGTTTAGAGAAGAACTTAAAATTGTTATGTGTATTATTCAATGAATTTGTATTTGAGGTAAGAACAAATAAAAGTACAGTTAGTTTCAAAAATAATATTATTTTAGTAAACTGTACTAAAGTTTTTCGAAGTGAAAAATAACTGTATGACAGTTATTTGAATTTTATATTGAAAGAATGTAAAAAAAAATAAATATGGAAAGATTTTATTCTTTGTAAATTTTGGTTTATTTATATTTTTCTTATAATCTTACTTAAACAGCGATATTTTCAAGGTTAATAACACAGGTCAACACTAAAAAATACCGTGGAAAATATGTTTCTTCGATGAATATTTTGATAAATCACTCGAGAAATTAATAGTACATTATAGGCCTTCATGAGGACATTATTAAATATTAAAATATATTTTTTAAACAACAATTATAAAAAATGTTTTTTCCCATAACTTTTCGAGTTTAACTCCGATTTACTACAATTTTTTCTGTAAAAGCTTATGCAACGACGCACATTAGGGTAAAAGGGGTCGAAAATGACGATTAATTCAGGGAAAGATGATATCAATATTTTAATGATCACGTTATAATTTTTTTTATTGATTATTAGGTAAAAAAATTTAGTTTCAGAATTTAATTTTTTTTTTTTAGCAGAACGGTAATGCCTGTCCGTCCGTCTATACATTAGAGTTAAATGGGTCGAAAATTATGCATAATTCAGAGAAGGGTGGTATCCACACTTTAATGATCACGTTTAATTTTTCTATTTATTAGTAAGTAAAGAAATGCATTTCTAGAATTATAAGATGTTTTTTGGCTGAATGGTCATGTCCGTCCGTTTTTACGTTTGGGTTAAATGGCACGAAAATGACGCTTAATTCAGGAAAAGGTGATATCCAAATTTTTATGATCACGTTCTATTTTTTCTATTTATCAGTTAGTAAAAAAAATGCACTTTTAGAATTCCAAAATATATTTTTGGAAGCATGGCAATGCCCGTCCGTCTATACAGTTGGTTTAAATGGGTCGAAAATGACACTTTATTCAGGAAAAGGTGATATCAAAATTTTAATACTTACATTTGGTTTTCATATTAATCGAGAAGTGGAAAAAAATATTTTTCGAATTTTAAGATTTTTTTGAAAGAATTATAATGTCCGTCCATCCGTCTGCAAACTTTCCAATTCAAAATCGTTTACCTTTTGGCTCAAAGATAACGATTCAAAATTTTCTTTGTTCGATAGATAATTTTGCTTTTTAAAACACTGCATATAATATAATAAAATCGGTTGAACATATTTGACTATATGGAAAAATCTTAACCAAGATATTGTAAAATTTAGATTTTTGAAATTTCAAGTGCATATAACTCGAAAAATATATAAGATAAGTAGTACATGTAAGCATCATCAAGGAATTTAAGGTGATATAAAAATCTTGGAAGGCATGTAAGGAACAAAAGTTCGCGAGTGGTTAAACATTTTTCATGACACTAGTACCCTATTTTGAACCCCAATAGTTCCGCTGCTGAAGCGTATATGGGATACTGCTTCTTAACTCAAAATGCTACTACCCTCTGCTACGCCTATGTGAAATTTCATGTAAATCCAACCAGCCGATTAGAAGTTACAGATTTATTTCGATTCTTCCCCACTGTTTAATGTTTGATAAAGCAAAGAAAATGTCTGCTCCTAAGCTGTTTTTAGTATGAAATTATTTTCTCAAATCGGGCTATATATGCGCACGATTTTTTCATAATATTAAAGTGGACAATATATGGGAAATTCTTCAAACTCGTTTACTTTTGATGTTCAAAAAAATTTCGAAAATTTTTAAATGGCACATCAACGATATTTAGTATCAATATTCCTTGGCTCTAGTGGAACACATATCTGTTCGCGTGAATGACTTTTACCGAACGGCATCAATGTTATGGCGGTTTAAGATAAATTTTTTTTAAAAAATTGCCAAAATTCTATTTATAGTCCTAAGTCAAAAATTATTGCATTTATGTACTCGAAAATGGTGTATCTGAAATACAAATTAAAAATATCGCGATAAATTAAGTATGCGTGGATATATTAGCGATCTAATAATTATTAAACCTTCTTATAAAATTTGCAAAATTCAGTTTTTAGTGATGTAGTGTTGTTCATATTCATCCATTTATTGTAAAATTCATCATTTTTACAAAATAAGTCATAAGACAATGTCATTGATATACATTTTTTAATTGCACTTAGTCAAACCTCTAAAGTTGCATTAAATGAAAAATCGTACTTTTTTTCGAACGCCATATTGATTCGATATAGGGTATTAAAGCAGCTACAGATTGACATATATCATCGCCAATTTTGATTAGCGCCTTGGGTGTGCCTCGACGATTAATGTTAAATTAAAAACATCGCTTTCTTAGCCCATGAAAACCGTTGATGAATATTTTTAGTGAAATTATATTTTCTGCGTAAGTAAAACTTTACACAGGAACTTATTTCAGTTTAAAATTTATTTATAACACCATCATCCGCTATAACAAAATATGCAATATTGCTGAATTCTTTGAAATAGCTATACACGTTTAGCAAATTAATATTTTGAAACGCCACAATGATTTTTAAATGTCATTTGGAAACCTTCTTTGATAACGTTATACTCTAGCTTCACTGAAATAACGTTGCGATTGTGCCTCGCGAAAAAGGCACCTCTTGGAGCCACTCACGTTTTTTTCTCTCCAAGTTTGGGTACCTCTTTCAGCATTTCTGTTGAGGGCACATTAACGAGATATATGTAAAATGATGCATAATTTTAAGAGCTATTGGGCTCTGTTTTGAATTTTTAAATATCCGAAACGGCGCACAGTGTTCGATTTTCAAATTTACGTGGCTAAAATTAATTACACAAAAACTATAAATCGTACAAAAGTGATTTTTGGCATAGTGATTACTTACATATTGAAGAATTATTGGACAAAAAATTAGACAAATCCGCCTACCGCCACGCCCACTATTAATTACCCAATTATGAAAAATAGTAAAAATTTAAAATTAGCTTCTTTTATAATTCTTTTTCATTTGAAAATAAGTTTAATTAAAAATACAAAATAAAGATTACATAATTCATCATAATTTTTTAATGAAAGTATAACAAAGTTTAGTAAAAAAAAAAAAAAACAAAATCATGTGGAATCTGCACCAATATCACTGTCATTTTCACTATCAGACTCTTGTATATTATAACATGCGTTTTTTAGTAGTTTCAATATATCTGGCGTTAAAGTTAGTTTTTTAACTGGTGGTTTTCCTGAAGCTGCAAATATAAGGATCTGATGATATTAATAGCCTTTTTATTAAATCTGCATTAGTCTCGGTCCGTGAAGTTTTCCGCGTGAACTGCAGTCTATAACGTCTATTGTCTTTATTCCTGGATTCTTGAGCATCTTCAGATAATTGACCAATAGGAAGGATGCAATGTTCAATTATAGCTTTTCCGTGCCAAAGAACTTTGTGAACACTGACAGGCATGTAATACCAGGGATATAGTTTCAAATAAAGATTTCTTGTTTCAAATGTATAACTTTCGAATGCTTCCACGTTTATAGTATACCCAGATGCTAAGCATTCCAATATAACATGAAAACGTTTAATAAGTTCTAAACTTAACCCAGTTATTTGCGCAGATATTTCCGCATTTCTAAAAAATCTCCTGGCTGTATTGCCATCGTTAGTATTTCCCGATATCTGTTTAGGCATGTCTATCAATAACCCCATTTTTGATATAAATCCGTCTTGAATAACATTTTTTTTTTGTAAAACTTTTACTTTGTTATCTTCACCTCTAACTTGCCACATTTTTATATCTATCCTGTAAGCTATATGTAGTAAACATTCCATGAATCGTATCCAGGAATGTAGAGGCGACAAGCCAAATTCCAAAATTCCAGGGTCTAAGGTTTTTTGTAACAGGGCTGAATAGTTATTCATTTCGGAAGGCTTAGCTCCACATACATAACAAACTTTTCCACCAATCATGCATAAAATTAATTTCGGTTTTATATAAACAGTATTTTGGATATTGTTCACGACAATATTAACCTCAGTAGCAACTAGTTTTGCTATTTGGTCCTTAATACCTTGTACTTCCTTTTTTTATCAAGTCTGTTGTAGGACGATAATAGTGGGTAGAGCAATTGGCTAGCATCCGGATGGTTGTGGGTTCAACTCCTGGCTCCGACTATTTTTTTTTTTTTTAATTTTTTAATTCTTGTAAATCGTTCTATAAATAAAGAATTACTTTTGTGACATCTTAAACAAAAATAAGTTCCTTTTCTAGCAAAGAAAAGTTCCACTATATAACGGTTAATTGCTAGATGGAATTATTCACCCACGATCTTGTAAGCTCACAACTTAAACAAAGGTATTCATTTAAAACATACATTCTTTAAAAGCAATTTACAAATAAAATGGTATTCAATTTTTTGTTCCACTTAGAAGGATGGTGTATCTTTGTTTTGAATACTTTGTTCGGCAGGGGCAGTTTCGGGCAAAATTTTTTTTAGTTTCTATTAAAGGAGTATCCCTAGTTCTCAAAACAATCAAAAGTTGGACCCCAGCTGATAACAGAAAAAAGTATTCGTCTATGCATTTTTGTTTTTGACTTACAATTTTTTTTTTAAGAGCTTCCCTATTATATCTTTCAATATCTAAAACTATCTTCATTCAAATATATACAAAATACCTGTTTTATATTTTAAAGGAATTATATTTTCATATACAAAAAGAATTTTTTAAAAATATGCAATAGAAAATTTTTTATTCATGTTCAAAGTTTGACTAATTTTCGAGAAAAAAAATATATTTTTCTTTTGTATATTTTACCCATCATTCATGTTATCGTTAGAAGCATTCATTGATCGATTTCAGCTAAAATGAGTACGGAAATGTCTTAACTGAATAGTTTATTTTAATACCCGAATATAATTTTTTTCCTCCTTTAAAGTTCATTTTTGGGGTTTTGGCCAGCTAAATTTGAAAATCGAACACTGTGCGGCGTAAAATCCCCAGTGAAAAAACTGCAAAATTTTAAAATTTGGTTACACGACTTTTGCACAACACAATTTGACACTGGTTAATTGCACTCTAATTAAATCCATGCTAGGCCTTTTCTACAAGTGTTTATAGTCTACATTAGAAGAATTGGAGATTTATGCTAAAATACGCGACTACAGCAAAAAAAGAAATAAAAAAAATTTGTTAGTTTCAAACACTTTTTTTGGAATTTTTGACTTTGGGTGCTTGCCGGCACCACATGGAACCGTTTCAGGTTTTGAATATACAAGTGTTGTCAGAATTTAAAAAAATATTTGAGGTTGAAGTTCGGTTTCATAAAGGCAAAAGTAAAAAGAGAATTGCCAATATACTATTTTTCAGAAAATTTTCAGAACAAACATCCTGTAACATTTTAAGTTGCATTCCATGAAAATTGAAAATTAGTGTATTTTAGGACAATTTAAAAAAAATAAATAAAAAAATAAAAAAAAAAAAACATTAGGACAAAATATAATTTACAAATACTTGAAGAAAAGTACACATAAATATCTGAAGTTGATGATTTCATTTTAAATTTTTACCTTAAAAGACTTTTTATTTAAAATAAATACACTGAAAGCTGATGAAAATTGAATTTTGTACTATTTTTCAAAAATGTAAAAAAATGTTTTACTTTTACAGCTCCTTATAAGAAAACAACACAACCTAGCTTGAAGATTTTAATTGATGTTGATACATAATTTTGTCTATTTTTATTCGGTACCCAACTTTATTACAAAAATTTAAATTTTAAAATTCAATTAAGCGCCACTTTTGACACATTTTACCCCAACGTGCGAAATAACATTTTTTTTTTAAAGAAAGAGACAAGTACAAAATATTAAACAATATTTTGTCTTAAAATATATGTAAAAAAATTTAATAAAGTTTAGAAAATTCTTAATTTAACTCATTTTTCTTAAAAATTAGAAATACTAATGAGCTACAGTATGTCAATACTTATTATGTTATTATAGGCCGGGCTCATTGGAGAGGCAAAATAATGTATAATACTTTTAGTTTAATAATAAAACAAAAAATTAAATAGTTATTTTTCTAATTTTTAGAATGGCACTCGTATAAAGTCTATTAAACTTTAGCTAGCTATTGAGATTAATCCTGACCATTACTACATCTGAAATATGAAACGAAATAAACATAAAAGTTCCTATTCTCAAAACTGCTAATTAATGAATCTGAGCAGCCAAGCGATTAAATATTTTTAAACCTTAAATCAAATTAAAAGGAATTCAATTAACAAAATTTATTTTTTTGGCATTTTAATCAACAATTAAAATTACTTCAAACAAAAATTCCATCAGACTGTGATGACTGACTGATTGCTGTTGTATGAAGTTCTTTCCTATTGATATAAAAAATTCTTATCATAATTTGAGGTACGAGTACAAATATTGCTATAGCGGCTAACTAACCAAATACGAAATGTGATAATTATTTGTGGTACGTGCTACTTTTTTTACTCTTTATTATTGTTGTGAGTGGTTTTTATTTTTCAATTCTATACTCTTTTCAAACTTACCAGTTATTGAACAAAAGTGGCAATAACCACCCTTGGTTTCGATGTCGAAATGTAAATGTGTACGAGGAGTTAAAGAAAATTAAACATAGAATTGTACTCGTGGTTTATTTCACTATCGGTATGAGACCTAAAAGAGGACGACGACGACAGCTGCAAAAATGTTTCGTTTTACACTAAAGTAACCGAATTCTTTAGAACCTTTTGAAGTCTCGATTACAATGCACTTATAATTGGAAGGAATTGTAAAAATGAAAACCAACAAGTAATAATAGTTGAGGAAGTGAAGGAAGACTTTTGTACAACAAAATAGTATTAGGGGATATTGCAAGTTTAAAGTTGTGTAAAGTGTTGGTTGCGTTGAGTAGGAGATGTTAAAGAAAAAAAAAAAATTATAAATGTTTCTTAATGAAAAATAATATTCTAGAATGTATTGGGGTGGCGTTAAATATGTAGCATCGGGCTGTCATTTTTTTTAAATAAATCATTACATAGCACATAGGTCCGAAGACACAGTTTTTTTGGCCAAAGCTCAACTTGCGCAAACAAAAATTTTTTGCTGCAGTGTAATAGTAAACAATCCATTGCATTTTGTTTTTTGAAAAAATAATTTCGCTTAAGCCAGCGAAAAAATAAAATAATAATATTTTAAAATGAACGTATTGACTAATTTAAATAGTAGTTTTTGTAATTAGGGACACAATACCATAAAATATTTATTCTGGAAATCGGAGATGATGATGAGTATTTCATTTATAAAGAGTAAAATGTAAGAAAATCCATACTAGTGGGCAAAAAAATACTATATTTTTATTATATTTTGAGAATTATTATTATTTTTTTTTTAATTTTATTAAAAAAAAAAAAAAAAAACAAAACGTATTATCCCAACTGGAAACAATAAAGTGAATACATCTTCTGAAATTTTTAAATAATTTACTTTTAAATTTACATTCTTCTTCTTCAAAGCTCCTTAATAGCGAATGACAAAAATCAAAGAATATATGATATTCGAAATCTAATGAAGGACGTAATCCTTAAAAATGTTTAACGTCAAATAAACCGCCAGCAGGGTTCAACATTAATCGCAAAAATTCTGGTTTGAAGCAAATACTGGAAATTTTTTTGCAAAACTACCACAAAATTGGAGCTTGAATATCTTTAAAAGATAATTTTTTTGATTCACGTTTCGATTTTGAACCTGAAACTTTCGAGATACAAGTAACGAGAATGGAGAGCTAATACACAAAAAATTGGCGATAATATAAAATAATACCATAATAATTTGCAAATAATTTACTCACCGTTTATATGCAAATTGCGTAAAGAAATATATTCTATGAACGTAAAAGGAAGTGGCAACGCCATAAGAAATAAATAGTAAATAAATATTTTTGTCGAAATTTCAATAATTAAAACCAATTTTGAAAAAAAAAAAAAAAATAGTGAAGATTCGAATTCAGCACCCCAATTTAGCAAAAATCAATATCTTTTAAAAGAGAGAAAAAAATTATAACTTTATTGAATAAAACATTCTGAAAATTTATTTTAAAATAAACAAAATAAATTTGAAACCCGCAACGAGGCATTGGACAGCCATAGCTGTTTAAAGACTTTATTTTTTTTCTAAATTCTTCTCATTTGCATCTGTTAAGCTTTTTGATTACCCTGAAATCCAATTCCTTGATCATAAAGTTAAATTCACATTAGGTAAATGTATGACAATTTTTCAAAAAATTTTATTTGCCTAATGTGAACACCAAATATTTTTACGAACCAAACAAGCAAACAGCTGATTTTGGTAAAATAAAAATATTTTTGCCTGAAGTAAAAAATGTGTCTAGTAGGAACATTGTTTAAACACAAAATGTAAAATTATTTTGGCCTAATTTTTATTTGATTTTACAAAAGAAATGTAAAATCAAACAGTAGATGATGCAGCGGACTGCTTGAGGTTGTTGATTTTATGCACTTAAATTTTAAATCAAAAACAAATAAATTAACATTTTTTATCTATTAAAATTCATTTTTTAAATAAAACATTAATATTTTTTATTAAAACCATAATAGTGCTTACTATGTTTTTTTTTTATTAAGCTGAAAGTGTCATGCAAAAATGCTTTAGTATATTTTTGTTTGCCCTCTGCAATCGGACAAACCAACGGATTTCAAAAATTTGATCTGTTTTTTAAAGCTTAAATTGGTTCAGTTCCAAACGAACGATATAAAAAAAAGCGACACGATAATTTGTCAATATGACCACAACCGTTATCGATTTTATACCGTTATTTTTATTTTTTTCAGTGTAAGTGACAATTATCCGTTTATACAAAGTCAGACCCATGTAGAAACTCCAACTCAATTTGATGAAACCATTATGAATATTTTGCCATGAAGAGAAAATTTATAATAAAGGTATTCTTTAGAAATTTCAACTTTCTTAGACCTTTGCAAAGTTGCATTGATTTCTATAAACACAACAAATTGTCAGAATAGAATCAATTGCAAAATTATCAGAGTAAAGTTGCATCAATTTTTCTAATGTTGCCACTAACTAAAAATATGTAAATAGTACTAAAAAAAAAAAAAACAACTGAAAAACCAAATTCAACGTAAAAATAGTGTTTGGAATTTAAAATAGCTGGTCATGATATTTAGGAGTAGTCTCGAATTATGGTATATTTCTAAGGTATGGAGGTAGGTTACGGTGGTATTTATTCCTAAAGCGGGAAAAATATACCACAGTACCGCAAAGGATTATAGACCAATTAGTCTTTCATCTCTGGAAAGACTAGTCGATGTCTATGTCAAGGGAATCCTCTCACCGAGTAATTTCTGTAGGGTATACTTGTATGGTGGAAGTTAGTAGACAACGAAGGTTCACATCTCTATTCTGAAATGAGCACAGAGATTGGCTTGTCTCCCCATCACTGGTGCGATGCCAGTCTGGAGACAGTGTGCTAAGTCCGCAATACGTCTCAGGGAATCAGACGAACTTAAGCATGAACGGTGGGCCATGGCACTATTTTAAGAAAAATAGGCATATCAAGCCTGAAACAGGAAACTGATTATCTAGTACCAAGGATGAACTTTGATAGGACCTTCAATATAAGAATCATATCTAGGGCAGAATGGGCGGCTAATTCCGTGTTTAAGGATTATGCTATCTCAATTTTCACTGATGGATCGAAAACGGAAAATGGCACTGGATCGGGTATCTACTTTGATGATCTGAACATTTCACTGTCTCTCAGATTAATAAATGAGGCAGCTAGGCAGATTAGAGAATTTCCATTCTGTGCATCTAGCATTGGCATATATGTGGACAGTCTTGCTGCAATCAAGGCTCTGAACTTCCATACGTTAAAGTCCAAATGCATAAAGGATTGCATACGCTCTCTAGCTCAGTCATTACCAGATCGAGCTAGTGTGGGTTCCGGGCCATGAGGCTATTCAGGGTAACGAAAAGGCCGACGAATGTGCAGTAAATGCGTCGTCCTTGGACGTTAGCGCAGCTTGCGATGACATTCTCATCCCCTTCGTCTCCTTATCTAATACTCTAGATGAACGGTCAATTGGAGAAATGACATTCAGATGGTCTTCAATCACCAACTGTAGAGTATCAAGGACATTATGGCCTCAATGGTAACGAAATAGGGCTAGGGCACTATTATTTTTTGATAGAACTTCGAAAAGGTTTCTCGTAGGCATAATCACAGGGCACTGTATGATTGGACGTATGTCGGAGCATATGGGCCAGCCGGGGAATAGCTATTGCATAAGTTGCCTGGATGAAGAGAAGGAAGAATTCGTACAGCATCTGTTATGTAAATGTCCAGTACTACAAGAGCGTAGACTGAGATTTCTCGGTCGACAACTCTGTAGCGATCTGGACTGTCTGAACGACATGCAACTAACAAATCTGATTAAGTTTGTTAGAAGTACGGGCTGGTTTCAATATGATCCAATCGAATAGTATATCGTTGATATTAGGTAGGGTATTATGATACTATATATAATTTCTCTTTCTTAGGGTATCACAATGGGCCTATTGGTCTCCGAGTGCACTCGCTATGGCGAGCCAACCTTCAAACCTAACCTAACAACAATAAAACAAAAAAAGTTAAATATAATAACATGATATAAAAAAATCTATAAATAAACTGATTAATATTAATTACTTTTACCAGTGTATTGAAAAAAACGATTTTAATTTTGTTTTTTTTTTTTTATTCAAACTTTGTCTAATTTTTTTTCTAAATTCGTTGCTCAAGGTCTTAAAACAGTGCAAAATTCCTGGGCTTTGAACCTTAAATCTCGTTCATTTTTTTAAAATTCTAATAAAATCTTACTAATAAAGATCAAACAGCAATGTAAGTTAAAGCTAGTAGGTGGATACTTATTGTGATTTCATGTCAGTTTACGGTTGAAGACTAAACAGTTTTTCCGTCGGAGACAAGATTTTTAAATTCACCAAAGTTTTAAATGAAATTTAAAATTAGTTAAAAAAAGCAACTATATAAACCAACACACTAAAGGGAAAAACACAAACAAAAGGCACTGAAATTAAAATACATATTTTTATTGCTATTCATTGCAAAAAAACCCTCGAAAGGATGTTTAAAAAATCATACATACAAAATTCCACAAATGACTCGATTTGACTGTGATGTTTTTTGGTTGGACTTCTATTGTATCTGTCTGTGCGTTTTTCTCTCTGTCACATTGACATTTAATTTGTTCTGTTATTTTTTCTTTTTTTTTTTAAAAAACTTCCGTTTTCGCTATTGTTGATCAAACGTCATAAACTCATACAAATGTCAAATGACCTTCCCGAAGACGTCTAGTCTACGGTTATTTCCTTAGAAAATGTACGTACTCGTACATGCAACATTTTTGTTGTTTGTTATTTTCTATTGCACAGTCAAATGTTGCTGCTTTTGCTGCTGCATGTGACAATAATTGTTTGCTAAATTGTGTACAGAGTTCAGTGCTTCAATTGCTGGGGTTTTTACCCTTTTTTGTTTGCTTTTGAAACCTTTTTCTATTGTGAGTTTTTTCTTTTATATTTCAAGAAAAAAAAACGGACATAAGTAAACATAAAGTCCTTTTTTGCATGTTTGAAAATGAATTAACGTCAATGTTATACCAAGAAACGAAGTAATGAAACCTAAAATCAACCTACTAATCAAGTATTATTTATGCATTAAATTGAAGACTTTGTTTTTTTTTTTTTTTTTTTTTTTTTTTCTTTATGAATTTTTCCGCAATGAATTCAATTAGTTTTATGCAGTTAGTGATGAAAAAATGTCCATATACTACATATATATGTATGGTATATCGTCTGGTACATGACGATGTAGACAATTCATTTAGCAATGGGTTAACCCATTAATGCCCGGTGGCTGGCATTGTAAATTATTATAGTCTAGTCTAGAGTTTACACTGTCTTAGTTAGTTTTTTGAGAACTAAAATTTATTTCACGAATTTCGTTTCAAAATTAAAAACAAAAAAGATTCTGACCCTTTATCATATATGAAGAACTTATACGCCTGCATATATTACAAATTTTATTTTGAAGATATTTCGAAAGTCAACTTTCGCAATTTTAAATTTTTATTATAGTTTGAATATTGCAAAAGTGGTTAACGAAATTTTATAAAAATTATTAACAAATGTAAGAATTTTTAAAATTCTTGAATTTAGGAGAATTTGAAAGTTCAGTGGCAGTTTTTTTGTCATTTAGTGTATATATGCATCCACCATTTTGCTTAGCAGTCAAGAATACTTGGTCGTTTCATTAAAAACACCATGTACTTCAACATACATAAAATCGCTCTTTTTCAATTATTGACAAGCACCCATCAAGCATTTTGAAGAATTATAAATAAAAAAAACTAAATAAATTTTTTGCCAAAACGAACGAACCTTCACTACCCAAAGTATTATTGCCCAAGGGTATGCCAGTCTTTCGGTCTCACTGTCTGTCTGTCAGTCAGTGTTCTTTACTACCCAGTTATATTGCAACCCCCTTTTTAAAATACTGTTAATTTTTTCCTTTTCCTTTAATGTCCTTTTTTTCAATTTTGTTTGTTCTGTTAAGCGCTTTTATTGAAAAACTGAAATTGCTCACAAAGAGATTGAATTTATTTTGAACAAATATTTCGCTATAATTGTTCTACACATACAACAAACATTTCAGATTTATGATTCAGTTTTCCAGCGTTTGCTTTAGTTTTGAGTTTTTTGTTTTGCAAGTTTCTCTGTTGCCATTTAGTAAGATGGTATTTTTAGAAAACAATCAAATCAAAATCACGATTTTTTATTTTCGTTTGCCTTTTTGGTTGTCTAAAAATAAATAAATAAAAATAAAAGTCACGGTTCTTCTGCCTACATAAAAAACGATTGTTTTTGTTATAGATTTTAACCATTTAATAGGCAACAAATTTAGGAACTAAAAAATAGTATTCAATATATCGTGTTTTATTTGTTATGTGGAATTTGTGATAAAGTACTTTTTGTGTATAACAGGTACGAAATACTTTAAAAGGAAACAAATAAATATTTTTGAAAAATAGTTGACCTTTTTTCACAAACAAAAATATTTAAATAGATTTTGTTGAGTGCAATATTGTTCCCGAACATTATCTGTTTCCAGGAAATCGGAAATAATTTCCGTTGTTCCCGTCATTTTCAAATATAAAATATAATTGAAACTGAACGAGCTTAAAACAAACACATTTTGGCAGATTGACCTAACATTTTTTTCGTTTATAATATTCCGTATCTTATGACGACAATTTACAAGGTTTTAATCATTTTAAAGAAACAAAAGATTCATAGAAATTTAAGCAGCAATGTTTTGAAACTCCCAAATCAATTGAGAGGGAAATTTTAAAAATTCTAAGCATTTTAAGATTGTTAAATTTATTGTTTTTTCTATTTTGTAAGCCCAGTTTTAAGAGGTCGCTTCTTTTACATCCACGGATAAAAACTAATTTTAAATCAGGTGATATAAATTTTCCATGTTAGAATTTAATGTTTTGGCATCATACTATTTTAAACAATCTTTAATTTTAAATATAAAATTATATTCATGGGATGTTTTATTTAAAGTAAAAAAAAAAAAAAATATCAACATTTTCAATACTCCAATAGTTAACAAATTGTATAGTTGTATAAAAAGATCTCACATTGGATATACACGAGCGTACTACGAGTTCTAACGTATGCTTCCCTAGTATAGTGGACGTTTTTAATATAATAATTAGGATGACCAGGATTCGGCATGCTTTCGAGTCACAAAAGGATTTTAATGTGCCATCAAAAAAAAAAAAAAAAAAAAAAATAATAATAATTTTTTTTAAGGGGTAAAATCAAAAATTTTTGATAATGGCCCATATAATTGCATCATAATCAATAGCTTTTAAATTACAAAAACGTTTATCATAATCTGTAGTAAGACATCGGTAGAATTACCAATAGACTTTAATCATCAATTTTTCCTTCATATTGGTTCTAGCATATGAAGAATAAATGTAAAATATGTATGTCCTTATCTAATAAAAATTTCATAAGTTAAAAGTGGAAAATATTATAGGCAAATAATATAAGAAACTTCATGATTAAATGAAAAAAAAAAAAAAAAAAAAAAAAAAAAAAAACATGTGAAAAAAGTTAAATTAGTTAATGAAATATATAAATATTTTTTAATTAAATCCAAAAATACATTACATTAAATTACATTAAATACTACATTATTTTTAGGTATACAAAAGTTAACTGTGAATAAAAAACATAAAATCAAACACGTCCTTGTACTTTTGGTACATATACCCAGCAAAAAAGGAACTGAAAAAGAGCTGAAAAAGTCATGAATTTAACATTGTGTTGGCATTGGAAGGAAGTACTTACTGGTGCAAAAGAACTGCAGAAGTTCTTTTTTTTAACCCAGGGTTGTCATTGGTAGGATGTTATTATTTTATACTTCTTTTTCATTCCTTTTGAAGTACTTCCTTTAAAACTATGTTTATGAATTTTTTGTTTACAAAAATTCAGTTTTAGCCTTATCAAAAGATAATAAAATGCATTAAAATTTATAAAATTTTAATTTTCTTAGAAATTATTAACCTTTTTTCCAGCTAAAATTTCATTTATTTTCACTTTTTTGGAAGTAATTATTAAGAATTTCCAAAAAAGTTCAAAATATTCACTTTGTTCCACTATTGAAGTGGTAAAAATGTTCTTTTTTTTGGAAGCTCTTGATCGTCTTTTGCTGGGTATATATATATATTCAGAAAATTATCGATTTTATTTCGCTTTTTCACTTTTGAAAAAATCTCAAAAGTATACAACTTTAAATACAAATATTTCTGGGAAGGCTTTGCAGAAATTTGTGATTTAAACGGCGTTTGGATTATAATTATGTCAGCTTAAACATGAATATTTTATAAATAAAAAATATTTTTTAAAAATGCATTTTAATGCAATTGCATTTTGTAAATGCATTTTTCTTTAAATATGCTATTAAATTTTATTGATTTTTTTTCCGTATTTGGAAAGCATGGAATCTTTACATTGAAATAAAAATCTCAAATTTTTGGGACGCACACATGTACTGTGCATAATTTCCCCTTTTCTTCAACTAGTTTAAATTTTTTCATATAAAAATTATATTTATCTGGTATTATGAGTATGTTTACGTATTTTGTTAAAAAAAAATTATTGTGTTATTTTTTAAAAAATCCTGAAAAATAGTAAAAGTTTATGTATCAGACTATTTATTGTTCTAAGTTATAATAAACAAAGCATTCTTAAATACACTTTTGAAAAATTAAAATTTAATAAATTCGCAACTAACAAAAATGCATCTAAAAACTGCATTCATATTTTTAAAATATTATGGAAAATTTAAAAAAACAAGAAAAAATTTAAATTTTATATGAAAAATTTTAAACATGTTTTTATAAAAATTGGATTATGCTTATAAGATTTTCGCGTCCCAAAAATTTGACACTTTTATTTTAATGTAAAGATTCCAAACTTTTCATTTATGTTAAAAAATTAAAAAATTTTAATAGCACATTTAACGAAAAATGCAATTGCATTAAAATGCGTTTTTAAAATATCTTGTTTATTTTTAAAATGTTCGTCTTAAAGCCGCCATATGCGAAATTTAAAGGCCGTTTAAATCATTAAAATTCACAAAGTCTTTCCAGAGATATTGCTATTCAAAGTTACATACTTTTGAAATTTTTTTGGTTTTTGAAAAAATTAAAAAGCGAAATAAAATCGCAAGTTTTTGCAATTTCTCAAAACTGAAATTGATAAAAGGCTTAATGGATTTTTTGTATACAAATTTTTATCGAAATTGAAAGCCATCAAGTAAAAAAATACCCTTTTTTGGGCGTTCTTTCCTGGAATGGATATATATATATATATATATATATATATATATATATATATATATATATATATATATATATATATATATATATATATATATATATATATATAATTTCATTAAGATCTTCAAAATTGAGATCTATAATTTTTTCGGACATCGTTAAAACGACAAAAGAAATGATTTTGTGTAGAACGCAATACTTCAAAGCGGGGATCTTAAGATTTTTTTCTGTGCGTTACAATTATTAACACTAACGCATAATATCCGAATCACATATGGTGGTTTATGATACAGAAACTAATTCTGGACGTTAATATTTGTTTCTACCAATTTATCATCAAATTGCAGTAACAATACCCTAAGTTTCAATGTTAACAGAAAATCATGATTTGTTTGTAAATTTTAAATATTTGTTTTGATTGAATTATTTAACTAAGTGCCCCACAATATGCTGTTTTCCAAAATTTTCAGCAAAAAACCGGTTAACCGGTTTTTTCTAAAATTTAAAAATTTGTAACCGGTTTTTTTCAAATGCCAAATATTCCAACTATTCGAAAACCGGTTTTCGAAAAACCCCGAATAATCGATCTCCCTATTTAATACTAAATATTCGAGAGATTGAGTGATGGGACGTTTTGGAAAAGAAGTACTGTTCTCAGATATTAAAGCGAGTTCATAAAATGATTGCATTATTGTTCAACCACCCAGAAAAATTTTGTACACATACGTGTACAAAACGATACCATTCAGTATCTATAGTGAATAAACCCGAAAAATTACCCCAAATATGGGATAATTTTCCATAATGAAACATTTTCCCAAAGTTTTTAGAAGTATAACACCAGAAAAGTGCAATATTACCCCAAAGTTGAAATGAAAAACTTGGGAAAAATTTTCGCAGTGAAAAGTTATCCGAAACAAAAATTAAGGGCCTTATTTTGTAAAACACTTCCCCTCACTTTGAAAAAATGTTCATGTAAATTGCTTTTGCTTTTCAAAAATTTTTATGAAAATTTTATCAAAGTGAGGTGAAGGGATTTACAAAATAAGGGGGTAAATATTACCCTAAGCTAAAATGAGAAATGAAAAAAAATAACCAAAAAATAAAATTAAAAATTACCCAAAAAATAATAATAAAATAAAAAAATAATTTTTTAATTTATTTAACAATATAAAATATATGTATATTAGTGTGTCCCGAGGAAAGCCTTTTTCGAGATTTCGATGTAGGAAGACCCCTCCTACGATGCGTAAAAATTAACTTAATACGAAAAAATTATTTAAAAAATGTTTAAAATTGGTCTTCAGTTCCCTATCAGCGATATAAAAATCATGGGTCTCATACATTTTGGTCCAAAGAAACTTTCGATTTTTTAATCGAAATGGGTATCAAAAAATTCGTAATTTTATGCTGGTTACGGAAAAAATATTTAAAAAATGTTTCCTATTTCAGCCATAAAGGGAACAAAATTAAAAAATTCGTATTTATTAGAAAAAATCGATTTTTTTTTGCATGATGTACTAAAATTACGGTTTATGTACCAAAATTTTTTAAAATATATATTTTTTTTTTGTAATTGGCTAAAAATTACGAATTTTTTTATACACATTTCAAGACAAAATTCAATACTATTTTTTGGACGAAATGTTCAAGACCCGTGACCTGCAATCGATGTTAGGGAACTGAAGATCAATTTTAAATTTTTTAATATTTTTCCCATATAAGCTAAATACGTTCAAAAATACATCTTTTAACAGCTAAAAAAATATATTTTTAAACTATTAAAAATATATTTCAAAAATCGGGCGACTATATTATAAGTTTCAATACTTATGAAATATATATTTTGGCGAAATGACAAAACTCCTGATGAAATAACTAATACCTTGAAATGTTCGACATACCCATAGTAGAAAGTCTTTAAGCCCGGCCGATGGTTGGTAACACTTACAAATTTTATTAACGAAAAAATATATATTTTATTTAAAAAAGCCTCCTGAGAAATTATATTTTTATACCCACCATCAAAAAGATGGGGGGTATATTGATTTTGTCATTCCGTGTGTAACATGTCGAAGGAATCATCTAAGACCCCACAAAGTATATATATTCTGGGTCCTGGTAAGATTCTGAGTCGATCTAGCTATGTCCGTCCGTCTGTCCGTCTGTTTGGGATTGAAAATGGGCAAAATCGGTTAATAAACAAAAAAGTTATGGGCTAAAAACTAGAAACACAGGGTGTCCGTTTTATACTTTTCTGTCGATATTTCTGCAACAAAATCATGTACGACAGCGAAATTTTGTATGTATAGTTCGGGGATCGATATAAATTCGGAAACCAAAAATGAGCGTGGTCCGCCCGCTTTACCGTCCACCTCCCATATAAGGTGAAAATCAACGAAATTGTTCTCAATTAGTTCAAGGACCAATGTAAACTCGGAAACAAAAAATAGGCGTGGTCCGCCCACTTTACCGCCCCCTTCCATATAACGCAAAATTTGAAAAAGTTGATGGTGGGTATTTAGATTCGGCCGGGCCGAATATTTGCGCTTGTTTTGAGTTGAGGAGTATTATTTCAAAATAAAATACTCTTCATACTTTGTGAAATTATTGACTTCTTAAATGAAACGAAAATATTAGTTCATCCAAAATTTAACAAAATGAAATAAATTCCTACAAAAAAGAAATTCTGTGAAAAACGAAATAAATTCCAAAACTAATTTTGAAAGCGACTTATTCTTTTTCTAAACAAATGAAATAATCTCATAATAAAATAAAGGTCAAAATATTTTCCTTAATTAATTTAATTTTTAAGATTAGAAAATACAACAAGAAAACTTTTATTCGCTAATACAAGCAGTAAGGAAAGTTTTTTGGCCGTCGTTATCCTTCGAAATACCAAATTTTTTTCCACACATGTTGTGAAATTAAAAAATCGTTGAATGAAAAATCGCCCTAAAGTAAAAAATAAAACTTTTTATGGGATTAATTTGGTGCAAATTTACCCCAAAAAACATATATATATATCCCAAAAACGAAGAAAAATTGCACCAAAATTGCGTGTTGTTGTATCCTATTCAAATTTTGGAGCCATATTTCCAGGGGCCATATTTCGCAGAGTCAAATTGTAAACTATGTATTCAAACCATTAACGCTTTGGAATCAAGTTGATTAAAAAATCATTATGTTTTCTATTATAAAGTTGTAAACGAAAGCCGATACCGTTTTTTTGCCAATGTGGATGCAACCATGGTGAATTTTGAATCTTATTTTTTCCTTCAGTGTATAGGCATAGTTTGCAAACTTAATTCTTAACTACTCTCTCAGAATTAATTGCAAGATGATTGGCTGATTTGCAGTGAGGTAATGTAAAGTTATATTGTGATATAGATCCTTAAACAATATTGTTGAGGGAGGTGAACATAAATGGTATAAACTACTATAGATGTTCCAATAATATATCAAATATAAAGAATGCAATTAAATTTCTGGATATTATTTACAGTGCTATTCTCGACTGAATGACAAACAAATTTATTGTGATAGTAAAAAAAATTGTGACAATAAGGAAAATTTTTCTATTCTGGCTTTGAAAATAAATTTTTTCGTATACATTTTTGGTGATAGTTGTCACATTTATAAAAGCACGTGATAATAATTAATGAATGACAATTGTCAAGAATTCGAGAATAGCACTGTTAGTCTGTTGTACAAAGAAGGAAGCCTAAGGAAGATATAACTTTCGTAATTGGAGACAATTGTTACTTTTTTTTTTTTATTTGTAAAGTCAACCAATACAAAAAATCTACATTCTATCCACAAGCCATGAAATGCAATAAACATCAAGAATAATTTCTTAGGGATTTTAGTAAAATTTATCACTAACTAAATTTCAATCATTTGAAGTATGACATGTCATTCAAATAGAACGGTGCTCGCTTTTAGACAGTAGCTGTATTCCGATTTTTTTAGATGTTCATTATCTTAAAAAATAATTATCAACTTCAACCCATAAAGAGTCTTATTAATCAAAAAGAAATATAAAAAAAAATCATATTTAACAAACATATCTTGCATTTAACAAACAGTTCTTCATTAATAATCTTCATCGTCAAAGAAAAATCCCACATCAATAAGTAGGTTTTTAATGATTTCGTATTAAACAAGTACGTAGATGAACACAAAACTAGTCTAATGATTTTCTTAAATACTACCCACTGTGTTTTGGTAATTTACTAATTTCCAACATTATTTAAATTTTTTTCTCCTTTCACACGAAGCAACAGTATGTGATGAATATTTTTAATGATAATTATTTCTGGAGCTGTTATTTTTTTGTTATTTCTTCTTTTTTTTTTTAGAAATTTGTGAGTAGGATTTCCTATTGTTTCCTTTCAATACATTTCGTGAGATTATCAAACAGTTATTACCTTTAAAAGAAGACAACAAAATCTTTAGACTGACACAAAATTAGCAACAAATACAATAAAATAAAAAAAGTAATAAATGAGATGAGCAAAAAAAGAAGCAAATCTCTTTTTAAGATATCCTGTTTGTTGTTTACTAAAGTTGGATGAATGATGATCATTTTGTTCTCATGATCATCAGGCACTACAAATTCGGGTTGTTGCTTTTTTTTTAATGTTTTTATGCACAGTGGTTGTCTAGGTTTTGCTAGAACTGAGGAAAATAATTAACTTAAATGATTTGAGAACATGAAAATAAAAATATTTTTATATGAGGATAGACGCAGTTGCGGTTTAACAAAGGTTTAAAAATGATATTACTTAATGAGACATACATTTCTTTAACAATTTTGAATAGTAACATAAAAACAGGATTTCTTAAGTTATAATTTATTTAAATTACAGTGGATAAAATTTGGTCATAGTCCTTCTGACATACAGAAAATTCTAATACATTTTTTACAAAACTATTGAGCTCTCTCTCTGATTCTGTTGTATATACATTTTAAATTAAATAAATATTTTTAAACATTTTTAAAAGATTTAATAATACAAAGCTTGAAAGACCAAATCCTTCCATAAAAATCACTGTGCCACAAAGAGATTTGATCGTAGTTTTATGTAGGATACTCATTTAAAAATTGTTGTATTTTTTTTCTATTGTTGCTTTTAGTTAAAATTGTTGTTATTGTTGTTCTTCTCAGTTAAGATTTACAAATTCTCCTCATTTGTTTTTTCAGTTATTCTTTAACTTTTCTAAATCACAACTGAAACGCCAAGACAGGTAAATATAGTTAGTGATTTTAAAAAATTATCCTTTTGTTATCTTCTTAAAACTTCTAGCGAGTAAGAAAAAATTAATTTAAATTAAAGGTAAAACAGACAAGAGTTCGAATACAAGACTCTACATAATATTTACGAAAATTTTATTCTGCTGCTGATGAAAAAGACGATTTTTGCTAAATACTCTCATGTTTGACAAAAGCATTAAAGTTTACTCCGTAATGGTGATGATGTTTATACTGCAACAGATGATGATGATGTTAGTAGTTTTAGATGAAAGAAGAGCCACAAAACAGTATGTTGTTTATGAGAAAAAAGAGCGTGTATAAGCCGCCTTTTTAGAGCAAAAATAAAGGTACAAATAACAACTACATTTATAAAAAAAACACACACATACAGGATTACATGCATACTTAATGGTTTGGTTGATTTTGGAGATACACTTAGAGAAAAAAAGCAGTTAAAATTATTATAATCTGGGGAATGTTTCTTTTAATGTTAGTTATATGAAAGAAATACATTGGTATAACGGAAGAGTATGTTTCGAATAGAATTTGGTCTTCTCTGACACATGGTGGGGCAAAATTTTTGGTACCAAATCTGAGTCTCCTAATCTCGGATTGAATTGAAATGTATGGTAGAGTGTTGTAGAGGAAGACCTTAGCTCTCAGAAAAATCACCCTACGCTAACACAATATAAGAAGCTACATTTGCCAAAGTTGACTACCTCAAGTATGTAAAAGTTTAAACAAATTTTAACTTCTACAAATCAATTCCGATTTCAAAGATTTTTGTGTTTCTGTAAAGAGGAGGGAGGACATTTGTATGGGGGCTAGGGGAAATAATGGACCGATCATAACCAATTTCAATAGGCTTCAAAATAACTCCTCTTGCCAAATGTCATAAAGATATCTTCAAAATTGCGACCTGTACTTTGTTCACAAGGTTTACATGGAAGCCAAGAATAGGACAGACAGCCGACCGACGGACGGACATTGATAAATCGACTCAGAAAGTGATTCTGAATCGAACGGTATACTTTAAGATGGTGCCCGATGATTTTTTCTGTGCGTTACAAACATCAGCACAAACGTATAATACCCCAACCACCTATGGTGGTGTAGGGTATAAATAGCATATTAGCATAATCCCAGCAAAAATTTGTTGGCTTTTGGTAATGACTACTACTTACTAGACTCATTACCTGGTAATGAGTTGTCATTATTTTACTAATTTCTTGTAGTAGTTGAATAACTAGTTACCAGTAAAGAATAAGTTCATTTAGGCTCAGTTCGCTAGAGCGACTGAATATCACTCAGAAGGTTCACGGTTCAAAACCAAACTAAACCAATATATTTTTTTAAAAAATTATTTTAATTTCTATTGGTATGTTAAAACTATTAACAACGCACACAAATTTTAACGCATACATGGCGTAGTGAGTAAGGTTCAAATCTCAGTTGAACTAACTTTTTGTTTTTATTTTTTTCATAAATTTTGTAGTATTTGATTAACTGTTTATTTGATCGTTTAAAATAAGTATCTTAATAATGGGGACCCATGGATTCGTGGACATAGCCATATAAAGGTAATGAGTTTTTCACCCGAATTATAAGTAGTTACCGCCTTTTAGCAATATAATATGTTGGCTTACCGGGATATTTCAACTATTATTTCGTATGTAATGTATAAAATAATCGGTGCAAGAATTATTTCAAAAGCTTTACAGACCCATTTTTGTTAATTTTTCAAAAATTTTCAAAATTTTTGAATTGTCAAAAATCAACTTTGACACCGTGCAGCTTATCTCGTTTTATCGCAGGGTGACTACAAGATGATTTTTCTGAAAGCTTAGGTCCTCCTCTACTACTTTTCTTTACATTTGAATGTAGTTAAGGAGATAAGGATTTATATTCAAAAATTTTGCGTTTGGCCCACAGTGTGACAGGAAAGTGTCTATGAGATCTCAAATAGAGAATTTTTCATTCGATTTTAAAGAGATTGATAAACAAAATATGAAAATTTTCATGTGTAATATTAATATGGATTCCGGGTCACTTAGGGGTCAATGAAAACTAAATTGTGGGTGAACTGTTTACATATTGTTTATAATGACTATTTTAGTTATAGTTTTTTAACCCATGACTGTCATTTTTAGGATGTTCTTCTTTTATACATTGCTATAGAAGTACTTCTATGAAAACAATATTTAATCCAACCAATCCAACTCCGTCCAATTAAAAGGTATTAGGCCCTGTTAAAAAAGCAATTAAAGAAAATTAAAGCTCAGCAAAAAATTAAACGGAGTTTAAAAAAAATGGACTTATTCCAGAAAAAAGTAGCCAAAAACAAACAAAAAAAAAAAAAAAAAATCTAATGCAGGTAATTCCAAAAAATATTAGATACTTTAATAACATGATATAAGAACTGAAGGTAGAATCATTTGGGAGAGTTGTCATTTGTAATGCTTGATAAGTCAGAAAATTGAAAAAATTAAAAGCAACAAGATAAAACTTACAACTAAAAAAAATGTTAAATGTTTTTTTTTTTTGCACTTGAATTTTCCAAATATTTCTTGCAAAGATCAACAGCAGAATTCCATTTTTGTAATTTTCACTCAATAAATTATTAGTAATTATTGCTTTTAAATAAAATTTACATATTTTCATAAAATTTATTCGCATATTTTTTTTTTTTTTTAGTTTAACATTTTTTTATATTTTTGATGTTTTGTTTTGAATTTTTTACATTTTGTTTTATTTTATATGTGACTGACTTTTCAGGGTAAATCAAATTGAGAACACAATTTCTAATGATTATACCTTCTGTAGTTATATTATGCTTTAATAAGAAATAATTTATTCTTTTAAATTTAGAACTTGAACGAAACCAAAAAATATAATAAGTAATAAGTTCTAAATTTTGTATTAATTTTATAAATAAATTGAGGTTTATTCTATGTTCGATTTCGTGATTTTCAAATAGAAAATATTACAAATATGAATGTTATATTTTCTTTCAATGTACACTGAGTAGTTAGTTCGAAATTTTGCGACCGTTGTCTAAAGGTTTTTGAGTATTTGAATTCCAAAATAAAATCAAAATACAATCTTTAGTTTTTGTGTGTGTTATTTAGCTAAAGAATAAAAAAATTCAAATTCACATTCTAAGAAGGGGAAATAAATGATAAGGAAAAAAAAAAGAATATTTCACAAAATGTGAATAAATTGTGAAAAATAGTTAATCTGTTGCATAGTCTTGTCTTTATAATATACATACTATGTATATATGTATGTGTACCGAGTTGTTTTTGTATCTGTTGTCCCAAATTTAGAAAACTGGTATCTTCTTAAAGAACACTAACAACAACAACCATTATCACAGGTATAGAAAAACATCTTATGATTTTGTATTTATTATATGAAATGGTATGCGAATAACTTATATCCAATGTTTGGTTAAAGATTTATTTTATAATAATGTATTTAGATGCAAAAGTGTATGTTTATGTATGAGTATCTGTGTGTGTTTGTATGTTACATTTTTACGGTCATCAACATTTTACGAAATTATGAGAAATACATTGATTTTTGAAAGGTAAGAAAAAGTAATAATTTTAAATTAGGTTAAATGTTTATTGTTTAAATTTTCGTTCTTCTTGTTTATTTTCTCTCTCTCTCTCTCGTTATTTTGTTGTATTATTATATTATTAAGGTTTTTGCGTTTGCGTATTTTTGTTACTTTTTTACATTAAAGATTTATGAATGAAAATACTGAAAATAAATTACAGCTGTATGTACGATTTGAGAGTTTTAATGGTGTGATGTGATTTTTCGGTTTCTGTTATCTTTTGCTTGTACTTTATTCGGAAATTACAACAAATATTTAATGAGCATGAACAATCGATAATTTTATTTTATAATACGTTTGGATTTATATTACACCGATAGTTGCTTTTGCATATATAATGCCGTCTTTATGGTATACGATAAATTAACATTAAAGTTCAAGAAAATGTGTAGAGGAATTTCCAAAGAATTATATTTTAGTCTTTAAATAATCACAAGTGAATTTAAAACGTTTATTTCACATTTTGAAAGGGTAACTACAGTGCTGTGCAAAATAATAGACTTATTTTTATTTGGTAAATATTTTCCATTATGAATGATATTTAAATTTATTTTTTATTTATTTAAGAACTGTACTAAAAGATACACCATCAACAAATGTTTTTGTTTTTTTATGACTTTATTTAAATAAAAAATAAAAATAAATCATTTTCCTATGATTCAAAATAATAGACTTATTCAATATTTCTTAAACAAATATATATATTTTTTTTCATTAAAGACTAAAACAAATTAAATTTTCTGCTAAGATTGAATATTATAATAATATGCCAAGTTAATTCAATAACCTGAATGACCGCCATTATTGTTTAAAATGCACTGAACTCTTCTGGGCATTGATTCTATAAATTTTTGGCATTTTTCTATAGAAATTGCCTCCCATTTCTTTTTAACATCTTTCCAAAGTTGATTTTTATTCCGAATATCTTCCCATCTAGACCTCTCTTCAGTTCAACCCAAAGGTTATCAATAAGATTTAGATCCGGTGACTGTGAAGGCCATTCTAAAACAGATACATTGTTAGCACTCAGCCAAGATTTAACAAATTTTGAGGAGTGCTTAGGATCATTGTCCTGTTGTTGTTGTCCATTCTGGTGGCATATTGTTCTCCATATAGGATAGCATAATATCCTTCAAAATATCACGGTACATTTCTTGGTTCATTATTTTTGTAATCTAATAAAGATGGCCAACACCATGCCAACAAAATTCTCCCCGCACCAATATACTTCCTCCGCCGTGTTTTACAATCTTTTTTGTATAACGATCATCTAGTTCCTTTCCATTTGGTCATCTAACATTTCTGCGACTATCTGACCCGAACAAGTTAATTTTTGTCTCGTCGTTCCATAAAATGTTCTTAAAATTATCAACTTCACTATTTTTAATTTTTGTAACAAATTTTTTTCGAGCTGCTTAGTTTTTTGAGCTTAAAAATGGTAACTTCCTGGCGATTCTACTTGGCAGACCATTCTCTAAAAGTTTACGTCGGACTGTTGAAGCACTAATTATGTTACCTATTTCTTCAGAAACGGCTTTTGAAGATAGAAATGGCTGCTTCTTCACTAGAAGAACTATCTGTGAATCCGTGGTAGCGGTTATTTTGCAAGGTCTACCACGTGTTTCTTTTGATGGCTTCCACTTGATCGCGTTTCTTACGAAATGATGAGACCTTCCAAGCAATTCCGCAATAAAATCAAGTGTTTTTCCTTGGTCACGTAATTATTTTACTATTCGCCTTTCTTAAGGAGTGCTATGTACATTAGGACCCATCATTTCGTAAAAATAATATAATTTTATAATATTTTTTCAACAATAATATTTCATTTACCTTACATTTAATTATTTTCAGAAAATTTATCCAAATTATAAGGTAAATTAAAACAAAAAATATAATCCTTTAAAATAACTCTATTATTTTGCACAAATTATATTTTAACTTTTCTTGAAATGTTTACGAAAGCGCATAAAGGAAAGAAAAAAACTTCTTAAAAATACCCATTATTTTTAGTATTGACAATATCAAAAATAACGGTACCAAAAATTTCTAAGAGCATGTTTTTTTAATAGTGTTAAATCGAAGAGAAAATATTTAATATACAATAGCCTATTATATTGCACAGCACTGTATTTGTATTGTAAGCTGACATTTTTAAGGAAAAATTTAAAGCAATCAAATTTTTTCTACAAAATTGTTATTGAACTCAATTATACAATTAAAGCAATTTTTTTTCTCTTGAAAATTAAATAATACCTTAAAATTTGATCCTTTATTGTTCATACATAAGTAGCCTTGCGCCATAAAAAGCCAATGACACGTGACTTAAGCCCCCTACTTAGTTACGATCATTTTTAAAATTGTCCTATTTTATTTCACTTGCACACAAACATACACACAAGGATATAGAAAGCAGTAAATATAAAATATTATTTTGCTTTTACATGATGAAAATCCATTTATTATTTTCATTACTTTCCTTGAAAATATATTGACTATTGTCACCTTTACTATATTAGCGGGGTAAGGTAACAAATGAAAAAAGGGACTTTGTACATTTTATTTAAATGCGAGTTTGACAGTTCTAGCTACATTAATCTATTGGCGAATGTAGCAGCGGCATCAGTTTTATAGGGTTTTATTGCTCGTGTATTGAAAAGGAAAAAAAATAATACTACAAGAGAGTAGATTTGAACTCTAGTACCTCTTTTGTTTATCAGTACTCGTTCGAAATTAAAGTGACATCTGCTATTTGCGCAAGCGCAACAACACACACTACAACCAACAAATGATTCCACATGTGAGCACTTTAATAACGTGTGTGTTACACTGTAAAAACTGCAAATGTTGTTTTTTATTTTAATTCATAGGATAATTTTAGACTTTATGTTTTGTTTTTCTTTTATGAGTTGTTTCCCCCCTGTAGCAGTGAACTTTAATATAGTTGCTATTGTTATTCAATTGTTGTTGCATGTAATTGTACATTACAATACATACGCTTCGTGTTACTGTATTTTACATAAAATACTAGACAGTGGTTTATTTGGAAAGATGCCGGAAGCAAGAATTCTCGATTCGGATGAAAAAGTAAAGTTATACTTTTGTAATTCAGTTTTTGCAGGATTTTAGACAAGATGTAGGGAGTAAAATTCTAATTTTTAATAGTTTAAAGGCAAATCGATAAAATTTCCATAAAAAGGCTTTGTTTTTTATTGACACAATTTTTCTATAGAAAAATTTTTTTATCGATAAATTTTCTACAGAAAATCATTGCTATCGATAAGTTTTCTTTAGAAATGGGTTTATCAATAAATGTTCTATTGATAACACTGGTCGACAAAAAAATATTCGTCCTTCTTCAAAAGAAAAAAAAATATGTGGATTAGATGGAATTCGACATGCTAAACACAAATGTGCTTTCAGATTTTTCCCACCAGGTCGAGATTTTTTTTATGGGTGTGTCTGATATTTCGCCCTAAATAAGCCGATTACACAGGTCAACAAAATCGCAAAAAGTGTAGAAGTAAAATGAAAATTTTCCACTACGTCACATTTTAACCCATTGAAGACAAAAGAAAATTTGCTTCCTTGAGGAGTTTTTAGGATATTTTCTAAGTAATAGGTAGAGGAAATTAGTCACAAATTTTTTATAGATAAGAAATTTTTGGTTTATTTCCATTTATATATTAAATCTTCACGATATTAAGTGAACTAACAATAAGTATTCGAATCTTAAATCTAAATCTTAATTTATATTAAGTCCAACCACTGTCGGACGAAAAAACTTTATTCAAAGGGTTTAGCTTCTGCGGAGGTCTGTTGTATTCCTTCTTCTCAAACGGTTGTAGCCATCGCTTCTTATTATGTTTCGAGCAAGTGGGTTAGGGTCTACTTCAAGCTTCCTCAAATACAATTCTGTGTGTTTTCTTATTTCATTTTTGGCAAGAACAACATTGAAGTCCTTGTGAATGTTATCATTTTTCACATACCAGGGTGCTGCTGTTGTCATTCGTAGTATTTTATTTTGGAGTCTTTGAATTTTATCAATATTTGAAGCAGAGGCCGTGCCCCATAGTTGGTATCCAACTAGCACCATATATGCTTTATAATTGAGTTATAGATCAACAGTTTGCAATCTAGACTTAATTTTGTGTTTCTACCAATTAGCCAGTTAATTTGGAGTGATTTCAACTTAAATTCGGTTAATTTTGTACCTATATGTGTTTTCCACGTAAGACGTCGATCTAGATCAGTGATGCGCACACACACTACTATACATTTGCTCTTGTGTATGTGAAGCAGCAAAAAACTCTGCTTGATTTGCATTGACATTAATGAGAGAGCAGCAGTCGAACGAAGTAGTTTATAGTGTACGTGTGAAGCAGCGTTGCGTAAGCAGCATTTGTAGTCTAGACTCGCGAGTTAGGAAATTTGAAAATTGCGCATCTCTGATTAGATGCATACCAAGGTATTTTACTTCCGTTTGTTGGGGTATAATCTGATTATTTATCAAGATTGGGTGACACGAATCTCTTCGCAATGTGAAGGTAATATATATACATTTTTGTTCATTCACTTTTATTCTCCATTGCTTTAACCATTTTTCTAGACAGATTATATGATCTTGCAAGAGTTTAGATGCTTCTTGAGGGTTTTCATGCACGCCTAAAATAGCTGTGTCATCTGCAAATGTTGATATGTGGGTTCGACTACTAGTTGGCATATCAGAAGTGAATATTAAGTACAGAAAGGGACCCAGTATACTTCCTTGGAGTACACCTGCTTCAATGGACTGCGGTGAGCTTATAAAGTCTCCCTCTTTAAGGACAAACTTTCGATGAGTTAAATAGCTTTCTAACAGCTTATGCGTATTTGTTGGTAAATATTGTTTAATTTTAAATAATAATCCTTCATGCCATACTTTATCGAAGGCTTGTGAGACATCAATGAAGAGAGCGGAACAATATTTCTTTTCTTCAAACGTCTTAGATATAATATTTATAAGTTTGTGAGTTTGTTCTATAGTGCTATGTTTTTCTCTAAAATCAAATTGATGTGTTGGAATACAATCGAAACTAAGATATGTGGTTACAAAAATGTAGTACTAGTCAAGTCTCTATCTTGTCACACTTAGTCCCTAGAAGTCTTTAAAGTTGTAAAAATCAATAATTTCTCACTTAACCCTTCACAGAAAAAAATATTTCAAATTATTTCTTAATAAAATTATCAACTAACTTCATATTGGGATTTAATTATATTATTTATTAATATAATTAATTTTCTAATTGGTTTACAATTTTGTTTTGTAAAAAAATTTACAGCTGTTAATAAAATATACTGAAAAATGAAAGATTTGTCTATAAAAATACAGAAATAAAATAAATTTAAGTAAATTTCTTAAAATTTTCAGCTCACTATATCTATTAAAAAAAAAGGGTAACAATAACAATAGTTATTAATATTATCATTTTGATGATCGGAGCAAAATCAATTAAAAATGAATATAAGCAATTTCGTAAATGAAGTAAATGTTTACTTTTTTCTGTGTTATAAAACCATGAGGGGTAAGGAGTAGTTGTAGAGGGAAAACTTGTACATATTCGATATAAATAATACAAGACCGTAGATCTCAATTTTTAAAATCGCATTGTGTTTCTAGTTTTTAGCCCATAACTTTATTGTTAATTAACCGATTTTGCCCATTTTCAATCCAAAACAAACCTTATATAAGAAAAATATTTGTGCCAAATTTCGTCCCCCTACGTTGTCCCGTTCGAGCCCTATCCTGCTTTCAACAGACGAACAGACGGACGGACATAGCTAGATCGACTCTGAATCTAACCAGGACCCAGAAAATATATACTTTGTGGGGTCTTAGATGATACCTTCGATTTGTTACACACGGAATGACAAAATCAATATACCCCCATCTTTTTGATGGTGGGTATAAAAAGTACGTTTTGTTAAAATAATTTTGTAAAAATGTATAATTTTTTTGTGTTTTAAATGGAATTTTTTTCACAAATGAGTGATTCCATGTCAAAACGGACAACGATTGGACTTGACATCTCCGATTTCTATGAAATTCACTACAGATATTGACAATTGGAAGTGTTTTTCAAATCACAAAATTTTAGACTCATGTCCTTTTCCGGTCAAAAAATATGACGGTTTAAAAAACGAAAAAAAAGGTAATAATTTAACAAAGGTGTGCTTGTTTAATTGCTAATAACTTCTAAACTATACATGATAGATATCTAGTTTTAGTTTCATGTTAAAGACAAAAATATTACCTAATAACGATATTTATAAAATTTTTTTATATCAAAAGTTTAAAGGTTAAAGTTAGACTTATAATAATCAAATCATTATATTTCAAAAAACGATATTTTTAAAATTCTGAAAAAATATATAATGTTGACGTAACTCTTCTTCCTACGCACGTAAAATTTCAAGTTGGAGTCTCATTTAGTTTAGAAGTTATGGACCAAAATAAAATCTAATTACACTGGTCAATAAAAAAAATCCTCCCCCATAGACGAATAGTTGGAGTTAATGTATTTTGATGTGCTAAACACGAATCTGCTTTCAGTTTTTTTCCATCAGGTCTGGATTTTTTATCGGCGTGTCTAATATTTCGCCTATAGTAAGGCCACTCTAGTATATTTCCTCATAACTCAAGAACGGTGTATACGATTGATCAAAGTGATTCACCAAAAGATGCGGACTAAAAATATCTTTAAATTCCCAAACTTAATTTTTTATGTGCTCAATAGTTTTGGAGTTATTTTGAAATAAGTGTCCGAAAAAAATCATTTTCATGCAAAATTTTAGATTTTTTTGTTACTAAAATTTCTTTTAATAAATGAAAACATCTAAAATGTTACAGTTTATCATCTTTATCTTAAAGCCGGTAATGCTGCGAATAAAATAAGGCATATATCTTCAAAATTGATGCACAAATCGTGATTTTATTCACAGTTAAGTAAAAATACCCATGTTACATACAATTGAGTAGAAATACAGTGGTGGCCAAAAAAATTTTTTTTTTTATTTTTTTCTTGAAACAAAAATAGATGGACTAGGTTGATACTGTCGAGTTAAACAAGAATCTGCATTCACTTTTTTCTATTGGGTACTGATTTTTTTTATGTACATGACTAATACATCACCTTATTCAGCGGATACACTATAAAATTCGAGAATGGTTTGTCGAACTTAGGCTATAACTCAAGAACCCTTTACACGATTGATAAGTTATACACCAAAAGATGCATACGAAAATTGTCTTCAAGGTATGTTCACAATATTTTTTATTCCTTGAAGAATTTCAGAGTTATGGATCAAAATTTTCACCACTTTTCAAAAAAATAAATTTTAAAATTATCGGTACTAATTACCGAATAACTACGGAAATATTAACTGGACAAAAAATTGCATAAATTCATTTCAAAGAAAATTTAGGTCGCTATATGCTAAAGTTCAATTTATCTTAATTGGAAAAACTGTTCTCAAGTTATACAAGAATGACTGCCTAAAGTCGTGGTAATAGTAGTCATGCTCATAAAAAAAAATCAATGCGTGATAGAAAAAAAGTAAAAGCTGATTCTTATTTAGCACGTTGAATTCCATCTAATCCACCTATTTTTTTTTTTTTTGTCCACTAGTGTATTTCCACTTAGCAATATGTGGCTTTATTTACTCTCAGTTTTGCCAGCTTTGATAAAGGTGATAAACTTAAATATTTTTGATGTTTTCACTTAAAAAAAAAAAGTTTCAGTAAAAAAGAAATGTTGAATTTTGCATGAAAAAAATTTTTTCCGACACTTTTTTCGAAATATCTCCTAAACTATTGAGCGGATAAAAGCCAATGTTATTCCACATATTTTGGTGTATTATTTATATAAATCGAGTTATAATGAAATATAATCGAGTAATCGGCTTATTTAGGGCGCAATATTAGACACGCCCATAAAAAAAAATCGCGATCTGATGGAAAAAAAGTGAAAGCAGATTCGAGTTTAGCATGCGGAATTCCATCTAGTCCACATATTTTATTTTTTTTTTTGAAGGAGCTCAAAAAAATTTTTTTTGTTGACCAGTGTTATTTATAACTTCTAAACTATAAACAATAAGTTTATAGTTTAGTATCATTTTAAAGATTAAGATATTGTCTTCAAAATTATGTATAGTAAATTTATTTAATTCGAAAGTTCAAAGGTCAAAATTAAACTTATAAAAATAAAACCTTTATATCTCCAAAAACAATATTTTTAAAATATAAACCAAAGTCAAATTTTGTACATAAAATTTAATTTTTTTAAATAAAAAAAGTTAAATTAATTTTGTAAATATTTGAAATTTTTAAATACTAAAAAAAATAGTTTATTGTCCTTTTTGATATGGAATTACTCAAATGTATTAAATAATCTAAAAATATTGTTCGCAAAAAATTTTTAACAAAACAACTAACAAAAATGCTTGTTCTAAAGAAAAATATACTTCCTAAAATAAAAAAAAAAAATTGATGAAAAATATAAGATTTTTTCTGCAAAAGCTGTAGAAATTTGCTGCAGAAATTGGTTATTATTGATAAATTTTACGTAGAAAATTGTTGTTACCGATAAATTTTCAATATAACAATTTTGTTATCGATACATTTTATGTATTTTTTAATATAGAAAAATTTTCTATAGCAAATGTTTTTTTGGACAAATTTTCTAAAGAATATTTTTTTTATTGATAAATTTTCTAATTTTTTAAGTTTATCGATAAATTTTCTTAAATACTTTTATATTCTATAATTTTTTTATCAATCATTTTTTAATTGTAAATTGTTATTGATTAATTTTCTATAGAAAATATTTATTATTGTTAAATTTAAAATTTTTAAATTAAAATCTTAAATTAAAAACAATTTCAAATAAATAGTTTTTTTTAATTTGTATGGAAAAATATTATAGTGAGGGGAAGTTTAATAAATGTTAAAATTCTTCATTTTTACACCACTGTGCAGTAAACTAACTTCTCGAACATGCATAGTAATGCATTTACGATTACAAGTAATGGCACCCCAGTTTAACTATGACTATTAAGAGAAAAATTACCTTTACCTTGAAGGTTTTAAAAGTATATTTTTTTGTTATTGTTATTTTCATTAAATATTTTTTTGTACATAAAAAATAAAAAGCAAGAGAAACAATAATAACAATTCTGTTGGTTTGGTTCCATTCGCTTGAATATGCCAATTTTGTATTATTTAGTTTAAATATTATTCGAAAAAAATTAAAAACAACAATAATGGTTTCTGGCGTTTCTTCTGTAAGCATTTATTCGGTCGCTCGCTCGTTCGTTCGTTCACTGCCCTCAATTTTAGTTTCTCAATATTTCAATATTTTATTATGTATTGTTTTTTAGAGCATTCGTTGTTGCAATAATATTTTTATAGTTTAATTTTAACTACAAAATTTATTTTATTTTATCAAGGGGTTTAAAAAAATTTTACGTTAAGGGTTGTCGCGTAATTGTTGGTCTATTATTTCTTCGGTTCATAATGTAAGAATGAACTGTTGCAAATATGTTTAAGGGTGAATATTAAACAAGTGTTGATAAAGAAACGATATATTTCTTGCAACAACAAATTTTTAATTTGGCACATGTCAATCTAAGGATATTGAATTTGTTTATATGCACATATGTATATTTTACTTAAAAAAAAAACGTATAACTTACAAAACTTGTTTGTCGTGTTTCATATAAAAGTTATACATAACAATTAGTTAGAAATCTTATACTGTTTTAGTTTTATGTTGAAAATATGTATAAATCTCAAACTGTTTAAAACTAATATTGATCTAAATTTGTTTTCCAAGAAATTTTAAAATTTCTGTGTATTTTTACATTCTTTTTATTATTTGATTATATTTGCCGGTATGAAATAATTTTTACATAAAATAAAAATATTGTTATTTTATTGTATTCATAACTATTTTTTTTTCGTCCTTTTCTTTGTATTTCAATGGGTGCTTTTTTTTTTGGAACATTTAATTTTTTTCTCTTCTTGTTCTAATATCCAGCTGTTCATTTTCTTGAATAGAGTCAAATTCAACATGACAACAGTTAAAGATTTGTACGTTTATTTCGAAATGGGACATCTGTTTGGTTTTTTATTTTACTTTAATTCGAACTGATCTATTAACAGTGAGACATTCAACAAATGTCATAGAATGTGGAATGTTAGACACAATCTATGAGAACTTGAAATTGTGTAAAACTTTTTAATTGTTGTTTTAATATGTTTTGTTTAAGATTTATTAGACACTGTATATTTCTTAAAACTTGAAGTTTTAAAGTGATTTGTCATTGTTTATAACATGTAATAAAAAGTTTATATTTGTATGTATATTCAAATTAATTTTGTAGTCTAAGGAATTCTACATGTTCCTTTAAAATATCAACAGAATTTTCGCTAAGCTAAACAAACAAAGAAACATGTCAAAATTTCAAACTTTTATTTATATTCTTTTTCTTTTTAGTATTTATAAATGTTGCTTTCAAAATTTGTATTTGCAGTTAAATTTTATAAAAAATTATCGATAACAAAAAACGTTTATAGAAAATATTTCAAAAAACAATTTTATAAACAAAATTTAATGATAATCCATTTTCTCTTAAGAAAATTTATCGGTAACAAAAGTTTTCTATTGAAAATTAATCGATTACAAAATTTATCTATTAAAAATTTATCGATAACCAACATTTTCTACAAAAAATTGTTTACTAAAAACATTTGCGTATAAAATTATCGATAAAAAAATTTCTTTACGAAATTTAACTATAAACAAATTTCTTTAGAGACAAAACAAAACAAAAAATGTCCATAGAAAATTTATCAATAACGAAAATTTTACATGGAAAATTTATGGATTTTTTAATATATAAAAATTATCGATTACAAAAATTTTCGTAGAAAAGTAATCGATAACAAAAATTGTCTATAGAAATTTTTCCGATAAAAAATTTTTATATAAAAAAACATGAAAGAAAAGCATAGTCGGTCAAGACCGACCATATGATACCCCACACCATTGTGTATGCACATCAAAATTTGTGGAAAGTTCTTTTATGGGACCTGTGACCAATTGTGAACCGATACATGCATTAAATGTAATGCATATCTTTATAAAACATACATATGCATTATATTATGTTGATACTAACATTAATATGGGATTCTGTACTTTAAAGTTATTATATGAGAGTTTGGTCCATAACTCTCATAAAAACTGGCACTGTAGTTTCTACTAATATAAAACTTATTTGTGTCAAATATTAACTATACCAACATATGTATGGAATATATGCACGTTAAAGTGATTTTCAGAAGAGGAGGAGCTATAAAATTTGGCACAAAGATTTATATTTATATAGAACCGAATTCCTTTATTTATATAGATCCGTATACCGAATACTTACTTGTACCGAATTTCATTAAAATATCGCAATATTTAAATCTCTATTCCGGGAGGATAATTGTATGGGGGCTAGGTGAAATAATGGACCGATCATAACATAATAAGGGTTCGTCCTTGGCCTAAATTGATTACTGACTTATCTTTAAAACTGCGACCTGTAGTTTGATTGATTGATTTGTAGACATTAGAGTGTCCCGTAGAAAAAAATTTTGTGGGAACACCCCTCAAACGATGCGTTAAAATTTGCTGAATATGGGAAAAATATTAAAAAAAAATTTAAATTGATCTTCAGTTCCCTACCAGCGATTGAATGTCACGGGTCTAAAACATCTCGTCCAAAAAATAGTATTGAGTTTAATCTTAAAATGGGTATCAAAAAATTCGTAATTTTAAGCCAATTATAGAAAAAATATTTTAAAAAATTTTCGCAAAAATTTTGGTCCAGAAACCGTCATTTTAGTACATCATGCAAAAAATAATCGATATTTTTTCTTAAAAAAAATAGATAAGAATTTTATAATTTTGTTCCTTTTAAGGCTAAAATTTTAAAAAGTTGCATTGTAGTAAGAACTGTTGATAATATATAATTTTCCAGATTTTTAAAAAAAACTGTTCATCAAAATACCTTAAAAAGTCTTCTAGCGAACGAAAATTCCATTGGAAAAATTTTTAAAATATTTTTTCCATAACCAGCATAAAATTACGAATTTTTTGATAACCATTTTTTGATACCCAAAATCGAAACTTTTTTTTTACCAAAAATCGCTGGTAGGGAACTGAAGACCAATTTTAAAAATTTTTTTAATATTTTTTCTCATATTCAGCTAATTTTTACGCATTGTTTGAGGGGTGTTCCTACACCGAAATCTCGAAAAACGCTATTCTCGGAACACTCTAGTGGACATACAAACGGGCGGACATCGTTAATTGTTCTATAGAAAATTTATCGATAACAAGTTTTTTTAAGTAAAATCGTTACAAAACTTAATTATTGTCGATAGCCAACATCAACAAATTTCTAATGAAATTAAAACTACTTTTTCGGAAAACAATTTATCGACAGCAAATAATTTCCAAAGAAAAGTTTTCGATAACAAAAAAAAAATTGTATATAAAATTATCGATAACAACTATTTTTCGACATAAATTTATCAATAATTAAAAATTTCCTTAAAGCACCCCATAGACACACATACTGCATATGCTCAAGCAATTAAATAGTATTAGTAAAATTGAGAGAGCTTTTGAATGTGTGCGTCACATTTAAAAATTTTTTCCGTGCAAAATATAAAAGCACGGAAGCAAGAGCATATTTAATGTGAAATTTAAGAACGCCGTTCCCTGTTTTAAAATCAAAACGATTTTGATTTTTTATACTGCATTGTCGGCATAGATTAACAACTAGATATTTATGTGAGAGAAAAAAACCTAATTCAATTGTCAGAAACTTAATTCAAACAAAAACAAAATACATGTAGTCACATATATTTTGTTTTTGTATTTTCAAAAAAATGAGTAAATTTTTTGAATATTTAGTATAGGGTGGCTCTCACATAAACTTCTAGTTCTATTCTATGATTGTCGGTGTGACGCACACATTCAAAAGCTCTCTCAATTTTACTAACACATACTTATTGCAGGAGCTTGTGCAGTATGTGTCTATGGGGCGCTTTAGAAAATTTATCGATAACAAAGATTTCTATAAACAATTTGTAAACAAAATTTAGAGATAACAAAAAGTTTCTGTGTATTATTTATCGATAACATGAATATTTCAAAGAAATTTTATAGATAGTAAAAATTCTTTATACAACAATTTCAAAAAAAAAAAATAAAAAATTGTCAACCTATATCTTCTATAAATATAATTTGCTAAGCATTTTTTACTTTCCAGAGCTTTCTGAAGCTCCTAGACGACGTAGAGAATTATGAAACTTTTCGTCCTACAAATCCTAACGGAGCCAGATTTTGAAATTTCTATCAGGGAGCGGAGATACGTTGGTTTATATATTTGTAATGTCTAATGGAGACAGATTTTTATTAGGGAGCGGAGATAATCGGATTTATGTGTTTCTTTATAAGCATTTTTTCTATTTAAAGAGATTTCTGAAGCTCTTATAAATATGTTCATCTAACAAATCCTAACGGAGCCAAATTAATCTATCAGGGAGAGGAGATTCTAGATTTTTTTTAACTTTTTGTCAAAATTCCAAATTTTATCGAAAACTGATTTTACATTTCGGGCAGGTAGGGCATTTACGTCGTTTTTTTTTTTAAATTTACTAATTTAATACTTTAGTCACTATTATCCCATCTGATTCTTACATCTTCAAATCTTCAACTTCGATTAGGGAAAGTAAAAGCGTCAAAATGTTGTTCCTATATTTTTTTAAAGATCTTCGGATTAGTTTGAGCATATTTTTATTACTATAATATTATATTTCCTGGCAAAGGCCAGGATATAATATCGTAAAATAATAATTGGAGAAAAGAAGAATTTCGATACAAATAAGAAAATCGAATTATTTAGAAAATTTATTTTAAAAAATTTGTACAAAAAACACATTCCTTTCTTAAAGATGTTTTGCCGATAATAATTATATTTTACAATTGTCCACATTTTCCAAGGGAAATTGCGTCCTGTTTACAACGATTATAACGTAATATAAACATTGACCAATTATTTACAAAAATAAAGCCTATTTTAATTTCATAACATGTCACTAAATTTAACAATAAATAAATTTAATGGATTTGACATTTTTTTATAATTTTACTCAATTTGAAATGATGGCAATGGGAAAACCGGAAATTAAAAAAAAAAAAAAAAAACATGTTTCTTAATATTTTATAAAAATACAGCATTAAATTCACGCATTATTTTTAATCCTTATTAATCCCAAATAAATAAAAAACATACACACAAAAAAGGAAACATCCGAAAGATGAACTGTTTTGTCAACTAAATATCAAGAATATTAAAAAAATGGATCTTTAAATGTGCGTGCATATGTTTGTGCATTAAATTTAACACACGCCATGTTGCATTAACCTTTTTTTGTTTTGGGACAAAAAAGAAAATAGTTGTCAAAGATTTACAAGGATTCAAAATTGATTATACGAGTAGTGTTTTGTAGACACACCTTTCCTAGACCTTTAATTTGTGCAACTTTTTTTTAGACAAGGGTTACAATTGTGAATGAATGGATGTATGAATGTCTGCTCTGATTTTAATCTCACGCTGATAATTAAAGGTTTGTTATAAAATAATTGTTAGACTAAAAGGAAAAATAATACCGTTTTTAAAATAATCATTTAAGACTTGACATCCTGAGTTTTTGTTTTTGAATTCATTTGTTAAAGGGAGTAGCAAGATTTTATCACATCACTTACAGATTTTATTCTGCAAAAGTATTGTGTAAGTTGCATAATTATTAGTTTTATATAATTTCAAATTACTTTTCACACTTTAACTGATTGTAGTAGCAAATAATGTAGAGAATATCAATGATTTGATCTACATGTTTGTATTTTTCTAAAAGTAGGAATGTAATAATACCTCAGCTGTTAGAATTAATGTCTTGTAATATTAGTTGCCAAATTGATTAGTATTGGAAAAATTCGAATTTCTATTTTTTTTTTGGTTTTTAATATATAATATAACTTTTTTTAACAGCAGAATAAATGACATATATTATCTATATATATAAAAGAGTAACGTGTGAGATATTGACTGATTAACTTACTTACCCAGCAAAAACTTTGCTTGACATGTAATGAGTTAAGAAGCTAATATAATGGCTCTTCGCAACTTACACATTAGATGAATAACTCATTATTTTAACACGGCGATGTAATTAGAGGCAACTAGTTACTCTATATTATTACAGGTAAGCATTACAGAAAGCCATTACATGTCATTGCAAGATCTAATTACTTTGAATCTATTCAATAACTCATTAATTTCAAAGTATTACAGATGTCATTTTTAGCAAAATGAATAATAACTAGTTACATTATCGGCTACAAATAAGTACTGAAATATGTAACAATAAAAACATAATCAATTTAAAATATTCAAATTACAGATATAATTTTTCATGAGTCAATTATCATGAATGCATGGAGTACCCCAATGAATTTGTTGACAATAAGCTAGTCTGCCTGCCTTTCGTCGTGTGTTCAACTCCACCAGAGACTGGTGTTTATACGATTGATAAAAAGTAGCAAAAAGTAACATTTTAAAAAATGAGTTCTCAAGTAACTGATTACATATCAGGATAAAAGTAAGTAGTTACTAATCTACTTTCATGTAATGCAGACAGTATGTTTTTATCATTGAAAAGTAACCACATCCGTAACTACATGCTATTACCAAGTTTTTGCTGGGTGGTGATTCATCATCGCACAGCCCAAACGGTTAAAGCTAGAAAGATGAAATATGGACTGTAGTCTCCTGCTGAATAGTTCCACTAAGATGGGATTTTTGGAAATTCGAATGTTTAGGGGGTAAAAAAGGGTAAAATCAGTAACCTTATATCTCTTAAACTAATAGAGATACAAACAAAGTTGATTAGATACCGTTATTCATTTAAAAAATAATCGGATATGTGTCTGGTACTTTTTTGATATTCGGCTCTTTTAGGGAGAAATCGGGTAAAAACTGTAATTTGGTACTTTTTTGGCAACCTATATATTTTTTAATCCAGTAAACATACAAATAAAATGAAAATTAAATTAGTACCTTATCGAAAATTGGCGAATACAAGTTTGCTACTTTTTGGAAATTCGAACGTTTAAGAGGTACAAATCGTACCTGTTTGTGGTACTTTTTTCACAAAATATTTTTTTCTTTTTACTGACACATATGAATATTTTAATATTAGATCCCAGTACAATTTAGAAATTCATTGAAACACAATCTTTGTTACATTCAGGGGGAATAAAAAGTAGCAAAAAGGGGATAAATCTTAAATTTAATTATATTCAAATTAAATATTGCATTTTTTATTATATTAAACTTAGAGACATGAACTTAAGAACATGTAGTCCTAAGTGAGTGAGAATTCACAAGAGGGGAATTTGTGGTACTTTTTTGATCTTCTAATGGCATCTTTTGAATTTTCTATAATATTGAACCTATAAACATGAAAATAATGGTATATGATCCTAAGTGAATGTTTTTTAATGGTACTTTTTTAATTTTCTACAGTATTAAACCTAGAACATGAAATTAAAGATACATTGACCTATGTGGGTAATAATTCAAGAGGGGGAATTTTTTGTACTTTTCGTTCTTCCAACGGTACTTTTTGAATTTTCTAAAATATTCAACCTGGAAACATGAAATTAAAGATATAAGGTTCTAAGTGAATGAGATTGTGTGGTACTTTTTCGTTCTTCTAATGGTATTTTTAGGTTTTTTTTTTCAATGATTGACTTTTTGGTAATTTTTTGTTCTTTTAATGGTACGTTTTAAATTTTCTATAATATTTAATCTATAATCATGAAATTAAAGATATATGGTCCTAAGTGAACGAAAATCCATAAGAAGGTACTTTGTGGTACTTTTCGTTATTATATTACTCGGAATTTTTTGTAATAATAATTAACTTTCAAACGTGAAATTAAAGACATATGGTTTAGAATCCACAGGCCCTATTGGTCACATTCTTCTCTACTAAAATATAATAATAGAAATAATTTGGTAGTTTTTGAACCTTCGAACGTTAAAGTAAGATGTAAGAAATTGGTAACTAAAATATTTCAAAAGTTTATTGTTCTTCCCACAGGATAAAGCAATCGTGGTTGATTTCTACAGGTTTCTTCACTTTTGGTATTTAAATTTTTTTTTTTCTAAATAAAAAGGCTTATCTCTGGGTTTATGCTATTAGAAATATTTTTCGAACATTTTTAGTTATAAAATTATAACAGCACAATTTGAGTTTATAATATAGTATGGTTTTATTAAAAAAATCTAAGCTAACGAGTAGCGGGTATACTGCTCGTTTCAAGATAAATTAACAATGTATTCTCCATGTTTCTGACAACTTATAAATTCCATACTAAAACATCTTACATCTTTTTGAGCCAGAAACGAATCAAGTCAATTTCAAATACCTTGTTCTAAAGTGAAGTGTACTCCAGCCAGGGCAATATGAATGGAACGAAACAAAAAGTAGTCAGAAGGGATAATGTCTAGCCTACAAGGAGGACAAGTATAGACCAATTTCGAAAGTTATAGAAAATATACTGAACTAACACCTTGTAAACCCTGCATGCCCAATGTTAGCCGTTTCGACTGACATTGTTACCAAGTGATCTAAGTAGGACTGAAGAAGAACATCTTATAATTTCATTAATAATAAATTAAAAACCCAACCAATCACAAATGTGTTTTAATTAAATATATTTTTGCAGTAACTTTTAAGAATTTGAAAGACCACCAGCTTCACAGGATCCATTTTTTCGTAGTGTTAGTCGAGTCGACTAACATTGGTCATATAACGAATAAAAAATAAGATTGATTATCTGGAAACGAATAGACTACTTAATAACAGGAGGTATGATGATCGTTCCACATGGACTCAATGGTATTTTTCACTGAGCAATGGTCCCTTTCAATTCACCGCATGCGAGAGAGAAGCGTAATTTCATAATACTCTAGAATCGAAGCTGTTTTTTGCTGTTTTCCTATATATGTATATGACATCAATATCTGTCTGTTTTTGTATGAGTTTATGTAAGAAGCAGGGACACTTTTTATCATGCAAATCCAAATCGCCTTTTTTAAATTATATAAACCACTCAGCATGACTACCATAAACTTAAATTAAAAAATTCAATTTATTTTTTTATTTTATTATTTTTTTTTTTGATACGAAAGAAAGTCTAAGGAGTGCGTTTGGAAAAATCTTAACATATATAATATTCAATAACATGGAAACGGTTGATCTTAGACTATTCATTCTTTTTTTATTTAATTGATAATTTTTTTTATTTATTTATTTATTTGAAATTTGTTGTTTTTTTCATACACAACAAGATTGAATCTTATAAATTACAGTGTAGAATAGAATTTTAAATAAGAAAAGATACCACAAGTTAAAAAAAATAAATTATAAGAATTAATTGATATAAAAAAATTAGAACATTGATTTAAAAAAAAAAATTATATAAAAATTATAAATAGAAGTATGTAAGTTAAGAAAAAAAAAAAAAAAAAACATTAAGAATACAATTTGAATAATGCTGTTTTAAACTTATTTGCGTTGCTTATAATTTGTTTGTCGTGTGGGAGTGTATTCCAGATGCGTGTGGCGTTTACAAGAAATTGCCATTCTGATACGAGGTATCGACGCGTAGGTATGATGAGTTTTTTTCCTCTCCTAGACTCTTATATTGAACAGATTTTCAAAAGAAACACCATAGAGTGTTTTTGAAAACGATGATATTCTATCACGCCTTTTCAAACCAAATATGTACCTTACAATGTTATTAAATAGTACATTTAGTTTTCTTTTGCTGTTTGAGTCACAATTGCAGAACAATTCGCAGCCATAAAGTAGACCTGATATGAGGTAAGCTTTTGCAAGTAATAGTCGGATTCTGATTGGTGTGTAATATTGTGTTATCCAAAGAGTACGTAGCTTTAAGTAAGTTTGAGAAACAAGTGTGTCCACGTGGCTTGTCCAAGTTAAGAAGTTGTTGAAAATAATTCCAAGGTTTTTTGCTCTTTGAACGACCTCAATTTTTTGATTATTAATTTGTATGTCACATTCAATGATTGGTAGAAAATTTTTTTTATGAATGATTAAACATTTTTATTTTTTTGGGTTTAGGCATAGATTGTTTGTAGTTGCCCAATGATGTACCTTATTTAAATCTTGATTGAGTTTAGCGATACTCTCCTCAATAACATCGGTAGGGCTGCTGAGAAATAGTTGGACATCATCAGCGTACATATGAATCAAGCAATGTGATAAAACGTTGGGTAGGTCGTTCACATATATTGAGAATAATAGTGGTCCCAAGATCGAACCCTGTGGTACACTCTTCGACAGTGGTATGGGAGTTGAGGTCATGTTATTTACGTAAACTGATTGAGTACGGCTTTCGAGGTACGATGCAATAAGCCGTGTTGAAGTAGGTGAGAAGTTGAGAAGATGTTTTAATTTCATACATAGTATTTGGTGGTTAACTGTATCAAATGCTTTAGAGTGGTCAAGAAAAATCAAAAAGTTTATATTTCCATCATCAAGTTCGTGTCGTATTTTCTCGGTAACGTCAGCTAAGGCAGTGATGCAACAGCGATTAGCGCGAAAGCCGGACTGCTTTTCAAACAATAAGTTATTGTCTTCTATGTAATGGCTCATCTGCAATTGTAAGAGTTTCTCAAATACTTTAGAGAGAAAGCTTAAGATGGCTATCGGTCGAAACTCTGAGGTAGATTTCGGAATAGGGATCACCTTAGCATATTTCCAGTTGGTAGGGAAAAGGCTTGTAGTTATTATGTTGTTAAACAAGTACGTAATGTGTTGAAGAAGTAATGGCAAAATAATTCTTACGAATTTAGGATGTATATTATCGAAACCAACGGAATTTGACTTGACCAACGTAAAACAATGAGCTACATCTTGTTGAGATACACATGAGAACTGAAAAGCTGTCCGTTCGGCAAAGGAGCTATTTCTGAGTATTTCAGTGGACGCTGTCGAATTTTCTATTGTGCCCGTAGGAAAGGAAGTAAAAGTGTTAAATTCATGCTTAAGTTCCATAGTTCTAAAGTGTTTCCATCGGGTGTATGCAAGGTCTCGGATTTTTATTAAATGTTTTATCTCGGTTGTGAACCACGGTTTATTCTTTGCAGTTATTACTTTTCTTTTTAAAGGCACGGAATAATCGTAAAGTAGTGAAATATTGCTTTCCAAGAATTCTACTTGATCATCAACGGAGGCCATCTGGTAAATTTGAGTCCAATTTACAGAGTTATAGAGCTCATATAGGATATTGTAGTCTATATTGTTGTAATAATAAACTTGTTCATTTTGAACAAACTGGAAGTCGTATGTTACAAAGATAAGGTCATGTTTGGAGAAACTAGACGCCGATATCTGGTCGTACAGTAGGACTTTTGTGGGATCGGCAACAAAAACAAGATCTATCAGTGTACTACTGGACATTGTAAAATGTGTGGGTATGTTTATATTAATATGTGTTAGTCCTAGTGATTCCATACTATCTTTTAATGATGAGGGTTCGAATTAAAGTCACCTAAAATCACCACATCACTATACGGCATAGTTAAAACTTCTAACTTGTTTAAAAAGTCGTTACATGGTACATCATATCTGGGTCTGTAGACTGATCCGACAAGAATTTTTCTACCAAGTGACAAGATTTCTACGAAGACATATTCGATTTTATCGTTCTTTTCAGCTTTACAACTGAGTCTACATGAAAGTTTATTTTTCACAAGAATTGCTACACCTCCTCCTCTTGTACCTCTGTCATAGCGAAACAATCTGTAGCCATGTAAATTTATTAAACTATCTGGAATGGACTCATCAAGCCAGGTTTCAGAAATGCATATAACATCTATATTAGATTGCTCGAAAGTAAAACGAAACTCATCAACTTTGCAAATTAAACTCTGTGCAATTATGTGACAAATATGTAATCCTTCCCTTTGTTTCACCAATATTTTTAACATATTAAACGTCGTATCTCTGGAATTTACTCCACTGTTAAGAGAAGAGTTCATTAGTGTAAAATTTTAAGAGCAGATTAATTATAAAAGCAACGCAAACAAGAAAAACATAAATAAATAGGATATGTAGAAATTAAAGAAATTAGGAAGAGTAATTACAGATCACACAAAAATATAACTTTTGTAGTTCTAACCACTACTTATGAACTTGTGGACCATTTTTGGTAACCCTTCCGTTAGAGATTTGATAGTTGCTTCAGTCGCTTTTTTGGAACAGGGTGCACATATTCTTTTAAAATCTTCGGTATTTCGGGACACCTTTTTTGTGCTCTTCAATTCATTTTTCACAAGAGCTCAATATCTCTCCAATGGTCTAAAATTGACCTCTCTTGATATAAAAACTATGTTATTGTTTTGGTACCGCTCCAGAGCTTTCTTACCGTAGTGACATGATCCAAAAATATGTGAACACGTTGTGCTCTCTTATGAAAGGAAGAAGTCTTTTTTGCAAATATTCCTTGTTGCATATTTTGGTATTTATAGATTGAATGTATCAAATGAATTTCTTGTTTTGCCGCAACTGCAAAAAGCTTGTTATACTAGGAATTTCGTAAGAAATTTTTTCTGCCTTTGGGTCCTAAACTTATCTTTAACATTGCCTCGAGCATTAACAATATAAAAGTTTTGACACAGAAGCTGCGAAAATTCTGCCAGCACATACGTTTCTTCGTCAATTATACAACTTGAGTATTTTTGTATGAAATTTGGTTTAAATTTGCGTATCCTATTCTTGGCTTCTAAATTTTTGGCAGCATTCCTGTTTGGAACTTTTTGGACTTTATATGTTATCAACTTTGCATTAGCTTTAAATTTTCGCACCAAACAGTCAAAGCACTGAGCTAACTGGGCTGCTTTTCTACCAGATGTGTTTGGAGTACCTTTCAATATTCTTTCAATTTTCTGGCCTTCCCAATATCATGTGTACCTTTTTTTTCTTTCCGGACCAGGTTTCCTATCAATGGTCAAATTCTCCTGATATTGTTTAATAACATTAGAAACAGTTTGAAGACAGAAATTTAATTTTGTGGCCAATTATTTGTAGGACCTATTTGGATTTTTTTGAAATTGTTTAATAATTTGTAGAACGTATATCTTTTTCTTCACTCATTTTGATGAAAATTACGACAAATCAACATGGTTGTTATTAAAATTAAAAACTGAAGTATTTTTCAATAATAACTAGATAAAAAAAAAATTCTTAATATTGATTCCGAAAAAAGTTATGAGGCAAAACGTGTGTTAAGATTTTTTCGATCGCACTCCTTAATTACAGTAGTTTCATATGACATAGTTGTAAAAATGTACCGCTTAGAAAGAATGCTGTTAACGCAATATATTTTAAAACGATGAGAATTTATACATACACCCAAAACAATTATACTATACATCATCATATTTGGTTGGGGTATATTGCATTTATGGTAATGTTTGTAACACACAAAAAAAATCTTCGGACCCCTACCTTAAAATAAACCAATCGACTAAGAATCACTTTCTGTGGCACAAAGACGAAGTCTATTGAAATTGGAAATGCCCAGCTGAAATGGGGGTTTGACAATCATAAATTCCTGAAATATAGAAATATTTTAATGAAACTCAGAAGTTTTGTATAAGTAACAATCATTGCGCCAAATTTCATGAAGATAATCCCACTTTTGGTATTCACACACACAATGTTAGTATTAACGTAATATTCTGGATTCGTATATCTTAATTTTTACTTAGTAAAAATATTGGTCCACAATTGGCTACAGTTCTAATACAAGACGCTTCCACGAATTTTGATGTACATACATAACTATATCATGACTATATTTTTTTTAACTTGTTTTAATTGAAAACATGTTTCCAAAATATTTAATTTTCTGTCTAAATTTAACCAGCTCTTAAGTGCAAAATAAGATATTTAAAAGGGTAAAATATACTTCATTTTACATGAAATTATGATAGAAATGCTTTTTGTAAAATATTAGAATACGGTTAAAATATTAAAAATATTTATAAATCGTAGCCAATGTTCTTATATTTTTTTCAAAAACTAATAAATAACACATAATATAGAGCAAAAATATGATATTAAATATAACTATTTTTAAAGTTTAGTACCACTCCTTACTTAGCAGTTAATGTGTTATAAATATAGTTTTTAAGTTCGACTTTTGTTGCTCACTGTAATTTAAAAAAAAAATCGTATATTGTCATGATTTATGATACTTACATTCATATTTAGCATTTAAGTGAATCTGCAAAGACAAAAAAAGGGGAAAATGTCTATTTAATAAAATCTCGTAAATTGTAAATAATTAAGAAAGACAAAAGAACATCAACAAAAATAATAGACTTTATAGATAGAGCCAAATATGTAGGATGGCAAAAAAATCTTTATTTCCCATTGTCTGTATTGTGTGAAGAAAACAACAAGAAACATAAGGCAAAAAAAATATAAAAAAAAACCAAAAGTACGTGTAATTTCCATAAAGAAAAATGTTTACATGAATAATTAACAAATTGTCATTATATGGCGCTTTAAATATTACAAACAAAAAAACCCTTTCTTTGTTTGTGTTTCTATCAGTCAGTCAGCCATAGATTTTAGTATACAACATTTATTACTTAAGTACTTTTTAAGTTCTACTCGTACTACAAGACTCAGCTCTGCATTGGTCTTTTTCGTCAAAAACAAAGACAGAAAAAAATATATATATTCTAGTTCCTGTGATCGCTAATTAAAATCGTTCTCACCATTTTCTACAAGTAACAAAAAAAAAAAAAAAAATAAAAAATAAAAACCAAAATCAAAAAACAAACGAACAACATGTGGCATATTATACTCGTTTATACTTAGGTCTGTGTCTATTCACATACGACCAATTCTTTTACTTTATACTAATAAAATTTCAAAGGATCTTTAAGGTATGAATTCGTGTTTTAAAGAACTTAAGCTCCTTAATTATTGGTTTATTGAAAAATCCTTTTAAGAATATGAAGAATGAAAAGTTTTAAAACTATTTAAGAATATTAAACCTTAAAAAATGGTAATAATTTTTGAATATTCCAACTAACGAGTATCATGCCATATTTATCTATGTGCAAAGAATAGATTCTTTAAAAGTTCTGTTTTAAGGAAACCAATTACACACAATATATGTATTTTCGCACAATGTGCCGCAAAAGATTCTCTAGTTCGATGGTTCAATTTAACATCTGACACTTTTAATGCGTTTAACAGGTTATTACTTACGATTTTACTAAGTATTTATTTTTATAATTTTTCATTTGTTCCTTACAAATGCATTTTCTTTCATTTAATATTCTCATTGAAAAGTTTTATACATACATATGTACTATACATTGATTGTCTATGGTATTTATTTTTTTTGTTATTTAATTTTTTGTTTTTAGTTTAAATAGAAATTGATTTTTTGTTATTGCTAGTTTTTGTGTGCAGAGTTTTTAAGTTCATTCTTTAAATTTTTGCACATTTATGGTTTGTTTTCTTGTACCCGTAACTCACATCTCATTGTAGCATTTTTAACACAGATACACACGGACAGAGATATAAACATACAGACAGGCTGACTGACTGACAAATATAAAAAAAAAACAAAACTTGAATCGCTGCGCAATGAAAAAATTGCAGGATAATGGCCTTTGAAATTTAAATTCTTGAAATGTATAGAAAGAAACCTGAAATTGAATGAATGTCTTCGTTTGTTTTTGTTGCATTTTGAATGATTTATTTTATTTTTATTCTGGCTATCTTATGTTCTATGTAATACAAATAAATGGAAAATGAAAATAAAATAAAATAAAATGATAAATTTTATAGCCATCGAATAATACCAATACAATAAATAATAATTTGAAATGCGGTATGGGAAAATTACGACAATTAGAAGAGGTGATGGTAACAAGCAATGATATTTATGATATATTCAATTAAAAAAATATTAAAAATTTTCTGATTTTTCATCAAACATAACGTAGAAAAACGGTAGTACAGCTAAACAAGTACAATTTTGGATTACAGCAGTGTTGCCGAAGTTATTTGTTCCTATACATGACACTCACCAAAGTCTTAAAAGTTTCCAAACGTATAAAAATTAAATAGAAATGTTAAAAGGTTTATATAAATTTTCTGATTGCATATAACAAAAACAGTGTCTAATAATAACTGATATCAACAAAGATACATTTATTCTTTCTCTGATAGAAGCTCATCTACAGATTGTCTTGAGAGCGCACGTGAATTATAATAAAGCCAATTGACAATCAGTTTCCAAATCAACGGTGCCTCTTTTCACCTTTTGGACCAAAAACATTTGTCTGCATTGCATAGAAGTTGTTTAGTAACTAATTATTTATAAACCGAGTGTAAATAATAATTTATGAACAGATTTTTGAATATATTAATTTTTATAATGCAGTTACCAATTCAAAAGGGATACATAAATGAAAGGCAAAATTTTTATTAAATTTATTTTAATTACATTTTTTGTACAACAGCAAAACAAATTTTATATCCTGACATTTCATTACTAAATACTAATCATGACTTCAGTAATGCTTTAAAATCAATGCGCTATTTAACAGCTTGGAAGTAATTAGTTATTGTAATGACATCTATGTAATGTATAGGGTAAGTAGTTGCTTCTAATGTCATCACCGTGTTAAAATAATGAGTTATTCAGCTAATGTGTAAGTAGTGAAGAGCCATTATATTAGCTTCTAAACTCATTACATGGCAACCAACGTTTTTGCTGGTTATGTTTTCAATTTTGATAAATGAAATTGTTTTTTAAACCTTCGCAATTTTTTTTATTTATGAATAAAATTAAATACTTCAAAATACTAATATAATATGTTAACAAAGAGCTTTCATTACATATGAAAATAATTGAACATTAGGGGGGATGTATCGGTGATACCAGAAGTGACATCGAGAATTGTATGTCGTATTAAAAAATCACCAAAATTTAAGCGGTTGTCAAACCAATAACAACGGTAGACTGCATAAAACAAAAAGCGCGGTATTTTGGGGCGTAGCAAAAAAAAAATTTACATTTTCGGAAACCTCATTAACCATTCTTGACTGGCACAACTTATTTTTCGACCCACCCTAATGTACACCTACCTACGATTTTTGACTGTCAGGAGTAACTTCCATACATATTGATATAATTAAGAGCCGCCTGGTGCAGTATACTCAACAGCAATAAATGGATGCCCTGCCTTCCTATACATGTTTTTCCATCTTTCAGGTAAGAACTTCCTACTGCAGAGGTATAGTGTCCAAAACTAATCGCAAGTGTTTCCCACGTCTTTGCGAAATATATAGCAGCAGTTATTATCTTCCCGTTCAAATACAGTGGTATAAGAGTATTTCTATCCAGTACGAAGGAAATCAGTAATACAAGAAGAGGCCATTGTGTGAAAATTTTGCAGCCCTTTTTACCTGTTCATCAAAATTTAGTTTGAAAGTCAACTTACTATCCAAAATTTTATTTGACTCTTTTTTTTTCGCAAAGAAAAAAGGGAATCTTGTTACGATTTATAATACTCATTTATACCCAGAAAAAAACGATCAAGAGCTTCCAAAAAAGAACATTTTCACCACTTCAATAGTGGAACAAAGTGCATATTTCTGAAGTGTAAATTACGAGTAAATAATATAAAATTATATTTAAAACTTTTACTTTATAAGAAAAATAGTTTTTTTTTTTTGAATTTTTGTAAATTGTTTACATAAGGTAAATAATGTAAAAAATAAATATTAACAAATTAAACAATAATTCTTAAAGTACAATAAAAAATAGAAAATTTAATTATTTTGGAAAACTAAGAAATTTAAATAAACAATGTTAACAAATATTTTACTTAATTTTACCTTATAATTTTAGTTTTGTATAAATTTTCAAATTTATTTATTTACTTAATTTAAGCAATATTTAATTCTAGTGAATTGTTTACATAAGGTAAATAATGTAAACAGTCTAAAAACTATGAAGAATTAAACAAAAATTGAGATGTCACAATTTTGCTGAAGGTAAATAATGTAAACAATAACAAATATACATCCCCTGGACCTCAAAAAAAAAGGAATTATAGATTAATAAGTAAATTTCGAAAATTATTTTTTTGGAAATTAACGGAAATTTACACGAGGTATACAATGTAAACAGTAGGGTGATCGACGCGGTTTTCCAACCGGTTTTAAAACCGGTTTTTTCAGTCAAAGTGCTGTCGGTTTTTTTAAAATGTTCATTTTTCGAATGTCGAATAGACCGGTTTTTTTAAACACAAAAAACCGGTTTCAAAAATAGCATTTTATTTCAGAAAACATGTACTAAATAGTGATAGTGATATTTGAAAATTTAGGAATAATTTTTTAAATATTCATAAAGACTGATTTCTTATGTTTTTAAAAAATAGTTTAAGTCTAAATTGGAATTTATTCTGTAATATTAAACAAATAAATAATTAATAATTATCCTGTATGACCCAATTTATATTTTTTGATCCAATATTTCCTTTATTTTTTAAAGGTGTTGTGTTAAAAAAGTTTCATCTGCAGAATCGTTTCAATTGAGACTTAATTAATATACTATCTCCATATTAAGCCATGTTTTCTGTTTATGCTAACTAAAATTTAGATGATTTTTTTCTACAATTTTGAAACATAATTATCTTTTAGTCATCTAGATATATAATTTGCTTAGCATTTTTTCTCTTTCCAGAGCTTTCTGAAGCTACCAAACGAAGTAGAAAATTAAAATTTGGCTTAATTATAAAACTTTTTGACCAACAATTCCTAATGGAGCCATATTTTGAAATGTTTATCAGGGAGCGGATATAAGAGGATTTATGTGTCTTTTTCTAAGAATTTTTTTTCTCTTTCCAGAGCTTTCTAAAGCTCCCAGAAGACATAGAAAATTAAAATTCAGCTTAATTATAACCCTATTCGTCCAACAAATACTAACGGAGCCAGATTTTGAAATCTCTATCAGGGAGCGAAAATACGTGGATCTATATATATGGATTTAAATATATCTTTCCTAAGCAATGTTTCCTTTCCAGAGCTTTCTGAAGCTCCCAGACGACGTAAGAAACTAAAAATCGGCATACTTATAAAACTATTCGTTCAACAAATTCTAACAGTGCCAGATGTTTCTATCACGGACCAAAAATTCTGTTTTGGTATTAAGAACTTTTGAGTTGCTATACTTATTGTTTGCTCTCCAAATCCTATAAAAAACTGATTCTGTATTTCGGCCAGGGAGCGCATTTACGACGATTTTGAAAGGTTTACGAATTTAAAACTTTAATCAATATAATTCCAATAAATTTGAACGGCTTCAAATAATTGACTTCGATTAGGAAGAGGAAGGTGTCTAAATGTTGTTCATATTTTTTTCTTTTAATTTTCGGATTTGTTTGTGCATATTTTCATTATTATATTATTTTTCCTGACATTGTCTGGCTTTTACGCTAGTATTTAATAAATTTTAAATTGATTATAAGAATTATTGATTTTTTTAAAGAAATGTAGTCTTTTGATATAAATATTAACTTCTGCAAAAAACCGGTTAACCGGTTTTTTCTGAATTTCAAAAAGTGCAACCGGTTTTTTTAAAATACCAACTATTCGAACTATTCGAAAACCGGTTTCTCAAAAAAGTCGAATAATCGATCACCCTAGTAAACAGTTAGGTACGTAGTGAAAAAATTATATTTTACCTAATATTACCATTTAGTTTTACTCATAAACTAATTAACTATGTCCAATTGTATTAAAATCTTTATTTTAGCAAAAGAGTTGCAACAAAAAGTATTTTAAAATTATTCAAGCGGTTACCAGATATTTTAAATTTTTCCATGTAAAAACTAAATCTTTTAAGTTTTAAAATGCTCAAGAAGAATGTGAATTGTTATTCAGCAAGATATAAGTTTCGTAGAAGTGCAAATGGAGTTGACAGAATATTTGCAGGTAAAAAATGTTTGTAATTGAGGTTTTTTAATATAAAAACTTATCAGTGTCCTTAATTATTTAAAAACTTTTAGTTTAAAATACCTCTAATCTGTGTTTAAAAATTAATTTACCAACTTTAGCAATACCGTTCAAGTTAATAATTATAAATATAAAGTTTGATGAACTTAAATCATATGTATATTTAAAACTAAAAGAAAAATTCCAAAGGCAATTTAGTCTAGACCTCTTGTCACATGAAATGAAGGATATAATGGAATAAAAAGAGAAAACAAGTAACGAAAATAATATTATATAAAAACAAGAAATTCAAATCGAAAGAAAGTGGCTGGCATGTAAATTTCTTTAACAAGATTCTTCTTTGATATTAATTTTCGTTGTCGGTTAAAATTGTTTTCTAATTGAATTTATCGGCAAAATCAATGAAGAAATTTTAAAACATTATGGTTTTATTAAGGCGATTCTTACTTCTACTAAATATACAACATACATACATACATACATAGATACATATTTCGTTGAACAATTTTGTGTTGTTTTGTTTGCTTGTATTTATGTTGGTTGATTTTTCAAATAATTTCAATGGAATTTATACTCCTTCGTATTCAGAAACCAGAAAAATATAATAAAAGCAACATAAACGCTTCTTGCACAGTTGTGTGTGATAAAATGGCAACATCAAAATCAATTAAAGATATTTCTTTCGATGACACCATCAGTCAAATAAATAACTTTTGAATTGGTTCTTATGTGTAGGACAATTTCGTAGAAACCAAATGCGATTTTCTAAGTATATTATTATGGAACCATTTACTATTTATATGCTAACATTTTGCTCTCTACTGTTTGCTGTAACATACACACATATGTATGTATTCATTACGATTTTGTTTTGTTTTCATTATTTTTGTTTTTTGTATTTTTGCAAAAATTATGGTGGTGGCTGGTATTGGAAGGTATTATGTGACCACTAAATCACTATCCAACTACCAAGTAAATATGTACGAGTATAAATTTTAAGTAAAAATAAAATCAATCCATAACGAATTGTAAAAAAGGAATAACATACATGTTGCTAAAAAAAATTAAGAAGAAGAAAACGTAAAGCCGAACTATAAAAGAAACGGAGAAAAAAGCATGCAGAAATCCAATGTACTCGAATAGTTATTGTAAGAGGAAGCCAAGCAAACTATGAAACGAAGCATGTGACATGATTCCCTTCTTAGTTGTTATTATTATTATTATTATTATTATTGTAGTATTTTCACTGAGGACTCGTGCTGTTGACTGCAAGCCATTGTTGTAGTTATGTATTTCTTTTAATGCTGCAACAATCCGAAGCGTCAACCTTAAGTATAAGAAAAAAGGAAAGGAAAACATTTAAATAACGATAATAATATTACTCCACCGGTAAAAAAATCTTCGTTTACTTCTTTTAGAAAAAGAAAACTCTTCTCTTCATTTTGTTATGCTCATTTTTTTCTTTGACTTCTTTTGCCTGCTACTCTTATTTCGTTTTGCAATATCCTTTGGCATTTTTGTGTGTGAGTGCATTTCACTTTTTTTCCTTCATACACTCAGGCGAAAATCGTTCCAACTTGGCCATATGTATTTGTTATATGTGGTTCAAAATTATATAATTATAAATAAACATTATTGTTTTTTTTCTTTTGCTTTACCTTGTGTAGCTCACATCCCTGTAAAATTATTTAAACACAAAATGATTGTCTGTTAGTCGGTTGGTCGTTGGGATAAATGTTACTCTCTGTCCGTATGTTTCATTGTTGTTATTATTAAATGATGAGAACTTGTGGTTTTTTTATGAAAACTTTCAAATTTCAACTGTGGCTATAGGTTTCCATTTTTGTGGTTAGGATGTTATGTTATTAGTAAATTGATTTTACATTCCAAGGGTTCTCTTCTTTTCTTTGTCGTTTAGTTAATTTCGGTTATAATTTATTAATTTGTAAAACATTGTACAACATTTTGCAATGTCATCAATTATTATACATTAGGGTGGACCAAAAATTAAAGGTGTCGATGTTCCCAGGTCAAACAAAAATTTAATTCATGTCTTCGTACAAAATCCTTAGCATTATTTTCTAATTTTCAAACTTTTTGTCATGCATGATTATGCGTAAATAACATAGATAAACAGTATTACATCGAGGTCCTATATCTCGAAAAACACTACTTTTCAGAAGAGAAAAATAACTGTTTATTCCTTTATTATTCTTCTTTATTTATTTTGCAAGTAATTAACATTTTTTTGTAATATTTATTTAAAACTGCGACAAAATCTTAAATATAATTTGTTTTCAATATTTACAATTTGAAAGAGAAATAGATGGTTTTGCACTTTTAAAATATTCAATGTATATAAATCAGGGACCGTAACTATTACCGACTTTTCTCTTAAAAGTCAAATAATAACAAGGGTGTGAAGATAAATACGTCAGTTAAATACGTCCTACACAAATGTTAAATACGCTCCAAACGCTGTTATTTGATTTTTCAAAATGAACAAATTTATTTTTGAATTAAAAAACTATATAAAAATGAAATTTTTATTAAAAAAATCTAAATTTATTTATAAAACATATTAAAATATAAAATTATAAAAAAAAATTGCCGAGTATGTCACTTTATACATAAAATATCTTTAAACAAAAATGGAATATTTCAAGTGGCTCCAATGGACACAAGGAGCAGACATGAATCGGGTAAGCGGAAGAGTGGGAGTAGCCTAAGACTAGTAGATTCCAGAAATGTATATTCTACGTCTAGATTCCATCTGTGATCAGAGATATATAATTTTGAAAAATCTATTTTTTCACTATGTGAATATGGAAAAATGTGGAATATTCAAGTGGCTCCAATGGACACAAGGAGCAGACATGAATCAGGTAAGCGGAAGAGTGGGAGTAGCCTAAGACTAGTAGATTCCAGAAATGTATATTCTACGTCCAGGTTGCATCTGTGATCAGAGATATATAATTTTGAAAATTGTATTCTTTCACTATGTGAATATGGAAAAATGTGGAATTTTCAAGTGGCTCCAATGGACACAAGGAGCAGACATGAATCGGGTAAGCGGAAGAGTGGGAGTAGCCTAAGACTAGTAGATTCCAGAAATGTATATTCTACGTCCAGGTTGCATCTGTGATCAGAGATATATAATTTTGAAAAATGTATTTTTTCACTATGTGAATATGGAAAAATGTGGTATATTCAAGTGGCTCCAATGGACACAAGGAGCAGACATGAATCGGGTAAGCGGAAGAGTGGTAGTAGCCCAGGACTAGTAGATTCCAGAAATGAATATTCTACGTCCAGATTCCATCTGTGATCAGAGATATATAATTTTGAAAATTGTATTTTTTCACTATGTGAATATGAAAAAATGTGGAATATTCAAGTGGCTCCAATGGACACAAGGAGCAGACATGAATCAGGTAAGCGGAAGAGTGGAAGTAGCCTAGGACTAGTAGATTCCAGAAATGTATTTTCTACGTCCAGATTGCATCTGTGATCAGAGATATATAATTTTGAAAAATGTATTTTTTCACTATGTGAATATGAAAAAATGTGGAATTTTCAAGTGGCTCCAATGGACACAAGGAGCAGACATGAATCGGGTAAGCGGAAGAGTGGGAATAGCCTAGGACTAGTAGATTCCAGAAATGTATATTCTACGTCCAGATTCCATCTGTGATCAGAGATATATAATTTATAAAATTGTATTTGTTCACAATGTTAATATTATGGAGTTTCTTTGATGTGGCGTAGTTTTGGTTCTATAAAAGACATTTTCTATATAACCAAGAATTATGTCAGGTAGGGGATATAATTTAGCTGGACACAATCGTGTTAATACTTTGTTTTGCAATGAGATACAATTTTTGTAAAAAATGTTTTATCTGTTATAAAATCTTTATTTGTAAAGATAACGGTATATGCAGACTTAATCGAATAAATGAGAAAGTATGAATAAGATTTTCAAAAAAAAAAAAAAATAAAAAAAAAATAATGCGAAAAATTTTAATTTAAAGAAAAATTTATTTTGTAAAATTATAAAAACCAGGATTTTGCAATTGTATAATTCAATATCATTCATTTTTGAACTTTGTAAGGATATTTTCTTAAAATTTTCTTAACTCAATAGATAATTTTGTTCTTTATAGAAAAAACTAATAAAATCCAAGGAAATTGAGGTTTTTTAATTTTTGTACGTTCTATCAAGGCCTGCAAAACTATATAAAAATATTTAAAATCGGACAAGATAAAATAATTGGCAACAATTGCTTATTTCAAAGAGACCCTACTCTAAATTCTTTTAGCTCAGCCAAATCGAACTGCTGATTAGAAGTAATAGATTTATTTCTCAACATTTTCGACTCTGCCTTACTTGGAAATTCAACATTCGTTCATATTTTCATAGCTAAAAAATATATATTTTAAAAAATATATATCCCAGACTAAATATAAACATCGAAGACAAATTTCTGGAATCTACTTGTCCTAGGCTACTCCCACTCTTCAGCTTACCCAATTCATGTTTGCTCCTTGTGTCCATTGAAGCCACCTTAAAATTCCCATTTTTCCATATTCACATAGTGAAAAAATACATTTTTCAAAATTATATATCTCTGATCTCAGATGGAATCTGGACGTAGAATATACATTTCTGGAATCTACTAGTCCTAGGCTACTCCCACTTTTCCACTTACCCGATTCATGTTTGCTCCTTGTGTCCATTGGAGCCACTTGAAAATTCCACATTTTTCCATATTCACATAGTGGAAAAAAACAATTTTCAAATTTATATATCTCTGATCACAGATGGAATCTGGACGTACAATATACATTTCTGGAATCTACTAGTCCTAGGCTACTCCCACTCTTCCGCTTACCCGATTCATGTCTGCTCCTTGTGTCCATTGGAGCCACTTGAAAATTCCACATTTTTCCATATTCACATAGTGAAAAAATGCAATTTTCAAAATTATATATCTCTGATCACAGATGGAATCTGGACGTAGAATATACATTTCTGGAATCTTCTAGTCTTAGGCTACTCCCACTCTTCCGCTTACCTGATTCATGTCTGCTCCTTGTGTCCATTGGAGCCACTTGAAAATTCCACATTTTTCCATATTCACATAGTGAAAAAATATAATTTTCAAAATTATATATCTCTGACCACAGATGGAATCTGGACGTAGAATATACATTTCTGGAATCTACTAGTCTTAGGCTACTCCCACTCTTCCGCTTACCTGATTCATGTCTGCTCCTTGTGTCCATTGGAGCCACTTAAAAATTCCACATTTTTCCATATTCACATAGTGAAAAAATATAATTTTCAAAATTATATATCTCTGATCACAGATGGAATCTGGACGTAGAATATACATTTCTGGAATCTACTAGTCCCGGGCTACTCCCACTCTTCCGCTTACCCGATTCATGTCTGCTCCTTGTGTCCATTGGAGCCACTTGAATATACCACATTTTTCCATATTTACATAGTGAAAAAATACATTTTTCAAAATTATATATCTCTGATCACAGATGGAATCTGGACGTAGAATATACATTTCTGGAATCTACTAGTCCTAGGCTACTCCCACTCTTCCGCTTACCCGATTCATGTCTGCTCCTTGTGTCCATTGGAGCCACTTGAAAATTCCACATTTTTCCATATTCACATAGTGAAAAAATACAATTTTCAAAATTATATATCTCTGATCACAGATGGAATCTGGACGTAGAATATACATTTCTGGAATCTACTAGTCCTAGGCTATTCCCACTCTTCCGCTTACCCGATTCATGTCTGCTCCTTGTGTCCATTGGAGCCACTTGAATATATCACATTTTTCCATATCCACATAGTGAAAAAATACATTTTTCAAAATTATATATCTCTGATCACAGATGGAATCTGGACGTAGAATATACATTTCTGGAATCTACTAGTCCTAGGCTACTCCCACTTTTCCGCTTACCCGATTCATGTCTGCTCCTTGTGTCCATTGGAGCCACTTGAATATATCACATTTTTCCATATCCACATAGTGAAAAAATACATTTTTCAAAATTATATATCTCTGATCACAGATGGAATCTGGACGTAAAATATACATTTCTGGAATCTACTAGTCCTGGGCTACTCCAACTCTTCCGCTTACCCGATTCATGTCTGCTCCTTGTGTCCATTGGAGCCACTTGAATATACCACATTTTTCGATATTCACATAGTGAAAAAATACAATTTTCAAAATTATATATCTCTGATCACAGATGGAATCTGGACGTAGAATATACATTTCTGGAATCTACTAGTCCTAGGCTACTCCCACTCTTCCGCTTACCCGATTCATGTCTGCTCCTTGTGTTCATTGGAGCCACTTGAAAATTCCACATTTTTCCATATTCACATAGTGAAAAAATACAGTTTTCAAAATTATATATCTCTGATCACAGATGGAATCTGGACGTAGAATATACATTTCTGGAATCTACTAGTCTTAGGCTACTCCCGCTCTTCCGCTTACCCGATTCATGTCTGCTCCTTCTGTCCATTGGAGCCACTTGAAAATTCCATATTTTTCCATATTTACATAGTGAAAAAATACATTTTTCAAAATTATATATCTCTGATCACAGATGGAATCTGGACGTAGAATATACATTTCTGGAATCTACTAGTCCTAGGCTACTCCCACTCTTCCGCTTACCCGATTCATGTCTGCTCCTTGTGTCCATTGGAGACACTTGAATATACCACATTTTTCCATATTTACATAGTGAAAAAATACATTCTTCAAAATTATATATCTCTGATCACAGATGGAATCTGGACGTAGAATATACATTTTTGGAATCTACTAGTCCTAGGCTACTCCCACTCTTCCGCTTACCCGATTCATGTCTGCTCCTTGTGTCCATTGGAGCCACTTGAAAATTCCACATTTTTCCATATTCACATAGTGAAAAAATACAATTTTCAAAATTATATATCTCTGATCGCAGATGGAATCTGGACGTAGAATATTCATTTCTGGAATCTACTAGTCCTAGGCTACTCCCACTCTTCCGCTTACCCGATTCATGTCTGCTCCTTGTGTCCATTGGAGCCACTTGAAATATTTCATTTTTGTTTAAAAATATTTTATGTATAAAGTGACATATTCGGCAATTTTTTTTATAGTTTTATATTTTAATATGTTTTATAAATAAATTTAGATTTTTTTAATAAAAATTTCATTTTTATATAGTTTTTTTATTCAAAAATAAATTTGTTCATTTTGAAAAATCAAATAACAGCGTTTGGAGCGTATTTAACATTTGTGTAGGACGTATTTAACTGACGTATTTATCTTCACACCCTTAATAATAACACTTATTTTTTTATTTTTATTATTTTTTATTTTATTATTATTATTATTATTATTTTTTTTTTTTTTTTGAGAAGAAAAAATTTTGCAGAAATAAAAGTTATATTACGATTTTTATTTTTTAGAGCAGACATTTTTCTGCTCAAATTTTAAGCAGAGCTTTTAATGTCCTTTAAATAATTTTTTACTAGAGCCCAATATCTTTCAGTTGCATGGAGTTCCGGACAATTTGATGGATTAGCCTCTTTCGGTATAAACACTAACAATTTCTTTATTACCACACCATTGTTTTGTTTCTGTAATGATAAGAAGCGAGAACAGGCCAGAAAAAAGCGGATACACTGTATTTTCTTAGGAAAGGGAGAAGTCTTTTCCAAAGGCACTCTTTCTCGTATATTTCTGTTTTAATGGGACCAATTTTTATGAATGAAGTGCTTCTTTCCCGCATATGCATATGGCTTCCGAAATCAAAAACTTTTTTGGGAATTTCGATTTCTTTGATACACGATAATTTTTTTTCATATTCCCTCTAGCATCTGAAACATAGAATTCCTGGCCCGGAAGTCGTAAAAAGTCAGCCTGTATGAACGTTTCATCGTCTATTAAACACTAATCATAATTATGAAAAAAATTCGTCTGAAGTACTTTAACGTTATCTTTTCTTTTTACCTCAAAATTCTTGCATTTGTTTCTATTAGGATTTTTTTATACTTTGTACGTCTTCAGGCTCGATTTCCATTCAACTTTTCTTATAAAGATTCAAAGCAAATAACTTTTTGTGACACTTTTCTTCCTGAGATGAGGAGATTTTCTCTCAAAATATTTTCTATTTTTTCTGAGTCCTGCAGCCTGAAGATACTATTTTTCTTCCACTACCAGATTTCCATACAGTGACCATGACTTTTTTGTATATTATGAACCAAGAAATTGTATTTTTTGACACAACTGCCTACCTAGCAATTGTTTTATATAACCGATATAACATTTCATGAAAAATTCGAATTATGTTCAATTTCCATTTTAAGAAAAACCAGTTTCGCTATAACCATGAAACTTAGCACATGGCTACTGAGCATAATAACAAATGTAAACACGTTAACAGAATTATCTATTTTTTACCACATCATAAGTTATAAGCCCAAAAGCATGCACGGATTTTTTCGTGCGCAGTCCTTATATACATATTTTTACAATACGAAAATTTGTTGAAGACTTTTTGCAAAAAACACTGAGAAAGGATGGATTTGTGATTTTTTGTATATTTTACATTTTTAATTATGCAATAAAAAATCTTGTTAGTGAATATTTTTGAATGAAATTTCACGCCTAAGTAGATTTGTTGATGCTTAATTTAAAACGCTATTCACTTTTTAGATTTGTCTACAAAAATCCCGTAATTCCCAAAAAACTAAAAAATTTCCAAAAATGGGATTTTTTTACTTTTTTTTACTATATTTTTCCAACCAATATCAGGGAGCAAAATTTTTATTACAGCAAAATTAAAAACACTTTAGACTACAGACCTGGTTCTCGCAAAAATCAATTTTTCCTTAAAGTAAAAATATTATATATGTTACTTAAGAAAATTTGTATATAACAGAAAAAGAATGAACCACTTTTTTGAAAAAAAGAAAAAAACTAAAAAAAAAAAAATCAACTTTTTTTGAATGTTTAAATTTAAATGCTTGCAACTTTTGACTCCGTAAATATTTTTTTAAAATTCTTTCTTTACACAATTTTGCTATTTGTTGTTAATGAAATAAGGAGAGCTTAAAAAAAATCGGGTTAAAATTGGGCTCGCTGTAGCGGAATAAGTTCACCAAGACAGGCTAAAATGTAAAAATTTTAATTTTTGAAGCCGAATATCTTAAACTAAAAGAGATAGATATTCATAAGATGTTTTTTGTAGATCTCAACTAGCAGAATTTTCTTATATAAAAATCTTTGAAATCGGTTCAGATATAAGATCGTTTTTAAGAAATTGTATACCCGAGGTGTCCAACTTTGGGACCCTGTGGACTCGCCTCTTGTAGATCTATATTGTCCAAGCTCAAAACTTAAACTCGCCTCTAATATCACCATGTGAAATTTCATGGAAATCAGAGCAGCCATTCCGAAATTCCATAATTATTTCCATTTCATTTTTTGAATCCCACACTGTGTATTGTGTGTATTCCTAACATTTTCAACAATTTTTTATAAGAATTTTTAAAAATTGCTTGCGTAAAAAATTTCCGATAAAGAAAAAAGCTAAATTATAGCGTATGGAAAACTCTGACTTAATCTATGAAATATGGCGAAGTAAAATTAAGCGAAGCCAAAATATTGTGAAGAAATCAGAAGAATTTTAAGAAATAAGACTCGCTATGAAAAAATATGAAAAGAGGTGAACAACGAAAGCTGACCGAAGTGCTATCGGTCAGCTTTCGGGAGCTTTGTTCGGGAGCCTCCAATTCTACTTATTCTGCGTCAAAAATTAAACAAAAATCAGGTATTAAAACAAGTGTTTTTACCGTATAGCGTGTTATTCGAAATTCAGTGCACCTAAGAAAACTAAAAGTTATAAAGAACCCACCTCTGAACACCATTCGTTAAATAAAACTACTCCCGTTTACCCGCGAACGGATTTTCTAAAAAAAAAAATGAAACAAATTGTTCTATAGAATGAAAAAAAAAAAAAAATCAATCTGCAATGCTCCAATAGCTATAAATATTATTATTTTCGTTATTTGTGAAAAGAATAATACTAATTATGTATCCCATAAAGATAAGGAAGAAGAGGAACTGTAATGGCGTAGAGTGCAACATCATATTATAAGACATGTGAACTTCGATTTTCTTAACACAGAATTACGGAAAAAAACTTACAAAAGTTTACTGGAAAAATAATTTTTACGCTATTTTAATTCATTCCATGGACATTTAACCTCGATAATGTCCCTATTCACAACGCAGATGCGATAAAACAATGAATTCGAAGTCCAAAAATTTTACCACTTTGGTATGGCCACGATTCTCTCTCGATTTTAATATAATAGGAAATGTTTGGAAATTGCTGTCATGCAATGTTTATGAGTCGGACAGACAATACGAGGAAAAAAAAATATTATCCGAAGAGATTGAAAAAAGTTGGAGTTAACTTTTTTTGTTACAAGATGAAAATCTTTATAAGTCCCTTCCAAATAAATTTTTTTAGGTCAAATTTAATAAGAATGGATATTCTCATTATTTATTTATTTATTTATTTATTTATTTTTTCAAAAATATGAGTACAGCTTAAAGGGTGACAAAAAGTACGTACTGACGTTTTCTTTTGCAACATATTTGTCATGAATTTCACAGATGATATCGCAAATGAATCAGATAAATATCGTGTAAAAAAATCGAAATTGTGGAATGAACTTCTGCCAATACATTTGTACATATGAGGAAAAGCATAAAGTATGCAAATGAGTGTCATCAGAAAAGATTCCTACCTTAGAAAACAATGAATTCTAATTTTTTTGGCCTCATCTCTCTTCTCATTATTAGAGTTTATAAAGAAGTGAATTCTTTCTAACAAAAAATTAAACAGAGACGCAATATTAAATATTTCATAAAAAAAAAACGAAAAAGAATTATTTAATTAGAACCCTTAACAAAGTCAAAGCCCTTATATGGTCAAATGGTTTTTGATAAAAAGTTTAATCTTTTATAAATCATTCGAAATTAAACTTTCTAGGGTTTTTTAATTTAATTTCTAAATATTTGCCAATACCGATATGGTAATTTGACTCAATTCGTTTTTTTATATTTTTTCGAGTTTTATTTATAGAACCTTAAAAGCCTCAGATCATAATATTTTTGCAGCGACTTGATATGTTGAGCACTTAATCGATGAATCTCAACAGATAATCATTAAAGTCTAATTAAAATCAAAATAGCTTTTCTAAACTTTAAACTATTACTTTTTTGTAGCATGTTAAGATTTGACACAACTTCCGCTGGGATTTTATTAAATTAGAAAAAAATGTCTGTATATTTCTTATACATACAAATGTATGTATATTTACAAATAAATAGAAAAACAGTATAAAGTAATGTACTCGGTAAAAAAAAAAAACAAAAATATATGGCCAATGGATAAAAATAACAATAAACGGGAAAGGAAATACACTACGATTGCAATTGTGGCCCCCCACGCAATTCAATGTACATGCAACAACAGCCACAGAAATCTTTTAGATGATAATGACAACAAACAACAACTAAAACAGCGGCAGCAGAAGCAAAAGAATCCTCCAATGTAAAACATATCCCTACTACAAACGACGTGCCAGACAAATCAACAACAAAGAAACAAGGAAAAGCAACTTGTGTAAATATAAGCAAAAAAGAATCAAGTACACGAGCAAAATGTAGCAAAGTGAAAGAACGAACAAAAACTTTAAAAAAATAAAAAAACAACAAAAAAAGGACAAAAAAAAGTGAAAAGAGGAGAATTATACGACGTTGTAATCATATCAAGTGCAAAGTAAAAAACAACTACAATATCAACAGCAACAAATACAATGCAAACAACACAAAAATCAACAAAAACAACAATAAAAAAAGAAAAATAAATCCATGAATGGAATTTTGTAAATTTTGTTTTCATTTAAACTCGTAGTATACGCTCCAACTTAAAACATGGACGTTTGGATGGATGTGCACAGCTATGAATCGATGAGAATAACAACCATCACAAGCGAAAACAACAACAGTAACATCATCAACAGCAGCAGCAGCAGTAAGAAAACAACATACTCCATAGACTGTTGACTACATGAATGCATAAAAACGTGATGTGATTGCACTATCTTTAACTTAAAAGATACATATTATACTCGTACAAAAGAATGACTTTGGCAGAAGTGTTGTCAATATAAGCACAATCATTGAGTCAGAATATTAGTTAGACTTTTACGGTTAAAGAACTCCATAACATCCAAGAAATCATAAAATCGTATTACTTTTTAAAATCGTAAGGACGAAGAAATATGATAAATTTTCCGAAATTTTTACAAGAAATTGCACCATGTATTCGATTCAAATTATTTACAGACTTTCAGAAAGCTTTATACACTGCTAATTTTTAACACACATCTGCTAATGCCAAAGACATTCTTACTCGTAAAAACCCTTTACACTTGCATGCCTTCAGTTGGAGAATGGATATTATTTCTACTACTACGTACTACGTCGCGGCGTCTCACTAGCAGCTAAAATATTGGGTGTGTATGTTCACGATTTTAATCTGGCCATTTGTGTGTGTGTGTGAGTTTGTGGGATTTTGTGTACGAGAATAGAAGGACACCATCATCATCATCACCACCATACCAACCACGAACGGGAAGAAGAGTGACTTTGAATGTGGAAAAGGAAAATAATTCGATGTCGGCATTGTCACAACAACAATTTCATAATGTCTACACTTGTCACTTGTTATTGTAGTTGTTGTTGTTATTGTTAGCATTATTATATAAAACGATTATAACAGAGAAAGAGCGAGATAGATAAATACATTGATAGAGTGAGAGGTGTGCTCAATCTAATGCATGTATTTGAAATAATATATCTAAGAAGAAGATAAATTACATTGTAAAAATAATTGTTTTATAATTTTGTTATTTCAATTGAATATACATAAATACTTAAACAGAGAAAACGTTTACAAATATCAGCCCCCAAACCTAGTAATTCTGTGGAAGTGTTACCCAACCAGTACCGATTCTAAGGAACGGTTCTAGAACTAGTTCTTTAATCAATGATATTTGTTCGAAATTGTCACTATCTAAATCTGTTTTTTTTTTTTTCATTAAGTAAAGAATTTGGTTACTTCTTCAAGTTCATCTGGAATTTCCAGTTTATGTTGCTAAGGTACTCCAGATTGAGTATGTTCACTTCTAATACGAAAATGTTCACTTCTAATACGATCAAATGCGATCAATTCCTCCCAAGTTCTACATGATTTATTCTTAAATAATACCATGAAAGCTATGCGACTTTTTAACTACTCCTACTTATTTCCTAATGTCTGGTCTGTTCAGTTTTAGAATCTTTATAGTTCTCTCTAGATTTAAGGACTGCGCACGAAAAAAATCCGTGCTTGCTCTTGGGCTTATAACTTTTGATGTGGTGAAAAATTAATAATTCTGTTAACTGTTTTGTATTTGCCATTATGCTCACTTGCCACTTTTTTTTAAATGGAAATTGAACAAAAAACACATAAACACATATTTAAAATTTTTCATTTTTCATTGGTCATATAAAATAATTGCAAGGAAGGCTATTGTGCTGAAGAATACAGTTTCTTAGGTCATAATATTATACAAAGAAGTCATGATCACTGAATGGTAACCTGGTAGTGGAAGATAAATAATATCTTCAGGCTGTAGGACTCAGACAAAATAGAAAGGATTTTGAGAGAAATTCATCTCATCTCAGAAAGAAAAGTGTCACAAAAAGTTAATTGCTTTGAATCTTTATGAGAAAATTTTAAAGGAAGTCTAGCATGAAGACTTATAAAGTAAGAAAAAAATCCTAATTGAAACGCAAGCAAGAATCTGGAGGTAAAAAATAATATGAAACTTCCTCTGACGAATTTTTTCAGAAATGTTCGTACAGGGTGACTTTTTTCAACTTCCTAACCAGGAATTCTATGTCGCAGATGCTAGAGGGATTATTGCAGAAAAATTTCGTCTATCAAAGAAATCAAAATTTCCAACAAAGTTTTTGAACTGGGAAAGTCATATGCATACGCTGGAATGAAGCACTTCATTCTTAAAATATGGTTGCATTAACACAGAAATTTACGAGAATGAGTGCCTTTGGAAAATACTTCTCCCTTTTCTAATAAAATTCAGTATATCCCCTGCTTTCTAGCCTATTCCCGCTTCTTCTCATTACAACAACAAAACAATGGAGTTGTAACAAAGAAATTGTAAGAGTTTGTACCGATAGAGGCTAATCCATCAAATTGACCCGAAACTCTGTGCAATTGAAAGATATTGGACTCTAGTAAAAAATAATTTAAAGGACATTAAAAGCTCAGTATAAAATGAAACGGAGTCTAAAAATAAGTGGACTTATTCGAGCAAAAAAGTGACCGAAACACAATAAAACCTTTAATTTGAATAATTCTGGAAAATATCAGATATTTCCTTAAAAACAGGAAACTAATTTATTCTTTTATGTTTAGAACTTGAACATAACAGTCATTAATAAAAATATCACTTTAAAAAAATTCGCCCACTGGTTTAGTTTCTATAAGCAGATTTGCATGCACGGATATTTTCGTGCGCAGTCCTTAGTCTTTTACATAATATTTTAGTCACTTTCCCAACAATGGAATTCTGCCAATTCCTGACAAGTATATTTTACCCCAACGTGTGTCCGTGAAAATTTAGATAACGTAATCGGAGAGTTTGAGACCATTGTTATATTAGTGTGTTCTCTTCGGTATGTACCTACATGATGAAACCCGCACCAAACACTGTTTAGGCAAAGTTAGATTCCAGTTGATGGTAATTTAAGCATATCCATAATTTTAACTCTACCATCCGTTTGTTGCTTAAGTGGTATTGACTGTGTGTTATCCATCTAGTCAGAATATTTGGTATTGGCAAGTTTAGGGGGATAAATAGCACCTTGGGTGGAGTAGTTTTAAGCAAACCTGTTATCATGATTAAAATTATTCTCATTATATGTTTTAAGTGGATTTGATAACTGTTTAAGTAAAGTGTATAATATTTCTCCCTAAATAAGCAAATTACTCGAGTATACACAGAAAAAAGTCACCAATTAACAAATATATATGAAAATAATTCATTCAATTATAAACTTGTTTAAATTTGCACCTCTCACCAAAATGATTATATCAATTACTAAAAACTATAAAAAATACAAAACAGAAAAAAATTCCCAATTAATAAATTAATTAAATCAATCAAGTAGATGATTGAATGAATTAAAAATGTGTATAGGAAAAAAAATCATACCAAAATTTATTTTTTATTTTATTTTTTCTTGAACATATTTATTAAATTTTGATGCAAAATTAAACAACTGAGTTAATTGTAAAAAAGACGGTAATAATTTTTTCTGTGTATTTAACTATAACTCGATAACGGTGTGAACGATTTATATAAGTGATACACCGAAATATGCGGAGTAAAATTGGGATTAAGTCGTTTTAATTTATTAATAATTTATTCAATCAATAGTTCCGAAAATATTTTTTTATGCAAAATTGAAGATTTTTTTTTTAACTAAAATTACTTTTGAATAATGAAAGCATCAAAAATGTTTCAGTTTATGATCTTTATCTAAAACTTGGTAATGCTACGAGTAGAGTCCGACCGAACGCACTTTTTCAAACCGATCCCGTACCCGAACTTCGGTCAATTTTGAAAAGTTCGGCCGAACCCGAACTGAACCCGAACATTTTGTTCTAGGAACTAAAAAGTGCAGAAAAATAATTATTAACAAAAATAACGGGAAGTACTTTATAGACCCTGTTTAAACGCATATAAATGAAAGAGAATTTGAAATTGTATAGATATTGGCGTTTTGCGAAGTTGAAGTAGTTGTCGAATAATTTTAATTTTCTTTATTAAACTCATTTTCATTATTTTCTTTGTGTTTTTACTTTTGATTATTATAATTGCAATTGTACTGTTTTTATGCTTTTGGTGATACAAATGCTTTTTAAATTCAGATTTAATAAAATGTCCGGTGTTCGATAAAGTTCGGCCAAAAAAATTGCAGAACCCCGAACACCCACCGAACATCACTTTTTACCGAACACCGTAGCCGAACGCAAACTTTCGGTCTGACACTAGCTACGAGTAAAATAAGCCATGTATCTTCAAAATTGATGCACAAATCTTGATTTCATTCATAAAATAAAAAATAGGTGGATTAGATGGAATTTAACGTGATAAACAAGAATCTGCTTTCATTTCTTTCTATAACGTACTGATTTTCTTGTATATAAATTAATCTCCAATAGATAGCGATTCAAATTATCTTTGCTATATTCATATAATTTTTAATTTACTTAATAACTCCGTAGTTATTCGGAAATTAATAGCAAACGATTCTTGAGATAGTTTTAATTGGACAAACCATGATATTATGATATTAGTCATGCCCATAAAAAAAAATTACTACGTGGTAAAAAAAGAAAATTTTTGGTTTTGCCCTCCACTGTATTTCTACTTAATTGTAGGATACATGGTATTTTCACTTAACTGTGAATAGTCCTTATTATTGACACAAATCCATAACTTAACGGTGACGATGTCCATTTTATGTCGCCTTTGTTACTATGCCCTCAAATTGACAGTGAAAAATGTTCATTCTGGCATCAGCTGTGACAATTCACTTTCAAAAATAGGCCTCGTCGCTGGTGATGACTTCTTTTATGAAATCATAAAATACAAATTTTTAGAATAAAATGTTATAATTTTTAATTGTTGGATTATAATAAAAATTACTTTTGCCATAAAATTGTTTATTACTCGATTTGGTGTCATGTCAAATTAACAGATTAATGCTAAAAAAAATTACACCAAATTATATCATATTTTTTAACTGCAACAGTCCTCAGCGTTATAAATTCTAAAGTTGATCCAAATTAATATGTGATGTTGAAACTTGGATCCCGGTATTTGTTGAAGTCGAATTCTTTTTGTTAAATTTTAATTATAATTTATACAAATTTTAGTTTACAAATATTTGTTTTGGAAAACTATTCTTTTAAATTTTAATTTTATGTAATAGTTTTTATTTTATTCCATTAATATGATTATATGTTTTTTTTAATTCATGTAAGCTACGGCACTTCAAAGCAATAACCTCGTTATTCTAATAAAATCGTATACATAATAAGGAAATTGCCTAAAAACCTCCAACGCCCATTGACCAAAGAAATCTACACAAAAACAAAATTCCAAATAGCTAATACCAGTCGTATTTACTTAAAACAAACTTTATACAACTACACAAATCTTTATTTAAGTACAACTATTATCCTTATAAATAAATCATCTTCCCATGCCTCGAAACTATTTATTTGACTTCATTTTATTGTCTACTTCAAATTGCTGTCTGGTATGAAAGAAAACAAAGGCAAAAAAAATATTAAAACAGACGCATAACAAACAGCATTTTGTAATTCTTTAAAGCAACTCCAGACACTTTACAATAAAAGGAAAGATGAACGAACACACACATACACACATACACACACACACAAAATAAACCCCAACGTACAGAAAAATGCACAAAAACTGGATTTACGTTGTCTCGAACTAATGAAAACAAAAAACTGCTAAAAAAAGAAAAAAGAAGAAGCATCTTTACCACGAATTGAAAATATTTGTTGCAATTTTTGTTTACTTTTGTTGCAGCAACCATTCGAACACTATTATATATACTCTGTTGCACATAAAACATCATGAAGCACACAGTCTAAGCTCATGTGCAAACTGAACGATAAAAGAAAGAACAAAAAAATCTCTTTCTCTGTGTCATTGTGTTCTTATAATGGGAGGCAATTGTTGTTTGGTCGGCTTATATAACACATCAAATACTAAAGGAGCATAGACGACATCATTATCCTACACCATTTTCAGGAGCATCTCAGAGGAAGAGAGTTGAATTTGGTTAATCGTCAAACATCGTAAACACTTAATAATATTAAGTCTGCAAAACTTAAAATTTATTAAAGATCAATTTTATTCAGTCAAATTCCTTAGATTACATGGTAATGTGTACTGCACACCCTTTAACTTACCAAATTGCTTCATTCATAAAAGATTTATAGATTTTAACACTTCTTCTCCACAAGTTTAAATCTAAAATGGTGCCTATTTCATAGATATCATGCAATTTTGTTGTTATTGCATTTTCATCGTTCGCTTGATGCTGGTGCAGATGATGATGATGAGGAGAGTAGAAAACTTGTATAAAAATCTATGATGTCTAGCTGTTTATTTTTATTTTTTTACAGGCAGTATTTGACTTGTAGTATAAATATTTTTTACCCCTCTTAATTCTTTTTTTCTGCTTAAATCTATAAGTTTTCTTTTTCATTTTTGTAAGATTAACAACGAAGGCGTTATAGCAATAAGTGCTAATTCATATTGGGATGCATTTAAATAAAAAAAAAAAAAGTAATCTTTGCAAACATATTACATACAGATCGTACATACATTTTTATGTGGCAACAATGTTGCCCATTAAAATTAAGTAGTAAAGAAATTAAATGATGTACGTTGTTTATGTACCAATATAAAAGAAAATTTAGGTTAAAATGTCTACAACTTGTCAAGTCTTTACTTTATTTAATAACCCATAATTGTTTCCAGCTTTATGGGATTTAAAGTCAAAATAGCTTCGTAAATAATTTTTAACAAAATGTGTAATTTAAAGGAGATTGTTTGTGATAATGCGTTTACTACAGGCATTTGAAAACAATAAATTGAACAGATAATAAAGTATGGCTTAAAAGAGATTGTTTTGTCAAAAAAATAAAAATGTCAATTTCGAGTTGAGATAAATTTTTGTTTAATTTTACTTCTTAAGTGATATTAAATAAAGTGTCATGATACAGATTTTCAGATTTACCAAATTTGCCAAATGCCACAAAATAAAAAAAAAAGATACTAGACAGTAATCAGGTGAATGAACACTTACTTGCCAGGAGTCAAAGAATGAGCCAATAAGAAGCAAATTAAAAAATACTGTCTTCCTACACCATGTAAATAGCAAACAAAGTAGCAGCATTAGTTTGGTGTTAAACCAAACTCAATATACCTCCCATCTTTTTGATGGTGGCTGTAATAATAACAACACATTACTAAGAAATGAAAGGGGTAGCTAGTGGTTATTACTAAAATCTAAAATTAGTTTACGGGTTAGTAAATAATTACATTTACTCTAGCCAATATTTTAGAATGACATAATAAAATTGACGGTTAAATCGTAAGTTATATAATTCATCCTTTTTTATTTTTATTTTTTTACATACATATTGTACTATTAAGTGAAATATAGTTGTTTACGATCGAGTTCTTTCAACGCGTAATGGGATTAAAGTTCTATTATATTTGAGCGAGAAATTTAAATTAAATGCAAATCTGCTTATAGAAACTAAACCAATGGAAGAATTTTTTTAAAGTTACATTTTTATTAATGACTAATTCTAAACATAAAAGAATAATTTCCTGTTGGTTTTAAAGAAAATATGAGATATTTTCCAGAACTATTCTAATTAAAGGTTTTATTGTGTTTCGGTCACTTTTTTGCTCGAATAAGTCCACTTATTTTTAAACCCGTTTCATTTTATGCTGAGTTTTTAATGTCTTTTAAATTATTTTTTACCAGATTTGATGGATTAGCCTCCATTGTTTTGTTGTAATGAGAAGAACCGGGAACAGGCCAGAAAACAGCGGATACACTGTATTTTCTTAGGAGAGAGAGAAGTTTTTTCCAAAAGCATTAATTCACGTGAGTTGTAATCTGGTTTCATCTTGAACGGAAATAATGTTCAAGATAAAACCACTTTATTTAATCACATTGAATATGATTTTAAATTCTTATGTTTTTGACGCTTATCTTCCTCTTTTCTATAGTTACTCCATGCTTTGTATTCTGATATTCAACTGATATTTTTTTTTATATACTTTTTTCTGTATAAAATTGTTGTATCTGTCTTTACTTTATAGACCGAACTATAATTATTAAAATTCTATATCTAAAATTAAAACTATTTGTTCTGAACTAAGAGCCATAATTGGAAAATGGTCTTCAGCAGCTTTGCGAAGCCTTTTTATACCCTACACCACCATAGGTGGTTGGGGTATTATGCGTTTTTGCTGATATATATAAATAGAAACAACATTGCCAAATTTTATTAGAATCAGTCCATAATTTACCATATAAACCCACTTCCGAGAATCGCCCTAAAGTGCAAAAAATCATGGAGGGTCGCCGATTAATATTCTCGTAACGAATTCACTTTTTAACGCCAGTAATAATCCGATTCAAAAATGATTCGATATCGTTGCGTTTCAGCAGCATTTTACTGACTGTAATTCCGTCAATGAAATTTCTTTGCGATAATTCATGTGATACCCAAACATCGAGCTTCTTTGAGCCAGCATTTTCAGAAGATGAATTTTTGGAATATTTTTGCAGCGTTTTTAATTTTTTATGGTAAAAAAAATATCACAAGGCGTATTTCTTCCGATTTTACACTCATTTTTAAATCAATAAAACTTTTAACACGAGCGATGATTTATGTAACTGTATTCACCAAAAATGTAACTTAAAATGTCACCTTTCAAACTCGTGTTCGTTAGACACAATCGAATTAGTTTTGCCGATATATGGGCATCAAGAACATTTAGTGACAAAAAACCGCGGTTATTTTTTATATGACCTTATGATATGTCCAAATTGGTTTTAAGAACGTAGTACACAGGATGACTTTTCAGGCTTAATATAGATTTGTCGCTGACTATACAGTGAAGATTGGAAGCTTCATTAAATATGAAGTCTCTTGGGTCCACATACATTCTTAAAATGGCCGTAGCATCGGCAAATGTTGAGAGAGTCAAATTTTTGCTTTTATTCAAAACCGAGGTGTAAATAAAATACAGCAATTGTTCAAAAAAACTGCCTTGTTGATCTCCAGGTTTAATTGCATAATATCCCGTCGTAATGTAGTCACACAGTTTTACTCGAAAAAATTTGTTTGATAGGTACAACTCCATTAGTTTATGATTATTGGAGGCAACATACATTTAATTTTATATATAAGGCTTTTATGCCAAACCTTGTAAAAAGCTTGAGTGACATCTAGAAAGTTCTCAGGGCAATACTTTTTATGTTCAAAAGATTTTCTTATCTCTCCAGTTCAACGGTTTACTTGCTCGATAGTTCTCGGAAACTTACTTGAAAACCATTACTTAAGTATTCAGCAAATATTATAACTTTATCTTTGGAACTTCGTGCCCAAGTATCTTCCTCTTTCTAAAAGGACTTTGTCTCTCCACTGGTGGTTTAATATTTTTAATTGGATTTATCAGGATCTTAATATAATTTTAATTTCTGCGATTCTCTCTTCTTCGTTTTCTCTTTTCAACGAGAAGTCTTCGTACTTCAGAGTTTGAAATTGGAGTATATAATTGTTTTTAAACAATTTAGATTAGAAAGTGGATGTCGTACCATTTGAGTAACATAGCATCATGAAAACTTGGCAATTACTTCTGGGTTGTTCCCTTCATTATAACTGCAATAGTTTGAAATCAGATAATTCTCAGTGTATTTAAATTTGATGCTCTGTGATGTTATTTATAGGCCCTTTGTCGCTAAATGTGTAGATAACTTTACAATAAAAAAACATAAGAAGTTCCAACCAATTCTTTTGCAACTTTTAACAAAAATAAACCTAAATTTTTTTGATATCACGTCATTAAGAAAATTTCTTGATTGATTGATTAAAATCCATGTAAAGTTTAAAGCTCAGATTGTCCCTTAATTACACAGGTATTAGACTCTAGTGAAAATGTATTAGTTATGTCACTTTAGTTGATAGCTCCTATAAAGGGAAATATTTCTATTAATCTGCCTCTGATTTTCTACAACTTCACAGAAAATAAATATAAAGAAATTATTTAACCATTTGTAATCTTTAATCACTTTCTGTCATCATAATCATGATTTCAATACGAGTACAGTCATAATGTCATATTCTCTTAAGACATCTGTTGACCACTTATTTGTTTGAGAAGCTCCTGGGGTAGCATTAACCCAAGTTAAAGATCTTTAGCACAAACATAAGACAACAACACCACCTGCCTTTCTATGTTTGTTTTCTTTTTTCAATATTTTTTCATTTTTTCCTTTTATTGTTTTGTGTTTGGTTTTCTATGTAAATCTAAGATTTAGAAAAACAACAATTTGTCCTTCTGTTTTCCTTGCAAGTTGCAACCCTAAATGCGTTTGCTTGGTTTCTTGTAATCTTGCAACATCTGCTGTTTATTTATTTGTAATAATGTATATGTAATGAATACCAGTCAGCTAGCGAGTATTGGTTTGCGTGTGCTTTGTAAGTATGTAAGTATGTGTTAAACAGGCTACTACTATTGTGTCTGACCAAGTTATCCTTAATATCCTATTTACAATTAACAAGACTTTTAAGTAGAGTTTAAATCAACTTCTTTATATGTTTAATGTTATATTTATCACAAAAAGTAAAATATTCACTTTTTCAACAGGATCAATTTATATTTACATCAGTTTATATTTAGAGACAGGTGATTTAAGCTAATAAATATAATTTATAGTTTCAATGGAATAAAATTCAAAATCATTAGAACATCGTCTGAAAAAATTTTGCATATTTTTTTTTTTTTTTTTTCAAATGCAAATTTTGTTGGTGATCTTTCTTTAGTTTATGAAAGGAAACCATATATCATAATAGCTCGTCATGCGTCATTTTATTTTATTCTTTCTGATAACTTGACTTGTACTGACATTAATTTAATTAATATTTTATACATTTTCTAGTTGAATTTGCATGAATTGAATTGCGCATATTGAAAAATCCTTTAAGTGAATACATATGTAAGTTAAACATATGTTAGAATGCAATTTTGTTGACTTAAAAATTTGTTTTATTTATTTTATAGTCTAATCATGTTTAAGTTTTTTATTTGCTAATTTGTTTGCTTTTGTTTGCTATAAACATTTCTTTGAGATCAAGCGGTGACGAGAATGTTATATTAATAAATGTATGTATGTTTGTAGATAATACTAGACAGTGTTACCAATTTAGTGATTTTATCAAAAAAATTAAAAATTTTTCAAATGCATGGAATCCGACAGAAAGTTTGTTATATGTTTACTTTAATAATTTTGATTTTCTGAGTCTATCATGAAGATATGGCATATTAACTGAGGACTGCATTGAAAAAATTTGGGCATCCCATTCAGCTCATAAAATTTTAATACAATTGGTTAATCTCTTTGAAATTTTTATTTTGTTAAAGACTGTTGTATTCAAGTTTTAAATTAAAAACAAAAATAACAATAATAATACCCAGGAAAAATTAATTCTACAACTAATTCCAGAACACATTAAAATACCCTGTTTTACTTTGGCGTTACGATCAATGGTTTTTGTTTGAAATTGTCACCTCCAGAACTAGCCAGTACCCATTCTATAGAACGGTTCTACAACTAGCTCTATAATCAGTGATTTTTGTGCGAAATTGTCACATTCGGAACTAGTTCCATAAAAGCGTTAGGGAACGAACTGTTTCAGAATTTACTTTTTTATTTTTTATTCTAATGGGCTATTTTCTAAAGGCCACTTTTGAAATCAATTTAATTTTGTAAATACTCTTTTTTTAATTTTTTAAATTTTTTATATAAGTATTTTAAACAGTTCTAGGAAGTCATTCGAGAACCAGTAATTTGTTCTCAGAAGTGATGTAGAAGTCATACAGAATTAGTTCTTAAGCACTAGTCCTCTAAAACATTCTTAAAAAACGAATTTAGAATCAGAATAAGGTTCTACTCCATCAGTGTCAGAATTGGTTGTGATACCACTAGTTCTGAGGATGTTATTAAAGAATCTGAAGTGGTTCTGATCACACCAGTTCTAGAACTAATGATTTTAGAACATGTTCTAAATTTTTTCCTGGGTAGTAATAATTTTTTTTGTTATTAGTTTTTAAAAAAATATTTAATATTTTCTAGAATACCTTCCATAAGAGATTTATTGTACTTTTAGTTACTTTTTTGTTGGAATAGGTCCACTTCCTTTTAAACTATATTTTATTTTTTAATCAACTTTTAGTATTCTTTAAATATTTCTTACTATGACCCAATACATTTAAAATGGATAGAGTCCTGGATATTTTACTGGATTGGCCTCCTATGGTACAAAGCAGTACCATTTATTTGATACCCAATCAGTACTTTTTGTTGCAAAAATGATTTTCTAATGATAGAAAAGAATATTTTTTGATGGCACTCATTTGTCTAATTTCTCTGTTAAAAGTTGAATAAAGTGCTTTTTTCTCCACATCTACAAATGTCCATAAGTTTATTCGATAACTTCGATTTTTTTTCGAAATTTATGTAATACATTTTCCATAGCATCTTTGATATGGAATTCATGACCAGGATGTTATAAAAAGTCCATCCTTTAGGCGACATTTATATTTTTGAAAAAATTAATCTCAATAATTTTCGCTTTTACATTTCTTTCAAGCGTTACTATTATGAACTTTTTTTTTTACACTGAGGGTCTTCAGACTAGATTTGTTTGACTTTTTTGATAAAAGATACAGAGAAATTTAAAGAATCAGTCACATTAAATACAGGGATATAGATATTTTCTCTTAAAATTTTTATTATTTCGTCTTCGATTCTTTAGTTTGTAAATCAACTTTTTCTTCAGTTATCAGAGTTTCTTTTGGTGATCATGAACTCTTTGTTTTTTTATAACTTATGAAACTGTATTTCCTGATTGTCCTGTAAGCTGAGAAAAAATATAGTTTTAGTGACTATAATCTTAGAGCAACATATTATGATTGGAACATATCATAATATGTTGATTTTATGGTTAGTCTTTTCATGTTATGATTCCAGTTTCTCATATAATTGAAAAATTTTACTACATCATTATCCCATTCTATCAGATTATGATTTGATGTTTTTATATTATTATTCTAACTTATTATATTATTATACAACCTTGTCGTATTATTATTCTATTTTATCATATAATTATCTCATGTTATCATATAAGGAGTGCGATCGAAAGAGTCTTAACACACGTTTTACCTCATAACTTTTTTCGGAATCAATACTAACATTTTTTTTGATCTAGTTATCATGGCAAGATACGTCAGTTATTATTTTTAATAACAATCATGTTGATTTGTCGTGATTTTCATCAAAATGAGTGATGAAAAAAAAGTACGTGATACAAATTATTAAAAAATTTCAAAAAAATCCAAATAGGTCATACAAATAATTGGCCAAAGAATTAAATTTCTGTCGTCAAACTGTTTCTAATGTTATTTAACAGTAGCAGGAGAATTTGACCATTGATATGAAACCTGGTTCAGAAAGAAAAAAGGACTACATGATATTGGGAAGGCCAGAAAATTGAAAGCATATTGAAAGGAACTCCAAACACATCTGGTAGAAAAGCAGCCCAGTTATCTCAGTGCTTTGACTATTTGGTGCGAAAAGTTAAAGCTAATGCAGAGTTGATAACATATAAAGCCCAAAAAGTTCCAAACTGAAATGCTGCAAAAAATTTTGAAGCCAAGAATAGGACACGAAAATTAAAACCAAATTTCATACAAAAATACTCACGTTGTATAATTGAAGAAGAAACGTGCTGGCAGAATTTTCGCAGCTTCTGTGTCAAAACTTTTATATTGTTAATGCTCGAGGCAATGTTAAAGATAAGTTTAGGACCCAAAGGCAGAAAAAATTTCTTACGAAATTCCTGGTATAACAAGCTTTTTGCAGTTGCGGCAAAACAGGAAATTCATTTGATACATTCAGATCTATAAATACCAAAATAGGCATAAAGGAATTTTTGCAAAAAAGACTTCTTCCTTTCATAAGAGAGCACAACGTGTCCACATATTTTTGGACCTATTTGGTATCATGTCACTACGGTAAGAAAGCTCTGGAGTGGTACCAAATCAATGACATAGTTTAAGTACCAAGAGAGGTCAATTTTAGACCATTGGAAAGATATTGAGCTCTTGTGAAAAATGAATTGAAGATCACAAAAAAGGTGTCCCGAAATACCGAAGTTATTAAAAGAATATGTGCACACTGTTCCAAAAAAGCGACTGAAGCAACTATCAAATCTCTAACGGAAGGGTTACCAAAAATGATCCACAAGTTCATAAGTAGTGGTTAGAACTACAAAAGTTATATTTTTCTGTTATTATCTATTTATTATCTATTAAATAAAATAAAAAAAAAGAATGAAAAGTCTAAGACCAACCGTTTCCAAGTTATTGAATATTATATATGTTAAGATTTTTTCGAACGCACTCCTTAGTTATCCAATCTTGTCATATTATTATTTCATTTTCTCATATTATTATGATAATAATATTATTAATATTATGTTATTAAAAAAAATATTTACATATTATTTGTTCTTTAATTCATATGTGGTTCAAATGCAAGATATTTTTTTTTTAACTAAATGGTAGTTAATAAATATTTTATATTGCTTGAATCACACCGAATATAACCATACATTGTCTATTTATATATATTCATATATAAACTAAATGAGAATTACAATGAAAATAGAAAACAAACCTTAAAAACAAAATATTTTTAAAAACAAACAAGTTATGAATTTTTCCACCAAGCTTGTGAAAAGGGTAGTTATTAAATTAATTTTATTGTTATGGGAATAATAATATGGTTTAAAAATAGAATATGGTTAAAGAACAAGGAAAAAGTCCTATATAATGATATTTTTCATATTAATAAAATTTTATTTCTGAAAAAATATTCAAGAACAGATAATTTTTATGCTCAACCAGATTAAAATTTTTATTAAGTGTAAACAATAAATGACAAAATTTAAACAAAAACATTATCATGAACACAGAGTTATTAAAATTAAAGAATATTAACAATGAGAACATAATATTGTTGTAGAGATAATCCTATAACCATATTTTTTCTCTTTGTGTGCGTTTTTAACAATTATTTTATATGTTTTTTCTCTGTGTACGTTTCTGGCACTTGTTTTATATGTTCGATATGGGTTTTGGAAAAAAAAGTTTAATCATGTGTTTTAATGAATTTTGTTTAATTTTGATCTTAATAAAAGTTATAAGCCATAAAGCTAGCATGGATTTTTTTTTGCACAGTCCTTAGTAAGATTAGAGTATTGAATATTCTTTGTATTGTAGTTTTCGAAAAAATATTAAAATTTATATATCATTTAAGAATGTAGACTATCAATAATAATAATCAACATAAATATATAAAACAATTCCCAATATTTTAATGTTTATTTCAAAAAGTAATTGATCTTTGTTCACTCTTACTACATTCAAATCAAAAATATGTAATTTTACTCCATTACAAAGTAATAATAATTATGCTTTAAGTAGGTTGATTAACAGGAACTTGATTAGTTCAATAATTTCTTCTTTTTTTTTTTTTTTTTTTTTTTTCTTCGATTTTTTTAATGTGTAAAACATAAAAGAATACAACCACATTAACCACAATAAACAAGTGGAATAAATAAAACAAATTAAATTAAAATAAAGAAAGAAATAAAAAAAAAGAAACAAACAAATCTTTTCGATAATATTTGAGTTTATAGTGTGAAATACACGCGATACTGACAACCAGCACCATTATAAAATGCAAAAAACAAAAATTATAAAAAAAACTAAATAATTATTGCAAAAATAACTTTTTTACACATCCGCTGATTAAATCCACATGGATTGAAAATAAAAAATTTATTTTTAAATTAGAACTTACAAACGAAACAAATTGATACCAACAACTACAGCAATAACTGCAGCAGAGTTTAAGAAATTTCTAACTTCAATCAATAATAAATAGAGCACAAAATGGCAATAAACTGGGTTAGAAAATTTAAAAAAGAAAACAAAAACAGATTTATTTTTAAAGATTTATATGTACTTTAGACTGCCACTTGAATTGAATTTATTTAAAATAAAAGTGAACCTTAATTTAAATCTTATCCTGTTCATATTATAAATTAGAACAGATAAGATTTAAAACGTTTTTATAACCTATTTTTTATGAATTTCTTATGGTTAAGTAAATTGCTATAATTAGTTTTAAATTAATTTGATTGTGACTTGTACCAATCATTTTTTGCAAAGTTTTCTTATGAATATTTTTCTTTGACCCACTGTAGTTAGGTTTTTTTAGTGACGAAATAAAACAAGACCGTATCACAAAAAAATTCACTAAATGTTAACAACGATTAGTATACACATTTTATGTATAAGTATCATTTTTTTATTTTTTTTTAGTACAAACACATTATTTTTGTTTTTATGTAAAAATAATCAATTATGGTAACTTTAAAGCGCCAACAAATAAAGGCTTTATTTAATGATTATTTTTACGTTTATACCCCATGCTAAGATAACAGATACATAACAACAACAGAAACTATTCACACAAACATATGAGTACCGACTGCTACAATAATACGACAAACAATTCATAACCGTCATTGTCATCATCAGCAACAGCAACAGCAATAACAACAAAAACATCAACATTGTCGTCAACATCATTTTCATTAAATTGCTTACGAAATCTCCTTAAATACACATACGAGTACAGCTTTGGTGACCTAATTAGGAACACATTTAAAACATAAAAGTAAAATATTTGTTTAAAACAGAAACAGAAAGAACACTTGTGAGATGTTAAAAGAGAGGAAATATTATCTTAAATTATAACTGTGTTAGATTCAGATTTGGGAATAATCAAAAATATATTTGTGTTCTTGTTATACAATAAAAGGGAACTTAATGTTTATTAAAGGCCATAATTCACTAGCCTACATAATCATCCCATCTGTCAGTGAAAAATCTTACAGAATTGTGTCCCACTCAAAAAAAATCCTGAAAAAGTGTTATCGGTGTTTTTTATTATTAGCTGCTATATGCTACAAAACAAGTAGGACAGATAAGGTTAGATTATATTGGCAGCCGCCTTAGGCTAAGCTTACTTGGGTCCAAAGTAAGATCCCGTTGTGTTACATTAAAAGTTCCCGCTGTGTCAAGGCCTAATCTTTCCGACCATCTGATTCTTCGAACCATTACGTGGTCCCACAAAGGCGCTGATCTTGATGGTTCAATTCTAGAGAGACAAGATTTGTCTATTAATATTCTGAGACCAAATAGCCGTTGCCGTAGGTCTTCAAAGGACGGGCAGTGACAGAGAAGATGCTCCGTGGTCTCTTCTTTTCCTCGTCTTTGCAACTCCTACAAAAGTCGTTGTAGTGGAGTCCTAGCCTTGTAGCGTGTATGCCGATGGTCCAGTGAGCTGTAATTACACTAATAAGGTTCCTTAGATGAGTCCTTGACAATTGCTCGCTGTTCTTCCACCATGTCCCAGATTTTCCTGGTCTCTACACGAGTGGGTTCCATAGTCCATCTTTTTATAGCTTCAAAATGAAATTTGCGTGATTTTAGCTGCTTACTTGTCAATAAAGGAGCGCCTATATCGTTAGTATAATCATATTGGTCTGAATTGGCTCCTGCACGCACAAGTATAATGCTACAGTAGTCAGGTAGCCTGTGGGATAGTCTTAGGTCCAAATGTACAGAGATAATGTGCACAGTGGGGCAGAATCAAAATTTTTTGGATATAAAGAAAAAGATTGAAAATTCCATTTTTTGTGTATTTTTGCACAAACACACACTCGAACATTGACTACGGGAACAAATTATTTATGTTGTTATGGCTTTTTCACATCCACAATAGTACAATGTTTTTGAAATTTTCCGTGACTTATAAAACTTTAAAGTGGCATAGTTTCGATTCTGTGAAAGATATTGATTTCAATCTTTTTCTTTATAACGAAGAAATATGTTAGCTAAGCAATGTAATTTAGATGAAAAAAATCGAGTTTATACTTTTTCTGATTTTTGCAGTTAAAATAATATTTTTGTAAAAAAGTGTTTTTTTTTAGAAACTATAAATATTTTATATGTAATCAAATCTTTGTTGTCAAAATCTTCGGTGGATGTAAACTATCGTATAAAATGTGAAAGTGAAAAGAACTTTAATTTACTTTTCATTTTTAGTTTTTGTAAAAGGAATCCCACAATTCCCAAAAAATCGCTAAAAATCCCAAAAAATGGGTTTTTTTCACATTTTCGGCTATTAAATCCACATTTTTCCGAAGTCCCGCAGATTTTGATTGAAAACTTTTAACAACATATTACAGGTTCTTAAACTACATTCCGTTTGTCGATTCGTGCTTTGGGATTTGAGAAAATATAGACTAAAGTCAAAACTTTCATATAAAATGGGTTTAATTCGGGAGGGTGTATACCTTGACCACTTGAGTTGTTGGGCTTACTTTTTATTTTAAAGTCTTCTCTGTGAAGATACTTTTTAGAAAAGTATAAAATTATTATATGTTTTTAAAGAAAATTTAATTTTGGAGAAAAAAGAGTGTAGATACTTTTTCGGCCAAAAAAACACAATTTTCAAATTCAAAACCGTTTATTTTTGGACCCGGTAATTATATTTTCTTTATTCAATAGATAATTTTGTTCTTTAAATATCTAAAGAAAAAACAAATGAAATCGGTCGGAAACATTAGGATATATATATGAAAGAACTGGACCAAGAACATGCAAAATTGAGCTACTTCAAAATTCAAATGCAAATAACTCAAAAACTTTAAGAGATAAATAGGACATGTTAAAAGATCGAGACTTGGTCAAAAGATCAGTATGAGGAATTTGAAAATCTCGCATTTTTTTTTTCTTCTTCAATCTATAATAATACATAAAAAACATAAGAGATCAACAGTGAATCTTCTCCGTATGTGTCCTAATTAAATACTGCGTGTTTAAATAATCATCTAAAATTTATACCAATTGGCATCAAGTTGTTTCGTTTTTCTATATTGTATATTTAAAATTTGTAACCGAACGGTATCAAAAAGCCGATACCCTAAATTTTCAATGTGGCCACAACCGTCGTCGATTTTGAATTGAAATTTTTTTTCCTTTTGAGTTTGTTTTTTTTCACTCTTACTAATACAACTACATTTTTAGTCATTGACATCACTTATTTGGAAACATGACTTGTTTGTTTGATTCTCAGCAGTACTTATTAGATTACCAACACTGTGGATTTGCTGAAAATATAGACACATACGCAGATATGAACACATACAATCATAAAATGACAACGGAAGCTTTTAGGGTGTAACAATGTTTACAAATGTCAACTACAACTTCACTTCGTTCGATTCAACACAAATCCCAGGTCCAATTTATTGCTCATATCCATAAATATTTTTTTGTTTTTCGCTTTTTTGCTCTCTTAAATGTTATCTCTCGAAAATGCGTTTGTTATTGCTATATATTTTTTTTCTTTTTCTACAATTTGGAGCATGATTTGGATTTCATCGTCAATATTGTCGTCGTAATATATTTTTTTTATACATATGTATTTCATTTTGATATGTTTTATTCATCTACTACGAGAAAATTTTGTAAATATAGCAGTTGTTTTTATTTAATTTTTTTTTTTCATTTAGAATTCTTTATTCGAAAAATTGATTCATTTTTTTGCAAAATTATTGTACTCGTATATTAAATCCATATTTAATTTCCCCAATACTACAAAATTTTAATGTTTTAAAAATAGCAACAGTAAATTCGAGTAAATACGAGACCGATTCACTCTACATTTGATTTAATCATTTTTAACTCGCTCATTTGTACGACACATCACAGAAAAATATAATAAAGTAAATAAAAATGTATTTTATTTTGTTTTTGTTTTCAGTTGGAATTTCTAGCAACAAAGTATGCTATAAAAAATAAATAATTTAAACAAGATTATAATATAAAATAAACGGCAAAAAAAATAAAGTCGGTCAAGCCCGACCATATGGTACCCTACACCATTGCCTATGTGTACCAATATTCAGGTAGGGGTCAATTGTGGACCGATACTTGCATTAATTGTAAAATAAAACATACTAATACAGAATATTACATCGATATTAACATTCACATGTATTTATGCACTTTTGAATGATTCCTAAAGTTGGGACTTATATGGAAGCTATGGTCAATTATGCATACGGATTTATACTTATATAAAACTTATTTGTTCCAAATTTCATTAAAATATTCATATTTTTAAAGTACTTATGAGTATTAAAACTCTATTCCAGGGGGACATTTATATGGGACCAGGTGAAGTAATGTGCCGATCATGACTAAATTCAGTTGGCTTCGTCCTTGTGTCATATGTACCAAATTTCATCAAATTATCTTCAAAATTGCGACCTGTACTTTGTGCACAAGCTTTACATGGACAGCCAGCCAGACGGTCGGACGGATATCGTTAGATCGATTTAAAAAGTGATTCTGAGTCGATTGGTATACTTTAAGGTGGGTGTTGGATAACTCTTTCTATGCGTTACAAACATCAGCACAAAGACATAATACCCCAACCACTTATGGTGGTGTAGGGTATAAAAAGTAAGAAAATAAATACACTCAAAAAATTTTTACATTTACTGATTGTAGTTTATTAAGAAAGATTTCTGTTAAGTTAATAATATATGAAAATTTAGTTATTTCAGAAAGAAAATAATTTTTTAGCTTTTTATGTATGTTATTTATAAAACAACATACCATAAAAAAGTATTTTTGGTTAGAGTTAATATTTTCCGTTATTATTTCTTTTGAAAATAAAACTAACATTTGAATATATAAATGATAATTTAAGTTAATTTAAATGAAAATATTGTAGAATTTTATTTTTCCATATTTTTATGTATTTAAAAAGAAAAAAACATGTTTTTTATTGTCATTTTTTTCCAAAAGAAAATAAATAAAAACTAAGAAAATTAAAAAAAAATTATCCTCAAATGAAACAAGAAATATTTGGTAAGCATTTATGGCAAATTGGACAAACTATATAAACTTATATATAATTTTGTGGTGATTGCTGTGGGTGAAGTTCCTTAAGTCTAGTCCAGGCAAACGTGATATAAATTTAGCAGAAAAATTTTATCTTTGAAAAATGGTAAGATTTTAGTATCCATTTATTACCTTAAATATTTCTGACAACTTTTTTCATGTCTCATAGATTTTATCAAGAATTTTCCAAATAAAATTTCGAAACCGATGACAATGTCCACTGATAGCTCAGGAAATATCCCGGACAAGTGCACCTCCATGTATAGAGAGGATATATTTTTTATTAATACAGATAAAAATATGTATGTTGAATTCCTTTAATTGTTGTATGATTTTGTATGATGTTGTATGATTTTTTGCAATAAACTAAAATAGAATACAAATATATAAATTATTTGTTTTTAATTTTGATGGAGGTTACTAGTTATTATTTTTAATAAATGATAAAACAGTAATTTCTAATGATTTGGTAGGTAATTTTTCAAAAGTTAAAATAACTGACAAAAACATTCGTTTTTACTGTTTTGTATGTTGAAATTTTGTAAGTTAAAACAAATGAAAAATAATTTACTTTTACAGAATTTGTTAGTAAAAAAAATCAACAGTAAAAAATAATTGAACAAGTTTGTTATTTCAAATGAAATGTAAGCAGTCCGTTATTTAAATGAAATTATATTTGTTTTTAATGATTTTTCTGTTGAATTTACTTACAAAATTTTATGAGTGTACTACAGTATTTGTATAAGTTGCACATGTTGTACTGAAAGACAGTGGTAGCAAAAAGTACACATTTTGAACAGTGACTAAATGGTGTTTTTTTTTTATTAGAGGTATGCAAAGTGTATTATAAATGAAAAACTATACACCTCCACTTGGATACCATAACGTTTATTGTGATACGTTCAAGTAATAGTTACCTTAAGAGCTGTATATTAAGTGAAATAATATGAAAATAAAAAACACGTTGTAAAATCGAAACGGAATATTCAACAATTGAAAGTGAGTGTCGGCACTTGTCGCTTCTATGTTTGAAATTATGTGCATTTAATAATGTACGAATCGATACAATTAACCAATCCTTAGACCAGCTTTAGGTTGACCGAGCGCTTTGTGACTGGATCGATCCCATGCTAAGGAGCTGATGGATTAATTACGATTTATATGACATAAATTTCAGAAATAATGTACAATGTGTTACTGCACCATTCAATAGTGAATCTGCCTCGTATGTGTTTAAATTCAACACTGCGTGTTCAAATCATTAACGAAAATCGACATCGCATTAGCATCAAGTTGATGCCAATTCAGTATCGAATTATTAAATTATGTTATGTTTTCTATTTTGTGTATAAACGAATGGTATAAAAAAACCGATACCGTAAATTATCAATCTGACCACAGCAGATGTGGAATTTGAATCGAATTTTTTCCCTTAGTGAGTCTATTACGCTGACGACGTCATAATATATCTATGGGGAAAGAATCCAAATCAATTATGGAGAAGAGGCTCTAAAAGAAGCACTGAATGTCTAGGAGAACTGGACGATAAGGAATTTAAGATGGAGACAACACTTATAGGTGTGGGCCAATAAACCCCCCAGATGTTTGTTAATATGTAGAAGAGCCATAGGCTTCAAATAGGTCTTAATTTAAAAGTGATTCACTGGCTCAACAGTGTAATTAGAACTTTACTAACCTATGCTTCAGTAGTATGGTGAAGATCTATGGATAAGAAATGTAACGTAAATGTATATTTTGACCTCATTTTCGAAACTTTTGATCACTTCGAGGAAAATAGTAGTATATGTAAAAATTATTTAATATTCTTTTTAAAAGAAATAAATTTGAAATATGTCTGTTCTTCGTGGCGTATGAAATTATTTTGTTCTTTGCTTATAGATTTTTGGTGTACAATATTACTCAAAAAGCCATTTTAGCAATGCGAAGTGAAAAATTACATTTTTGTTTTGCTGTTCTATAGCTTTCAAAACATCCAGAATTTTCACTTGAAATAAACTTCAGTTCTTAGGAATGATCTCCTAATGTTTGCTTTCATAATGTAGACATCTGATCCGGTAAAAAATCAATTTTCATATAATCCGTAGATCCTGAGGGAAGATGGAATTGGTCACGTAAATCTTGATGAATGCTGGATTGACTTATTGTAGATCTCATTAAACCAGACTTTTACGTTACATCTGTAAAAAATAAATATATAATTAATACACTTTATTGGCTCAACGTTGTTCAAGCTACTTTTCGTTATTATAAATTGATCCATGATATTGAGGATCATATTACCAATACCACTCAAAATGTCCTCAATGCAACAAGACATAAAGTTCAAATAAGGATAAAATATTCCTTCAAATTTTATTGTTCTTAATTTTACATTGATATTTTTGGCATTCCTGTAATATTTTGGTAAAGCGAATGCGTTCCAAAAAGCTTTTATCGTGTCAATCGTTTCATCTTATTTGTGATAGATAAATTTTCCACTATACTGGATCTAGAGCGTTACTATTGACTAAAAAAAAAATGGTCATAAAAACTTTCTTCAATTTTCTTTGACTAGTTAAATTTTTATTGATTTGTTCTTTATTTAATTTTATTATTATTATTTTTTTAAACCTATAAAAAACAATAACTTGTGAAATAGAAAATCTTATCAATACATACGAATTAAATATTATTAAAACTTAAGATATGAAAATGACGAATTAATACAACAAAATAAAAAGAATTTTAAATTACACTGCTTATTAAAGAATTATAAAACATTTTTTTTTTTTTTGTATATTAATTTAATATTGTAAATGACAATATTGAAACAGGGGGAAATAAATGGTAGACTAGATAGAGAATAAAAAGTAGACTAGATTTCAAAGAAGAACTTACAAGCACAAAAAAATAGCAACATAAGAACTGCTATTGAAATTGAAATGATGATGACGCAGCAACATAAAAAGAATACGAAAATGAGTTTTTTTTTTCATTTTTGCCACTAGCCATCCCTCCATAATTCTTGGGTACAAAACAAACGTACCAAAGTTGAGCGAGTGAAGTGATTTTATATCTAGACTTATGAATTTATACTTAGAAACTCTACCTTAAGCATTTGAATTAAATAAAAACTATTTCTCAAAAGAGGGGTAGAAACAACAGATTTTCGGGTAACTTTTTATACCAACCATCAAAAAAGATGGCGATGTATTGGATTTGTCATTCCGCGTGTACATATTCTGAGTCCCCGTGAAAATCCGCCTGTCAGTTGAAAATATGATAGTTCTCTACTTGGTTCAAATATTTGAAAATGAATAAAACCGTTATGGGCAAAATATTAAAAAGAACTTGTCCGTCCGTCGTAACTTCAATTCATTATTTTCCACCGATATCTCTTAAACAAAAGCATGTAGCCCCTAACGAAATTTTGTAATAATAATTCAAAGATCGATGTAAACTCAGAAACCAAAAATGGGTGTGATCCGCACTATTTACCGCCTACCTTCCATATAAGGTGAGGTTATAATTTAGACACAAAAGGTTGAAGATGGTGGGTACAAAAATTCGTCTAAGCCGAATATAACATTTTTTTTACTTGTTCTTGTGTACGTCAGTTTCCAAAAACATATCTTTTTAGTCAAAATTAAACATTACTTCTTGAGGATAAGATGCCGTACAGTGTCACATTCAAAAAATAAAATGGAAATAAATCTGGAATTTCCAAACGCCTGGTCCGAAAAATATAATTATTTTTTAATTCCAGCTTTGCGATATGAGAAATTAAGGTAAAAATTGGAAAATCCTAAAAAAAATTGGTAAATTTTGAGAGACCCTGGTTCACGCAGTGTTAAAGTTTTAAATTTTTTTTCCTCCACACAATTCCTTATAAAGTAATATTGATTCCGTAAAGATTTTAAAATTTTTTTTTTTTACACAATTTTGTTATTTTTTGTTAATAAAATAAAAAATATTTCAAAAAAATCGTGTGAAATTTTGACCCGCTATAGAGAAAAAAACTACTAACTAGCAGAATCCACTCATATAAAAATCTTTTAAATCGGCTCAGATATAACAAATCTGGATCATTTTAAATGTTTTGAACACCCTAGGTGTCCAAATTTAGGACCCTCTGGACCCGCCCCCAATATGTCTATAACGTCCAAGCTCAAAACATAAACTCGCATACACTTCTACTAACGCTGTCTGAAATTTCATTGAAATAGGACCAGCCGTTTGGAAATTCCAGATTTATTTCCATTTTATTTTTTTAATGGGACACTGAGTGCCGGCAATTATCCCTTCAGGATATGGCAAATAAGTTCAGTGTCGAGTTATCTACACCAGATTAGAGTTATCTTCATAGTACCACACATTTCTCAATAAAGTTTTTTATATTTGCAAACAAAACTAAAAGTGTGTGTCATTATGACTAAAAAATATACTTACTCACGAACACATCACTAGCACGTACTAATTTACTATGACTACTATAGTGACTGACAGAACCACTACTTCTATGACTACGATAGCTATTTATCGTATTCGTATGTATGTTTTGATAATGTTGTTCAATGGCATGAATGGCTCTATATGTTAAATATTTTTTTCTATGTATCTATGTAGTACGTATGAAGATGGTCTGTGTGACTGGTATGGGGTCATCAAACTATGACGTTGTCAGTTGTTGTATATAGTTGTCGTTAAATGGTTTATAGTTTTTATGTATTACGAGTATTAAACAATAACAAAAAAAAAATGAATAATGAAAACTACTCTTCAGAATGTAGTTTAAGAAGTTGTTTAAGCTCAATTATAAAAAGCAAAAAAAAGAAAAGGCAAACAATTTTACAAAATTGAATTGAACAACCATTATGACAAATAAAATGAATTATGAACATAAGATTGTCATGCTGTTTAAATATGTTTGTTGAAAAAATTAGAAAACTAAATAAAAAATCATGTATTTCTGTTAAAACTATGCTAAATTGTTGTAATTTTTTGCAAACAATTAAGAGATTTTTTTTTTTACTTTTTTTTTTTTTTTTGGATAAGTTCACATAACGGATTTAAAAGAATTTTGCTAATTATAAGACCGTTAAAGAAATCTATTTTTTTAAAGCAAAAATGATGAAACTTTCCTTGAAACAACTGGAATACGATTATTTTATTTAGAAATACAAAGTCTTTTTATTAAATACATTTTTTTACAACATGCACTTTCCAGGGACATTGTATTTTTAGATGGTAGACGAACCACATACATAGCTCTAAGTAGTTCATTAGAATTACTGAACAAATAGTAGTTCATTAGAACTTCTGAACAAATAGATGAAAGAACTGTAAATTGCAATATTTGTTTAGTAAAGGAAGTTTTTATAATCTAGTTCAAAAAAGAAATACAACCCTATGCACATTGTTCAATTTTAAAAATTAGGACGACAAAAATCATAACTTTGTAAATAACAGAGATAGAATGCTGTACAAGTACTTCTTATATGTAGGAGAAAAGTTGCGCAAAAAATTAGGCAAATCCACGCACTATGACTACTACATATCATATACATATATGTCTACCCGATCCTACGTTTGTGAACACAATAACTCTTGAACGTATTGAGATAAAAACAAGAAATTTAGTAAATAAGCATTTGAATAAGAAATCTCTTATAGGGCTGAGTTTGAATAAAATTGTTTTAGTGGGCGTGATACCTCCCTTACAACTCAAGTTAAAATAACATTTTTTATACTGAACGTAAGTAAATTTGTTTAAAATTTGAGATATACGTATAATGATATTAGTGGTCATAATTTTTAAATAATCGCAAACCCCGCCTACTTTACATATAACAACAATCTAGGAATCTGCTCAGAACCACGTTCAACGGAGTACGGTTTTCCATTTTAGAATGACTGCTCAGTCACGTTCAAAGGCACATCTCTCTGCTACAATCATTAAAACTTTTCACTGAAAAAACTAGAATATTCATTATTTAATTTAAATTGAGAATTATTTACATAATTATTGTGATATACTACTACATATTTATGTACAATTGCCAAATCTTTAACTTCATATGATGGTTAGAACAGTATGATACACGGTTATTTGATGATTTCAGAACTAATCTTAAAAAAATTAATGGTATATACATCAAACGATAGCTAATAAAAAATTAGTATAGCCATATTTCGTAATTTTTCTAAAAAAAATATTAACTTTAACTTAAGAAAAAAGGACATTTTATATAAAATTTGTTAGTAAAGCATTTCAGTTTATTTCTACCTAACTCTAATTCATAAGAAGGATAAAGGTCGCGGCTAATATGTTTTGTATACTGCTTCAGGCAGACAAAATTATGTCCAAAATCATTGGCAATGCTTCATCAGGCAAGAGAGTTTTGTGTTTTTCTGTTGTCAACCTAAATTTGTTTTATACTAGTTTCTGGATATGCTTTCTGGATATTATTCCTTTACTAGTATCACTGAATTACACTTATCGTATTTCCACTGCCATTACTAACTGTTCATTACTTGCAACATTAGCCAGATTCTTTGCTTTTCACCCCTTACTTCTTTGGCTACAATATTCGAAGTTTTTATTTGGTCTATCTTTATGACAACTATATGAAACAGAAGTTGTTGTAAAATTTTAATAATCAATCATGTCTACTAACCAATCGTTATTATTATAAAGAAATCGGGGTCTTGTTCTGTTGGCTTTGCTTGCAACATTAGCCAGATTCTTTGCTTTTCACCCCTTACTTCTTTGGCTACAATATTCGAAGTTTTTATTTGGTCTATCTTTATGACAACTATATGAAACAGAAGTTGTTGTAAAATTTTAATAATCAATCACTTCTACTAACCAATCGTTATTATTATAAAGAAATCGGGGTCTTGTTCTGTTGGCTTTTCTCCATTTCTTTTTGTAGTTGGTAGTTTGTAGTTGTAGTTTGGTAGTTGCTGAATTACTGCAGAAATTTACAGATACAAAATCAACTATTCGATCGTGTCTGTCTTTTTTCAAAGAAGACAGCCATACGGCAAAAATATCGCTCTGAGTAATTATATCAGAGATCATATTGTAATTTTTTGTTCAGTGGTGGCAGTTTGAGGAAGGATTTCCGTTCATATTCTTCAAAAACAAGGTTGATTATTATAGAACCGTTTACAGATATGGTAAATCGGATGACGATAAAAAAATATCGTCTAAGAAAGTTTTTTTCTTTGTTCAAAATTGTAAAAAAAACATCACTTAGCTCAACACTTAACAGAATACTTACCTTTAACTAGAAAAGAATTTTAAGCACACTACCACAATTTTAATAAATGAAGAATTTTTAAAATATTTCAATTAGCACACTTTTTACAGATTTTTAAATTCGCAGAAATTTCGAACGCAATTTTTTTTATCTTTATTTACTTTTAACATGCAATTCATGGTACCGTTATTAGCAAACATAAATGTATACAAAAATCAAGAAATTCATGTTAATTTGACATTTAGTTTTAAGATATAGTGGTCAATTTTACTTTTTAATCAACTTTTTTTTATATTTTTGTCATCCTAAAATCTAAAATCGAACACTGTGCTATGTGTTAAAAGTTAAATCTAACTACTAGGTAGCCCAAATACATTTTTTTAATTCCATTTTGTATTTTAAAGATAACATTTATATTTTCTGAATGTATGTATGTATGTATGTATGTATGTATGTATGTATGTATGTATGTATGTATGTATGTATGTATGTATGTATGTATGTATGTATGTATGTATGTATGTATGTATGTATGTATGTATGTATGTATGTATGTATGTATGTATGTATGTATGTATGTATGTATGTATGTATTTATGTATGTATGTATGTATGTATGTATGTATGTATGTATGTATGTATGTATGTATGTATGTATGTATGTTATTTTGGAAGGGAAGTTTTGTAAATAAAAATAAAAACTTTCTCCAAAATTGTATGTATTTACATTAATGTATTTTGCTGATACTTTAATGCTTAACAAAACTGTTTTATACAGTAAATTTAAATTTATGTCCTTTGCAATAATAACAACATTATTACATTTAAAATCCCAATATTTTTGTTCAATAAACAAATTTAGATTTTTAATTTTTATATATAAATCTCAGTCTACAAAACGGTATATCATCATTAAACAAACAATTTATATTGATTTGAATTAAAATAATTAAAATTAAACCTGATTAACAACATTAATGCAAAAAAAGGCATTTAATTTCTACTTCATTTTTTATTATTAACGACAGCGAGAAGAATGTAGTTAAGAGCAGCGATTGTGTTATCTTTTTGTACATGAATCTGTATACAATCCACTTTCAAATATCTATATAAATGTATGCGAAGCAAACAAATAAAAAACATTTAAAATTATACGAAGCCAATCAAAAAAGTTATTTTGCACGAATTTTGTTTCTGAAAAATATTATTTTATATTTGGCTCCTAAGTAAATTTTTAGGAGGCAATTTTGATCTGATTGAAGTCCCAAAATTGCTTGTTTGGCTCGAAATGATTTTTCGGAAGAAAGAGTCGAAAACTTCTATAACTGTTCAACGAAAAAGCGGAATGTTAGCTGAACTTTCTACTAAATCTGTGGAGGCTGTTAAATTCGGCCATAATACGATATTGATATGTCATTGAAATCTCAGATATGTCGTCTAATTTAGAGGATTGCCGGAACATTAATTTCATTGTTTTCAGAAGAGAACTGTGGGTAACAAAACATACCGAAGTCGAGCCATGTGTCCCAAAAAATTTGATTTATCCGATTGACCAAATCTTCATAATGTCGAATTATACATGTTATTAAATAAACAAATTTGGAAAAAAAAAATTATGTGCGTGTAATAACTTCTAAGCACTCATGAAACTGTATTTCCCGAGTCACCTGCGTACCTAGCAATTGTTTTATGTGTTGGACATGTGTTTCGATAAAAATTTGAATTTTGTGCTTGAACGAATTTTTTTCAATTTTCATTTTAAGAAAAACTAATTAGTTATTAAAACAAAATTTAGTTAATTTTTGCAAGTATAATAAAAGTTATAAGTCTTAAAGTGTGTACGGATTTTTCGTGCGCAGTGCTTAATTAAGACTAAGTAATTTTTCGTGCCAATGAAGTCGAAATAATATTGGATGTTTTATAACTGGTAACCAAAGACCTTTTGTGTTCCAACTCCCTGAGTGGTTTTATAATGTTAATATTTGATACTGTAATAATACGTTTCTAAAAGAAACCCAGCAAAAAAAAGAACTGAAAAAGTCATGATTTTAACATTGTGTTGTCATTGGAAGGAAGTACTTAATGGTGAAAAAGAGCTGCAGAAGTTCTTTTTTTAACCCATAGTTGTCATTGGTAGAATGTTCTTCTTTTATACTTCTAGTTCATTTCTTTTGAAGTACTTCCCTTAAAACTATGTTTGTACATTATTTTTACCAAAAATTCCGCTTTAGCCTTATTAAAAGATAATAAAAATGTTTTAAAATTTGTAAAATTTTAATTGTCTTAGAAATTATTAACCTTTTTTCCCGCTAAAAATTAATTTATTTTCACTTTTTTGGAAGTAATTATTAAGAACTTCCAAAAAAGTTCAAAATATGCACTTTGTTCCACTTTTGAAGTAGTGAAAAAGCTCTTTTTTTGGAAGAACTTCATCGTTTTTTGCTGGGAAGTCTCAAAATATTTTTGCTGCTGTAACAAAACATTAATTTTTATCTGGGAAAAAAGACGTTTGTAGCGTGTTAGTTTTATCATACTTCGGTGTTGGTATTAAATTTCTTATAACATATAGGATGTTACCATAATCAATGTCACTATACTGTAGTCCACCTGAATCTACAATTTTGTCTTCAGTCCGGTTTAAGGATAAAGTTTTTGTGCAAGTACTTGTATGACTAATTGGCGTTATCTCTTTGTTTTAATTAAACAATAGTTATCAATTCAGAATGTAATTCCTAACGCCTGAGTCTTTATGTTACAGACCTGAGGAGGTGTGTTTTTTTCGAAAAATGTAAAGGATAACATTGCATACGCACCGTGTCTTCAGCACCTGGGTAGGTTATAATTAGGAGGCGAATTTTAATGCAAATGTATGTTTTTTCTGAAACATTTACAAACTATCTTATGTTGTTATTATCCAAATCGGACATTTTAATAAAAAATGGCATCGATTTGTTAGGTCATATGTTTTCATATTTACTTAAAACTACATATTTCTTAATAGTGCATAGAATTTTACATCGATTTTACTCAAAAATGCATATTTTATAATGTTTTTATTAATAATGCATATTTTTACATTTTTAGTTTCTTTTTTTCGTTATATTTTTCTAACGCGCATAAAAGGCGTTCTAACGATTTTTAGCTTTTATTTAGCGGTTATTCTCAAACAAGTTATTAAGTAGGGGAAGGAATTTAATAAAAATCAAATTCACTTATATTTATCGGAAAATTTTGCATGTAAGTTGCTTATATCCTACGCATTACACAGAGTAGCAGAGTAGGTGCATAATAATTTTGATCACATTGATTCGTCGACATCAAATGGAAAACAGATATGTATATTACAGCGCCTTGATTTGTATGGGGACAAAAAAAGTTGCAAATGTACCCCCCTAAAATTAAAGATTGATATGTTTTTTACCTCATTCCCAAAATATTTCGATTTAATTATTTCATTTACGTGAGCTGGAGCATTTTTAAAAAACCTCCAAAAATATGGTTTTCGTCAACAGTATACATAATTTTTAACTTTTTGTCAAAAAAATTACAACATATGATAGAAAAACGACGTCTAATACATATTGAGCAAAAAGTATTTTTATAGTTGTTTTCATTCTCGCGAAATTGAAATTTTAATAAAGTTTACAATGATTTTATTTTAAACAGTATTTTATTAAAGTTTGAATATTTTGGAAATTTTCCATCTGAAATTATATTTTAGGGCTTCATAGTAAAGGTCTCATTAAATACTATTGATACATAAATTAATTTAATCCTTTAGTTGCACAAATAAAATTTTCGGATTTTCGGTACACAATTGGTTAAGTTAATTTTAACGGCAAATAAATGGTTACTTAAGGATATAAATGTCTCCAAAAGCGTAAATTGATCAAAAAAGCTGTAAATTCGTGCAAATTAGCTGCTAAATTTCAAAAACACCTTTTTACTCGATTATTATAGCGGTTTTAAATGAACTTATTATGTTTTCATAAATTATTAAAGTGTAATGAGTACTTCCATGCGACTTATTTGCAAAATTGCTAATTTAACCTTTTGGGAACTAAATGCATAAAATTTACCCTCTAGCACTTAATGGGTTAATTACGTGTTAGTTACATTAAAACCTAATATATTTTGAAAAATGTCCGAAATATATAAAATTACATGTTTTAACAATGAAAATGTTATAAACAATTTTATTAAAATCTTAATATTTCACGATTAAAAAGAAATATAATAATTATTTAAATTAATATTGAAGGTCGTAATATGCCTCTATTACAATTTGAAGTTAATTTTCTTATAACTAAAGAAAGAAATACGTAATTTTAGAGGTGTTTTGAAAATAGTCCAGCTCACGTAAATCTTAACATTGAGATGTAATATTTTGGGATATATAAGAACATATTAATCTTCATTTTTAGAGGGTTACATTTCCAACTTTTTTTCGTGAGGCACTTTAATGTATATGTGATACATTGGATTTTCTTCTGAAACTATTACTAATCCTTTAAGTACTCAAAACAGTTCAATTGATAAAGAATTTGAGAAATTTAAAAAATTTTAAATGCAATTATTATACACACAGGAAAAAGATTGGTTGGAAAACTGTTGCTATAAACAAAATTTATTACGAGCGACAAAGATTTGATAACTGTTGTCATTAATTTTGAAATACTGCAGATTTTTTATTTCTATATTATTTAAAATATAATTGTGATGGAAATATAATTGACATCATAGTTAATTTATTTTTGTAAACCAATTTGTGTTTTTTTTTTTAATTTAATTTAGAAATACAATCGAATTTAAAACAGTATAAAAAGATAAAATAACTGAAATATTTGTTGCAGAAATAAATGTGTTATAAAAATTCGGTTATAGGAACAAAATTTGGTGTTCCTAACCATATAGTTTTTATTCTGACATTTCAAAATAAATTGTTATATTATATAAAAAAATAATTTTGTGTAAATGTTTCAGAAAAATAATAAATTCATAAAAATATTTGAAATATAAGTTTTAATAAATAAAAATACAATTGCAAACAACACTAGTGATTACATCAATATACATTAATAGTCATGAATATGATGCTGTGATATAATTATTCGGCAACAATCTGCAGTTGAGATCTACGGAAAAGTAAAAACTGAGATTTTTTTTGGAAAACAAATAAATGTTGGATTATCATTGGAATATAACCAGTGGATATGTAAGGCTTGTATGAAACCGATCAATGATTAATTCCTGTTGTTTGAAAGCTGTTTAACAATAGAAATCTGGATAAAAGTTCAATTTTCGACGTTTAATTTCAAAACGACGGTAAGTAAAATATTTTAATTCAATGTGAAACGTTCAGCTTCTAAACTAGTGACAATTTTCCACAGGCAATCGCTGTCTACATGTGGGCTACAGAAAGTTTCATCATTTTCGGTCGGAATGCCACGTATGTATTTGCCGTGCAAAATTAGGTTGCTCTATTGATAAGGATGAATTTAAGTTAGTCCATTAAGCAATTTATAAAAGGTACATTCAGAAGGCCAACAAGGACAATTTTTTGTAATGTGTTTGTGTACATATAAAATAATTTTAAATAAACATACATAGATGTCATAAGAATACAAATTTGTTTATGTTAATTCACAATAGTTTCAATTTTTTTTAAAGAATTACTTTTAACACATTTGTGAGTACCACATGAATACGGTAGTCCTAATCGAATTGTATGATAGTACTTGCAACCGAACGAATTCGATTGGCAAAAAATTCGGTTGCCATAACTAATCTGTTTTCTCTGTGTAGGTTCAGATCTTATGTTTAGAAGAATACTCTCTGAATTTGAATTTTTAACTGAATTTTTTCAAAAAATAAATGCATAAAAATCCGCCCCCTAGTTATAATGAATAAATGTTATCTTTCTAATAGTTTTCAATAGACATTTCTTTTTCAAATGTTAGAAGATATAACTAATACAAACACATACATACCAGGTTTGGGGGGTAATCATTACTTTAAGTAATCTATTACATGCACAATTACAATTAACCTGTAATTTGTAGTTGGAATTTTCAATTACAATTACAGGTTAATTGTAATTGAAAAGTTCTAATTACAATTACAAGTTATTGTAATTGAAAATTCCAATTACTAATTAACTTTGAAATGTATGTTTTTCAAAAAAATAATGATTGTATGACGTTAAAAATATGAAAACTTACCGGAAATAAAAATCGTATGTTGATTCTTTTAATAGCATTTCGATAAAATTTAATTTTTAAGGATTAAAAGTGTAATTGTAATTGAAAAAATTTCAATTACAATTACTTTAATTAAATTTCATGTAAATTTAATTGAAAATGTAATCATTAACCCCCAACCCTGATACATACATTAATTTTAATTAATATTTTGGATGAAATTTATAAAAATTTAAATATTTTTTAGTTTTTTATAATTTATTTTAAGATGGCCTCTTTATGGACACTAACAAATTCAACATCTTCATAAATTACGGTAAACTGGAATGGCTCAAGAAATACCTATAACATATACTAAAAATTACCTATACATACTTACATACCCAGCAAACATCAGAGTATGGTCTTAAATTGAAAATGATTTAAATATAAATAATTTCATACAACATTAACCTTTGAAAATTATTTGAGAGTAATGTCTTTCTAAGTAATTGTATTTGGTTTTTATAAATTTTACTGTTGATTCGAAGTAATGTTCGGAATCAAGCTAAATAATATGTCATAATTTTTCAAACGTATTACACGGTGTGCTGGGTGTTTAATTGTATATATTTGTGCGTTTGTATTTAAACATTTAATTTTGCTCAGTAACGAACATGTGTAGTGTGAACATGTGAGCACAAAAAATCTAAAAAAACACACATATGAACTGTTGTTAACTGCAGTGATACTCACTTGTATTATAGTTAGATGATTTTATTTTATTTTTTGCTTATCTAATTAAAGTACATTTGTATGTATGAATTTAAATGCATAAAAATAGTAATTAATTAATTTATTAATCTATAAGTATATAAAAATATATGTGTAAATTTTTATAAAATTATAGAGATTTAAATATATATGTAGTGTAATTTTATTGTATGCCAATTTCTAACGCAAATATTGCCTACTTTTAGGACATTTTAATTGTTTCTAAATAATAACATAAATATATTTATTTAATTAAAAATATTATGCCAAATATTTTTAAACTTATTTACATTTAAATATTTTTGTTGCTTTAATATTAATATTTACACTTGGAAATAAATATATTGTATGAATTAAAATAATTAAAGAATGTTGTCATACAACTTTTAAATTAGTATTTATAAGTTGTTTGTATATGATGTTCTGTGTTAATGAGGAGGTTTTTTTTTTGAGGAAATTAGTTTATTAATGATATTAATTAAAAGGAATATGATGTCAGAATAAAAATGGCATCAAGATTTGTTCTGACATCCCGAAGATCTTTTTATATTGATAACTTTATATTATTGCAATAATTATAAAAATATTGAAATATTTGTCTACATCTTTCGGATCTTTGCTATGAAACTACCCGAATCGAGATCAACAACTGCGCACAGTGGTTCCAAAACGCTTTTTTCAAAGTTGGCCATTTTTTGAAAAATCGCCAAAAATTAATTTATGATATGACTGAAAAGAAATTTTATATATAGATAGTAAATCTTTACAAAAAATATGCCAACACGTGTAGGTTATCTCTTTTATTTTAAGAAATATTCAGGTCGAAATAAATTTTTACCTCATTTTTAGCCTCGTTTTTTTAACTAGACGGGCTTAATATTTTCTCCAAAATTTTTTTCATCAGATTCCCAACAAAAGTCTAAGTGATATTGCTGCAAGAATCATAAAAATATATGAATCCGTTAAAAAAATTATTTTAATCTGAAGTTGAAACTTTAAACAAATTTCAAATTTTCCAAAAAGGTGGCAATATTTATTCACTAATAAAATTAGTTTTTTGTTCTGGGCTTTACATTTTATTTAATGTTTTCAAAGGAAATCTTAATGCAAATGCGTGTAAATTAATCCGGAGGGGATTGGGGGAAAGGTCTGCCCACAAGTCCTATCCAAACTTTATAAATGTTTTTAATTTTTTTTTTTTATTTTTTTTTTTTTTTTTTGTTAAGTTCTCAAATTACCAAGTTATCCCTCTTTGCTCCAGAAACATTTGCCGTACAAATGTATGAAAAATAGTTTAATTTGGCTAGAGGAGTCCAGGCTTCTATTAAATTTTAAGCAAAAGTATAAACTTTTTATACAAGTATTTGGTATCTAAGAAAATGTTAGAATATTGAGATTAATGATTTATAAAAAGAAAGTTAGTGGAATGTAAATTTAGCATTTTTTCGTTTTTTTTTTTTTTTTTTAATAAAGTTAATACTTTAAAAAAAATTTTAATTTATATTTTATTGGAATTTCAGTATAATATGTATAAACTTGTCTTAATATCCGAGAATTAAAAAAAGCTTCCACTTTTTTACATGAAAATACCCAAAATCACAATCCGTATAAAACACGTTTAAAAAATTTACTTTTTTCATTGAAATGGTCACCCTGTCGTTAAGAGGGGAGTCCGTCAGAAAAAACTTTTTGAGTGTTTACCTTACATATGGAGCTATATAATTAAAATAATTTCATGCCGATCCCAGCTTTTCAATTTGAGAACTTAACAAAAAAAATTTTAAAATTTTGCAAAATTGACAAAGTTTAGATAGGGCATGTGGACAGACTTTTGCCCTAAGTGCCTCCGTATTTACTTTACATCCATTTGCATTAAGACTTCATTTGAAAACATTAAAAAATGATAAAGCCACAATAGGTTAAAATTGTAGTCAGATGCTGCAGCTACATTATATTCTTCGTTTTAGAGCCTTTGTATCTCTTAATTTCATTCAATTTATTTCACTAAAAAAACACGTGATGCCAGAAATTATAACCATTCAATATAATATGATTTCATAGGTCCATTAATATCAAAATCGGTCAGAAATTAACACAGTTGATAAAAGAAGTCACTACACCCTTAGAAGTAATTTAAAATTTCCAAAATGTGAAGCATTTCGCCTTAAAATAGGGTTCCCAATAAAATTCAATATAAGCGAAGAGCATCATTTCAATGATGTAATTAAGAATTAACACAATACTATCTTTATAATGAAAATTGAATACTAAAAAAGTGGTTAATACTGGTTGTATCCCAATATTAATGCAAAACTCTTTATGTTACGAACATTGATTTTCATACATTTTATATTTTTTTTTTTTGTTAAATCTTTACTCTTTATTTTCAAACCCCCGTTCTGATATTGTGACTATATTATTATCAAATGTCTTTCACTAAAAAGTACTCCTTGATATTTCTTTACTAAATCATTAAAATGATGCTGTTCGTTAATAGTGAGTTTTATTGGGAACCCTGCCTTTCAGCGAAATTCTTTATGTTATGGAAATTTTAAAATGCTTCTAAGGTTGTAGTGACTTCTCTTATCAATTGCATTCTTTTCTGTACGATTTTGATATTAAAGACATTTAAAATCATATTATATTGAGAGGTATTAACTTTTGCATCCTTCGAAATATTTTTGGGATAAATTTGATGAAATTTAGATACAAAGACTCTAAATCGAAGAAAATATTGTAGTTGTATTATATGCTTTAAATTTTGACCCATTGACGAAACCAATCTCAAAATATGAATGCATTTTTATTTTACTGTATATATTAGAAAATATATTAGAAAATAATTTAAATTTCGCAATTATCTTGCAAATGCTTTGCTTTAGCAAAGAAGTTTGATAGACATTAATAAACTTATACAAGGATGTATTAAATACCTAACTCTTAAATTTCTAACTAAAGAAGTTGGAATGCAGTGACCAATTTTATAATAATTTATGTACTGGGCCAATATTTTTTTCGGCTTGTGTATGATTATATGTATATGATTATTAAACCCCTATTCCGAAAGGACATTTGTATTGGAGCTATCATTAAATTTGCTACCTATACGTTGTTTATAAAGTTTACATAACGCGACAACCAGCCGATCGGACGGACGAACACGGTTAAATCAACTACGAAAGTAAAAGTCTATATGTAGAAACTGTCATTTAATGTTTTGTTTCATTAAAAAATAATTAACTACCATATTTTGACAATATTTAAGAGATATTCTTTAAATATTTCAAATTCAAAGAAGACATTTCATGGAACTTAACAAATTGAATTCAACGAAATATTTTAAAATAACGGCTTTTAATAAAACAAAAATATGTATAATACAAATTTCATACCAAACGTAACTGATTGACTTGATGGATACCTGACAAACATTCATGAACATACCTCATTATACCCTACACCACCATAGGTGGGGAGGGTATTATGCGTTTGTGCTGATGTTTGTAACACCCAAAAATATTAATTTATACCAATCGGCTTAGAATCACTTTCTGAGTCGATTTAACGATGTCCGTCCGTCTGTCCGTCTGACCGTCTGTCCGTCCATGTAAACATTTTAATCAAACTACAGGTCGCAATTTTGAACCAAAATTAATGAAATTTGGTACACAGGTTTCTTTTAGTCCAGGGACGAAGCCTATTGAAATTGGTTATGATCGGTCCATTATTTTACCTAGCCCTCATACAAACGTCCTCCCGGAAAAGGGTTTAACGATCATAAATCCCTTAAATATAACAATATTTTAATGAAATTTGGAACATATAAGTTTTATATAAGTCTAAATAAGTGTGCCGATTTTTAAAAAGATCGGTCCATAATTAACCATAGCTCCCATATAAACCCCTTTTCAGAAAATTACTTTAACGGGCATAAATCCCATTAAAATGTTAGTATCAAGTTAATATTCGACACAAATAAGTTTTATATGAACATAAATGATAGTACCAATTGACCGACTATATCTTTTTCTCTCGTTTTTTCTTTATTTGGTACATATTTATACATAATACAGCAATTTTATTTAATAATTTGTATAAAAAGTAAAATACTATATCTAATAAAAAAAAAAAAAAACTTGCACACATACAGTAAAATACATCATTTAAAGTTACATTCATATGTACATATGTAAGTACGTAAACACAATATGACGTTTTAAAACAGGGCGCTACACTACACAACTTCAGTGTCTGATGAAGACAACACATATTTTTTACTCTAGAGATAAAAAATAAAATGAAAAATAAATAATACAAAACACGAGAATTTTATATTATAGAAACAACATTTTAGAAAAAAAAAATGAAATAACAAAAAGCAACAAAACTTCGTTAAAGCACCTATAATCGGTATAAAACGAAGCATATCAATCGTATGCCAGGCAGCCACCCAAATTCACAAAAAAAACACAGGCTAACAAAAAATATAAAATAAAAACGGAACATTATAAGAGACAGTTAGATTTGTTGTTTATTTTTTATTTTTTTTTTTGTTTATTTCATTTTTTCTTATTGAATATAAAAACAACAAATCAAAATTTAATTATTTTAATGTAGAAAGTTGGACTGAAAAAATAAATCAAAATGTTTGTTTAAACAAAAAAAGTGAAAAACGAAAACGTTAATATTTGTTGGTGGCTATGAAGATGTTGGGGTGGCCTCTTTCTTTTTTTCTTAAATTTTTTTATTAGAAGAGACAGAATACAAAAACTATGAAAACGCAATAAAAATTGAGAACGAACACGTTTGATTTGTTTGTTGGGAAGTGTAGAGTTGCCAACAAACGACTTTTTGGCTGGCAAGCTTTTATCGATATTGAAACATTAAAAGGTCAACGCCTATTGCAAATTTCAAAAAGACATTTTTTAAGCATATTTCTTCTTAAATAATTAATGTAGAGACAGTAGGGTTAGATTTTCTCACACCGTGATCCTTGTGTTTTATAAGTGAAACTGTCGAATTGCTCTCTATTTCTGGAAGCTATAAGTGTCGATCAATGTTTTTAAGGAATCGTAAAACTATCAGTTATTCCAATACTTTAATCTCTTTTATTTACAAAAAAAAAAAAAAAATATATATATATAAACAGCCTTTCAGACTGGTGCACAGTTAAGTTAAAAACATTGTATTTTCCGGCTTAGTAGTACTGCATTTTTCTACGCAAATTGAAAATATTTTTAAGATTTAGTTCTATATTATATTTCAGATGATATTTAACTTAAATATCTAAAGAAAGAGAATTTCCTTTTGTCACAGAATGTCGGACATCACTTTGTAAGATGGCAAAACCTTCTAAATTGGAGCTATTCTGAGTGCCGATTTATAGCCAATATTCGGTTATCACATTACGGAAGATCTGGGCAGAAGAGTCCAACAGACAGCTGCGCATCTGTTAGAGTACTTTATTTGGAATTTTTGAAGCTTTCACAAAATATACGTAGCAACACCTTCTCGACTTTAACGATAACTTTTGTTCAAGACAGACCGTTGACTCTTCCTGCCCGAAAAAATCATAAGTTGTTTCTATCATATCGTGTCTTTATTTTACAGCTATGTTATGTTTAAAAGAGGCGTCATATGAGTATTTAATGCAAGAGGCAAAAATTCTGGAAATCTGTTGTAGTAGATTCTAAGTAAATTGAGTACCCGTCAATTAAAAAATAGTGTTGTATTTTAAACTGTTAAATTTTTAGAAGATTTTAAATATGAATACTACCATTAGCAATGATCTATATTGCTCAATGAATAAAATGCTTTGTAATACACTACAAAACATACATTATTTCTCATATTCCTAGATAGAAGTATCATATACCGAACATCAGAGTAATTTTTCATATATATTATCTTTCTGAAAAAATAACCAAAATGTTGTTATTCAAACTTGCCTGAACTTTGGCAATTCGAAAAAATTTGATGGAAGTAAAAAGTAAGTTCAAAAACATAACTGCATTGTTCAATTATAGTTAAAAATTTTAAATTCCGCTATATGTTAATAAATTAGACGAATGTTATACTATAATAATTTCATAATTATTTCTCCTTTTATAATTTTTATTCCTTTCCATTACGTATAAAGTGAACCTACCTAAACATAAATTCCTACAGTGTTGAATTTTTACATAAATGTTCTTCATCCTCATATACACAACTTCTGCAGTATTCAATAGTAGAAAGGTTACAAAAATAGGCTTGGTAACAGAACGAGTAACTGTCATAACAAATTGTCAAGAAGGGTGTGAAGATAGCTACGAAAGTTAGCTACGTTTTTTAATTTTATGTTAACTAACATTTCTCTCACTCAAAGACTGTTATGTTAACAGAATTAAATTAAGTTCAATTTTAATAACATTTTCAAAAATGTTAACGACTAATATTTAACAGAAATGCATTTTTGTTAACATTTTTAAGAATGTTAATAACATTTTTGTAATATTTTTGCACTAAAATTATTATAACTTAAATGTTTGAATTAAACCAAAAAAATTACAATTTAAAAATGTGTCTACCTTATATTTCTGAAATATATGTACCTAAAATGTTCTTAAAATAAATACTTGGACAATTGCAAAGAATAAGATTTCTTATATAAGGGCCCTATTGATGATCAAAAAATGGGTCAAAATTGGAAAGGTGCTCTATTAAGACCTAGTAGCTTCGAAAGCCAATATCTTAAGGATTTCAGAACAGAAAAAATAATATTCAAATTGATCATAGGTTTTGAGTAATAGAATTTTGAAAATTTTCAAAGAATGAGTTTCCTTATATAAGGGCCCTATTGATGATCAAAAAATGGGTCAAATTTGGAAAGGTGCTCTATTTAGACCTAGTAGGTTCGAATGCTATTATCTTAAGGATTTCAGAACAGAAAAAATAATATTCAGATTGATCATAGGTTTTGAGTAATAGAATTTTGAAAATTTTCCAAAATTAAATTTCTTCATCTAAGGGCTATATTGATGATCAAAAAATGGGTCAAAATTGGAAAGGTGCTCTATTTAGACCTAGTAGGTTCTAATGCTACTATCCTAAGGATTTCAGAACAGAAAAAATAATATTCAGATTGATCATAGGTTTTGAGTAATAGAATTTTAAAAATTTTCCCAAATTAAATTTCTTCATATAAGGGCTATATTGATGATCAAAAAATGGGTTAAATTTGGAAAGGTGCTCTATTTAGACCTAGTAGTTTCGAAAGCCATTATCTTAAGGATTTCAGAACAGAAAAAACAATATTCAGATTGATCATAGGTTTTGAGTAATAGAATTTTAAAAATTTTCCAAAATTAAATTTCTTCATATAAGGGCTATATTGATGATCAAAAAATGGGTCAAAATTGGAAAGGTGCTCTATTTAGACCTAGTAGGTTCGAATGCTATTATCTTAAGGATTTCAGAACAGAAAAAATAATATTCAGATTGATCATAGGTTTTGAGTAATAGAATTTTGAAATTTGTCCAAAATTAAATTTCTTCATATAAGGGCTATATTGATGATCAAAAAATGGGTCAAATTTAGAAAGGTGCTCTATTCAGACCTAGTAGCTTCGAAAGCCATTATCTTAAGGATTTCAGAACAGAAAAAATAATATTCAGATTGATCATAGGTTTTGAGTAATAGAATTTTGAAAATTTTCAAAGAATGAGTTTCCTTATATAAGGGCCCTATTGATGATCAAAAAATGGGTCAAATTTGGAAAGGTGCTCTATTTAGACCTAGTAGCTTCGAAAGCCATTATCTTAAGGATTTCAGAACAGAAAAAATAATGTTCAGATTGATCATAGGTTTTGAGTAATAGAATTTTGAAAATTTTCCAAAATTAAATTTATTCATATAAGGGCTATATTGATGATCAAAAAATGGGTCAAATTTGGAAAGGTGCTCTATTAAGACCTAGTAGCTTCGAAAGCCATTATCTTAAGGATTTCAGAACAGAAAAAATAATATTCAGATTGATCATAGGTTTTGAGTAATAGAATTTTGAAAATTTTCAAAGAATGAGTTTCCTTATATAAGGGCCCTATTGATGATCAAAAAATGGGTCAAATTTGGAAAGGTGCTCTATTTAGACCTAGTAGGTTCGAATGCTATTATCTTAAGGATTTCAGAACAGAAAAAATAATATTCAGATTGATCATAGGTTTTGAGTAATAGAATTTTGAAAATTTTCCAAAATTAAATTTCTTCATCTAAGGGCTATATTGATGATCAAAAAATGGGTCAAAATTGGAAAGGTGCTCTATTTAGACCTAGTAGGTTCGAATGCTATTATCTTAAGGATTTCAGAACAGAAAAAATAATATTCAGATTGATCATAGGTTTTGAGTAATAGAATTTTGAAAATTTTCAAAGAATGAGTTTCCTTATATAAGGGCCCTATTGATGATCAAAAAATGGGTCAAATTTGGAAAGGTGCTCTATTTAGACCTAGTAGGTTCGAATGCTATTATCTTAAGGATTTCAGAACAGAAAAAATAATATTCAGATTGATCATAGGTTTTGAGTAATAAAATTTTGAAAATTTTCCAAAATTAAATTTATTCATATAAGGGCTATATTGATGATCAAAAAATGGGTCAAATTTGGAAAGGTGCTCTATTAAGACCTAGTAGCTTCGAAAGCCATTATCTTAAGGATTTCAGAACAGAAAAAACAATATTCAGATTGATCATAGGTTTTGAGTAATAGAATTTTAAAAATTTTCCAAAATTAAATTTCTTCATATAAGGGCTATATTGATGATCAAAAAATGGGTTAAATTTGGAAAGGTGCTCTATTTAGACCTAGTAGTTTCGAAAGCCATTATCTTAAGGATTTCAGAACAGAAAAAACAATATTCAGATTGATCATAGGTTTTGAGTAATAGAATTTTGAAAATTTTCAAAGAATGAGTTTCCTTATATAAGGGCCCTATTGATGATCAAAAAATGGGTTAAATTTGGAAAGGTGCTCTATTTAGACCTAGTAGGTTCGAATGCTATTATCTTAAGGATTTCAGAACAGAAAAAATAATATTCAGATTGATCATAGGTTTTGAGTAATAGAATTTTGAAAATTTTCCAAAATTAAATTTCTTCATCTAAGGGCTATATTGATGATCAAAAAATGGGTCAAAATTGGAAAGGTGCTCAATTTAGACCTAGTAGGTTCTAATGCTACTATCCTAAGGATTTCAGAACAGAAAAAATAATATTCAGATTGATCATAGGTTTTGAGTAATAGAATTTTAAAAATTTTCCCAAATTAAATTTCTTCATATAAGGGCTATATTGATGATCAAAAAATGGGTTAAATTTGGAAAGGTGCTCTATTTAGACCTAGTAGTTTCGAAAGCCATTATCTTAAGGATTTCAGAACAGAAAAAACAATATTCAGATTGATCATAGGTTTTGAGTAATAGAATTTTAAAAATTTTCCAAAATTAAATTTATTCATATAAGGGCTATATTGATGATCAAAAAATGGGTCAAATTTGGAAAGGTGCTCTATTAAGACCTAGTAGCTTCGAAAGCCATTATCTTAAGGATTTCAGAACAGAAAAAATAATATTCAGATTGATCATAGGTTTTGAGTAATAGAATTTTGAAAATTTTCAAAGAATGAGTTTCCTTATATAAGGGCCCTATTGATGATCAAAAAATGGGTCAAATTTGGAAAGGTGCTCTATTTAGACCTAGTAGGTTCGAATGCTATTATCTTAAGGATTTCAGAACAGAAAAAATAATATTCAGATTGATCATAGGTTTTGAGTAATAGAATTTTGAAAATTTTCCAAAATTAAATTTCTTCATCTAAGGGCTATATTGATGATCAAAAAATGGGTCAAAATTGGAAAGGTGCTCTATTTAGACCTAGTAGGTTCGAATGCTATTATCTTAAGGATTTCAGAACAGAAAAAATAATATTCAGATTGATCATAGGTTTTGAGTAATAGAATTTTGAAAATTTTCAAAGAATGAGTTTCCTTATATAAGGGCCCTATTGATGATCAAAAAATGGGTCAAATTTGGAAAGGTGCTCTATTTAGACCTAGTAGGTTCGAATGCTATTATCTTAAGGATTTCAGAACAGAAAAAATAATATTCAGATTGATCATAGGTTTTGAGTAATAAAATTTTGAAAATTTTCCAAAATTAAATTTATTCATATAAGGGCTATATTGATGATCAAAAAATGGGTCAAATTTGGAAAGGTGCTCTATTAAGACCTAGTAGCTTCGAAAGCCATTATCTTAAGGATTTCAGAACAGAAAAAACAATATTCAGATTGATCATAGGTTTTGAGTAATAGAATTTTAAAAATTTTCCAAAATTAAATTTCTTCATATAAGGGCTATATTGATGATCAAAAAATGGGTTAAATTTGGAAAGGTGCTCTATTTAGACCTAGTAGTTTCGAAAGCCATTATCTTAAGGATTTCAGAACAGAAAAAACAATATTCAGATTGATCATAGGTTTTGAGTAATAGAATTTTGAAAATTTTCAAAGAATGAGTTTCCTTATATAAGGGCCCTATTGATGATCAAAAAATGGGTCAAATTTGGAAGGGTGCTCTATTTAGACCTAGTAGCTTCGAAAGCCATTATCTTAAGGATTTCAGAACAGAAAAAATAATGTTCAGATTGATCATAGGTTTTGAGTAATAAAATTTTGAAAATTTTCCAAAATTAAATTTATTCATATAAGGGCTATATTGATGATCAAAAAATGGGTCAAATTTGGAAAGGTGCTCTATTAAGACCTAGTAGCTTCGAAAGCCATTATCTTAAGGATTTCAGAACAGAAAAAACAATATTCAGATTGATCATAGGTTTTGAGTAATAGAATTTTAAAAATTTTCCAAAATTAAATTTCTTCATATAAGGGCTATATTGATGATCAAAAAATGGGTTAAATTTGGAAAGGTGCTCTATTTAGACCTAGTAGTTTCGAAAGCCATTATCTTAAGGATTTCAGAACAGAAAAAACAATATTCAGATTGATCATAGGTTTTGAGTAATAGAATTTTGAAAATTTTCAAAGAATGAGTTTCCTTATATAAGGGCCCTATTGATGATCAAAAAATGGGTCAAATTTGGAAGGGTGCTCTATTTAGACCTAGTAGCTTCGAAAGCCATTATCTTAAGGATTTCAGAACAGAAAAAATAATGTTCAGATTGATCATAGGTTTTGAGTAATAAAATTTTGAAAATTTTCCAAAATTAAATTTATTCATATAAGGGCTATATTGATGATCAAAAAATGGGTCAAATTTGGAAAGGTGCTCTATTAAGACCTAGTAGCTTCGAAAGCCATTATCTTAAGGATTTCAGAACAGAAAAAATAATATTCAAATTGATCATAGGTTTTGAGTAATAGAATTTTGAAAATTTTCAAAGAATGAGTTTCCTTATATAAGGGCCCTATTGATGATCAAAAAATGGGTCAAATTTGGAAAGGTGCTCTATTTAGACCTAGTAGTTTCGAAAGCCATTATCTTAAGGATTTCAGAACAGAAAAAACAATATTCAGATTGATCATAGGTTTTGAGTAATAGAATTTTAAAAATTTTCCAAAATTAAATTTCTTCATATAAGGGCTATATTGATGATCAAAAAATGGGTCAAGATTGGAAAGGTGCTCTATTTAGACCTAGTAGGTTCGAATGCTATTATCTTAAGGATTTCAGAACAGAAAAAATAATATTCAGATTGATCATAGGTTTTGAGTAATAGAATTTTGAAATTTGTCCAAAATTAAATTTCTTCATATAAGGGCTATATTGATGATCAAAAAATGGGTCAAATTTGGAAAGGTGCTCTATTCAGACCTAGTAGCTTCGAAAGCCATTATCTTAAGGATTTCAGAACAGAAAAAATAATGTTCAGATTGATCATAGGTTTTGAGTAATAGAATTTTGAAAATTTTCCAAATTTAAATTTATTCATATAAGGGCTATATTGATGATCAAAAAATGGGTCAAATTTGGAAAGGTGCTCTATTAAGACCTAGTAGCTTCGAAAGCCATTATCTTAAGGATTTCAGAACAGAAAAAATAATATTCAAATTGATCATAGGTTTTGAGTAATAGAATTTTGAAAATTTTCAAAGACTGAGTTTCCTTATATAAGGGCCCTATTGATGATCAAAAAATGGGTCAAATTTGGAAAGTTGCTCTATTTAGACCTAGTAGCTTCGAAAGCCATTATCTTAAGGATTTCAGAACAGAAAAAATAATGTTCAGATTGATCATAGGTTTTGAGTAGTAGAATTTTGAAAATTTTCCAAAATTAAATTTATTCATATAAGGGCTATATTGATGATCAAAAAATGGGTCAAATTTGGAAAGGTGCTCTATTAAGACCTAGTAGCTTCGAAAGCCATTATCTTAAGGATTTCAGAACAGAAAAAATAATGTTCAGATTGATCATAGGTTTTGAGTAATAGAATTTTGAAAATTTTCCAAAATTAAATTTATTCATATAAGGGCTATATTGATGATCAAAAAATGGGTCAAATTTGGAAAGGTGCTCTATTAAGACCTAGTAGCTTCGAAAGCCATTATCTTAAGGATTTCAGAACAGAAAAAATAATATTCAGATTGATCATAGGTTTTGAGTAATAGAATTTTGAAAATTTTCAAAGAATGAGTTTCCTTATATAAGGGCCCTATTGATGATCAAAAAATGGGTCAAATTTGGAAAGGTGCTCTATTTAGACCTAGTAGCTTCGAAAGCCATTATCTTAAGGATTTCAGAACAGAAAAAATAATATTCAAATTGATCATAGGTTTTGAGTAATAGAATTTTGAAAATTTTCAAAGAATGAGTTTCCTTATATAAGGGCCCTATTGATGATCAAAAAATGGGTCAAATTTGGAAAGGTGCTCTATTTAGACCTAGTAGCTTCGAAAGCCATTATCTTAAGGATTTCAGAACAGAAAAAATAATATTCAGATTGATCATAGGTTTTGAGTAATAGAATTTTGAAAATTTTCAAAGAATGAGTTTCCTTATATAAGGGCCCTATTGATGATCAAAAAATGGGTCAAATTTGGAAAGGTGCTCTATTTAGACCTAGTAGCTTCGAAAGCCATTATCTTAAGGATTTAAGAATAGAAAAAATAATATTCAGATTGATCATAGGTTTTGAGTAATAGAATTTTCCAAAATTAAATTTATTCATATGAGGGCTATATTGATGATCAAAAAATGGGTCAAAATTGGAAAGGTGCTCTATTTAGACCTAGTAGGTTCTAATGCTACTATCCTAAGGATTTCAGAACAGAAAAAATAATATTCAGATTGATCATAGGTTTTGAGTAATAGAATTTTAAAAATTTTCCAAAATTAAGTTTCTTAATATAAGGGCTATATTGATGATCAAAAAATGGGTTAAATTTGGAAAGGTGCTCTATTTAGACCTAGTAGTTTCGAAAGCCATTATCTTAAGGATTTCAGAACAGAAAAAACAATATTCAGATTGATCATAGGTTTTGAGTAATAGAATTTTAAAAATTTTCCAAAATTAAATTATTATTATAATTTTAATATTATTTTTTCTGTTCTGAAATCCTTAGGATAGTAGCATTAGAACCTACTAGGTCTAAATAGAGCACCTTTCCAATTTTGACCCATTTTTTGATCATCAATATAGCCCTTAGATGAAGAAATTTAATTTTGGAAAATTTTCAAAATTCTATTACTCAAAACCTATGATCAATCTGAATATTATTTTTTCTGTTCTGAAATCCTTAAGATAATAGCATTCGAACCTACTAGGTCTAAATAGAGCACCTTTCCAAATTTAACCCATTTTTTGATCATCAATATAGCCCTTATATGAAGAAATTTAATTTGGGAAAATTTTTAAAATTCTATTACTCAAAACCTATGATCAATCTGAATATTATTTTTTCTGTTCTGAAATCCTTAGGATAGTAGCATTAGAACCTACTAGGTCTAAATAGAGCACCTTTCCAATTTTGACCCATTTTTTGATCATCAATATAGCCCTTATATGAATAAATTTAATTTTGGAAAATTTTCAAAATTCTATTACTCAAAACCTATGATCAATCTGAATATTATTTTTTCTATTCTTAAATCCTTAAGATAATGGCTTTCGAAGCTACTAGGTCTAAATAGAGCACCTTTCCAAATTTGACCCATTTTTTGATCATCAATATAGCCCTTATATAAGGAAACTCATTCTTTGAAAATTTTCAAAATTCTATTACTCAAAACCTATGATCAATCTGAATATTATTTTTTCTGTTCTGAAATCCTTAAGATAATGGCTTTCGAAGCTACTAGGTCTGAATAGAGCACCTTTCCAAATTTGACCCATTTTTTGATCATCAATATAGCCCTTATATGAAGAAATTTAATTTTGGACAAATTTTTAAAATTCTATTACTCAAAACCTATGATCAATCTGAATATTGTTTTTTCTGTTCTGAAATCCTTAAGATAATGGCTTTCGAAACTACTAGGTCTAAATAGAGCACCTTTCCAATTTTGACCCATTTTTTGATCATCAATAGGGCCCTTATATAAGAAATCTTATTCTTTGCAATTTTCCAAGTATTTATTTTAAGAACATTTTAGGTACATATATTTCAGAAATATAAGGTAGACACATTTTTAAATTGTAATTTTTTTGGTTTAATTCAAACATTTAAGTTATAATAATTTTAATGCAAAAATATTACAAAAATGTTATTAACATTCTTAAAAATGTTAACAAAAATGCATTTCTGTTAAATAATAGTCGTTAACATTTTTGAAAATGTTATTAAAATTGAACTTAATTTAATTCTGTTAACATAACAGTCTTTGAGTGAGAGAAATGTTAGTTAACATAAAATTAAAAAACGTAGCTAACTTTCGTAGCTATCTTCACACCCTTATTGTCAAGTTGATATGTCAGCGTCAGGGAATCCAATAGTGATCTTCCAGATAAATAAAGTTTTCTTCAATTATATTCTTATATTCCCAGAAGATATTTATTTTCTAAGGGTATTTTGAACATAATTAATGGAATTCCAGTAGGACATTTTTTCACTTCACCTTTTAAAATTCAAATTGCTTTTAAATGCTGCCTTCTACTTAATTGAAAATAAAATTATTTAATGAATGATTTTGGTACTTAGCATTTGTTCAGTCCTTCGATTTTCCCCATATTTTTGAAGTTTCTATTCTATAGACCTTTTTTGCTACATTCAGTTTTCGGAATGTATTATTATCAATGATTATTAATATAATGTTAAAGGAATAAAATATTGTCGAAAACTCACAAAATTTAAAGCAAATATACTGGACCCTATTTTTCTGTCCGTAACTGTATGTACTTAAAAATTATCATACAATGACCCGCAAGGATACCCATTAGAAGTGAAATTTGTTCATTCCTAAAAGCAAACAGGGTTTAAGTTCCATTTCTATATTTTTATAGTAAGTGTATCGTGAAACTTTCCTTGTTGGTCTATTTCTATATCGTATTTAACATTTCCACAAGAGTAACATGATCATACTCCTATATTTTTGTTATATTCGTAGACGATCAATTTCTTGCGCACTCAGTCGCTTATTATCACAACATGTAGCTGACCATCCAAATAATAGTCGATAATTTAGGCTTTCGAAAAAAGTTCCCCTACTAGCAGAATTCTATGGCGCTAAATTTAAGGAAGTATGTTAATTCACAATATCCTCGGTCAGATATTGAATTCTTGCGCTATATTGATTAAAAATACCAGATTATTATTTCTATGCTACTTCACAACTATTATATTATCCCCACAGTACTTACTTGATTATCATTAGCAATATCGTTTCCGTTAGCTTTTAATAGTAACAGCAAAGAACTTTTGCTACTATAAAATTTTTCAGGAAATTGCGGATGTTCCGTACAAATTGGGTGCAGTATAAAATCACATGGTAACTCTAATTAACAAGAAATACTGGGGGTGATTATAAAAAAATGTGCAATTTTTTTAATTTAAAAAAGGTATTTCAAATCTATTCATGATTATCTATTTATAATTAATAATACCTATAAAAATTAAGAAAATTAATATAAATGAGAGAACAAATTTAACATTTAGTTGTGGACAACGAAATAATAATTATCAACAACGTCGTCAACTATTAATGCAATCATCGAATGATTACCAACCATGCTGTTTACTCCAGGTCAGAACAAACTTTTTTGCTATAAAAAAAATATATAAAAGAAAAATCTCATACGAAAACACTAGAAACAAGACCATAAAAGGCGCAAGTCTTTGTAGGCTAAAGAAAAAGTTTTCATTTTGTAATAAAATATATAAAGTTGCCTTTTTATAAATAAATTATTAATCAAAAGAAGTAACAAACTTACATTTCTTATTACATAGAGAATTTTTAATATGGCAAAAATGACTTTAATATTCACAAAGTAGCTGATTGTATAAATTCCACCATATTCCAATTAGAAGAACAATTTTTTTTCGTATTTCTTTTTCACACAAATTCATTCACTACAATTTTTCTTTTTATTCTTTTTTTTTTTTTCTCCTCTGTCACACACACTTTAATCTATCAAATTCACTAGATTTTTATTAAATTTCCGTGAAAGACTTTTATATTAAAGATTTTTACTTTAATACCAATATATTCGTCATTAATTTTGCATTTTTTACACTGAATTCTTTAATATTTTCAATTTTATTGTTTCCTAAAACTTTTTTCTTTACACTTGGCCGTATTGTACATGTGTTGGCGTTTCTTATTTTTTTCTTCTTTTATTTTAGAAATAAAATATAATAAAATAAATTCAACGAGTGCTTAAGCAGCCATGATACCCTACGTTTTACGTACCGCAAATAAGTAAAAATTCTATCAAAGTTTTATTTCGAACTTTTTTACGCTTTACACACACAAACACATGGGGGAGCCCTCATTAGAACGAAAAAGCCGTGAAGAAATGTTGTTGGTCGCCAAGTCATGCACAGTGGTTTTTCGTCTTGTTGTTGTCAAAAAAAGGTAGTACACTACTGTTTACTACAGTTCTGACAACAACTGACAATTTAATCTATTACAAAAAAGTATGAATGTACAAGTTCGAATGTTTACTAAATAACAAAAACAAAAAACAACTATAGCAATAACAAATATATCAAATGAAAAACAACAAATTACTTAAAACTTCGAAAAATATCAAATACTTTTTATTTAATTAATAAATTGTCTACATATTTAATAATAATATAAAAAAATCTTTGAATTCTACCTTCTTGTTGATTTTGTTTACATTTTTTTTTAGTTTAAATAAAATGTAAACAATAACAAACACACGCACACACAAAAATCAGTCATCAATATTCGATGTTCTTATTTTCGTACTTCCCCTCATATCTGTTAATTAAAATGAGCACAAACTATATTCTTTTACTAAACAAATATCAAAATGTATCATATGAAATCCATATGTTAAAATAAGAAGGAAAATAGAAAACAAATTACCGGCATTTTTCTATTTTTTTGCTCATATTGGTCATATGTTGACAACAACAATACTACTAAAACAAAATAAAACAATAACAACAAACAACAGCTGTTCAATCAAACTAATGGTTTTGTTGTTGTTTTAATACTACCAATCCAGCCGCCAGCTGTTTGTCAGCTGATGCTTATGTTATTATTCGAATTGTAATAGATTAACAAAGTAATAATTAAAGCAGCACTGAATTTGTACTTGCACCTGCATGGTTGTATTTTGTTGTACCAAATAAACTTCCGGTTATTACAGTAATGTATTTTGAAGGTTTATTTAATGAAAAATAAATTATTTTGTTAATTTTAAAGATTTGTTCGGAAATAAAATATATTAATACCAAAGTAGTAATTATTTTATAATTTTAGTAAAATATATAATAGTGAAATTGTTGTTTTTTCTACTATGAAACAGAAGCTCAATGCAACCTTGTGATGGGTATGATGAGGAATGTTTCCTCAGAGACAAAACTTATAAAATTATGTTTATAAATATATAAAATGCTACATATACTTCAGAATAATTTATAAACTGATTACCGCAGGTCTACAACTGAGATTAACAAAATATTATAATGGCAGAATAAAGTAACCATCTTGTTTATATTATTTTAAATCGTAACAAGTATTCAACGTATAAATTTTTTTATAAAAATATTATAAAATATAAAGCAGTCATTAAAAGAAAACAATTTTACAAAAAAAGAAAAGAAAAAAAGTTTTTTAATAGTTTCCCAAATGTACATGTCCATACACATAGAACTTTTGTATACATTTGAGTATTTTTTCGACAGTTCATCTTATAAGATGGTTGTTAAGAGAAATATCATCATAACAGTATTATAAAATATTTTATGATACTAATAATTGAATCCACACTAAATAATTTTCTTAAAAGACAGAATTTGACACCCTCTGATAGAAAAATCTTTGTTGTTAACTTTGAGTCTACATTAGAGAAATTTGTATCAAGACAAACGTAAAATTTTTGTTTGAGTTGCAGATAATTTTTTATCTATCAATTATAGGGGAAAACGTATGTCATACTAAACCACGCAAAAAGTACCAACAACAATCAAGATGGCGTCTTTGCTTAGTAAAAGACGCCATTTTGATTGTTGTTGGTACTTTTTGCATGGCTTATTATAACATACGTTTTCCCCTATAATTGACAGAGATAAAAAATTATCTGCAACTCAAACAAAAATTTGACGTTGGTCTTGATATAAATTTCTCTAACTTTGAGTCTACATTAGACAAATTTTTATCAAGACAAACGTCAAAATTTTATCATGATAAAGATTTGTCTAATGTAGACTGAATTTGTCAGTGTTATTGCAGCGTTAACTTTGAGTCTACATTAGAGAAATTTGTATCAAGACAAACGTCAAATTTTTGTTTGAGTTGCAGATAATTTTTTATCTGTTTCAATTATAGGGGAAAACGTATGTCATAATAAACCATGCAAAAAGTACCAACAACAATCAAGATGGCGTCTTTTACCAAGCATTATCAAGACAACGTTGTCAGAGCTCGAGCGCTGACAATTTTCTTTTAACACTGCAATAATACTGACAAATTCAGTCTACATTAGACAAATCTTTATCTTGATAAAATTTTGACGTTTGTCTTGATAAAAATTTGTCTAATGTAGACTCAAAGTAAAAGAAAATTGTCAGCGCTCGAGCTCTGACAACTTTGTCTTGATAATGCTTGATAAAAGACGCCATCTTGATTGTTGTTGGTACTTTTTGCATGGTTTATTATGATATACGTTTTCCCCTATAATTGACAGAGATAAAAAATTATCTGCAACTCAAACAAAAATTTGACGTTTGTCTTGATACAAATTTCTCTAATGTAGACTCAAAGTAATATAGACTCGACGTAACGCTGCAATAATACTGACAAATTCAGTCTACATTACTTTGAGTCTACATTAGACAAATTTTTATCAAGACAAACGTCAAAATGAACTCGAATTTATGGAAGGTGGCAACAGTTGTGCAAAAACAACAATATGGCGAATTCAGTAATGTTTTTTATATATGCAGTTTGACAGCTGTAACAACCAAAAATAATAATCAACTGTTTAACTGAGGCTACCTTGTATAGATTCGCACTGATTTTGACGTTTGTCTTGATAAGAATTTGTCTAATGTAGACTCAAAGTTAGAAAAATCTTTATCTTGATAAAATTTTGACGTTTGTCTTGATAAAAATTTGTCTAATGTAGACTCTAAGTTAAACAGAAAGCTGAGAAAAAATGTTTAACATAAGCTGTCAAATTTTTTGTTTTAATTTTTACTTTTTTTTATAAAAAATTAAAATAGGGAAAAAAATAATTTTCTTTCAAAAATAAAATTTTTTTACGTTGAGTCTATATTAGAGAAATTTTTATCAAGACAAACGTCAAATTTTTGTTTGATTTGCAGATAATTTTTTATTTCTGTCAATTTTAGGAGAAAACGTATGTCATAATAAACCATACAAAAAGTACCAACAACAATCAAGATGGCGTCTTTTACCAAGCATTATCAAGACAACGTTGTCAGAGCTCGAGCGCTGACAATTTTCTTTTAACGCTGCAATAATACTGACAAATTCAGTCTACATTAGACAAATCTTTATCTTGATAAAATTTTGACGTTTGTCTTGATAAAAATTTGTCTAATGTAGACTCAAAGTTATGTACGTTTTCTCCACCTCTTAACATAAAGTTAAAGTTTCTTATGTTAAAAAATACAAATTTCTTCGCGGAGACGTAAAGTTGCGTCTACATTGGCTGTTAAGTCCTACACTCATAGATTAAATGAGCAAATACACGACAAAATTGCATGCTATGCATTATGGTAGTATAAATGAAAATTTAAATGTATGCGTCACACCTACAAGGCATGAAAGAAAATCTAAATTTTTTGATTTTCCGTTTGCATGACATTCGAATTTTTGTGTTTGTTTCATTGCATGTTATTTATTAATTTTTGGTGTAATTTCATAGGGAAAGGTTGTTTAGAGATGTCGGATGGTAAAAAAAAATATAAACTGAAATTAATGAAATACAAATAATTCAGCGAATAAATTTTCATTTAATAAAAATCACTCAGATTTTTATTAAATTTTAAGCATACTTTCAAAATTACAAAAAGTGTGTTGTCCGCTACCGATATTGTCTTTACATCACAAAAGCAAACGAACGCTTACACGAGATTGACATCATGCAATTTTATCGTGTATTTGGTCCTAAATAAGTCGATATTTATGTGGGAGAAAAAAGCCTAATTCACTTGTTATGAAACAACAAAATATATGTGCTTTGTTCAAACTCGGACATTTTTTATTAGGAAAAATGTCTGAATAACAAAAAACATTTTACCTTTATCAATCATAGGTGAAAACGTACGTAAAAAGTACCAACAACAATCATAATATTGTTTTGACTAAGGAGCATCAAGACGATGATGTCAGAAGTCGAATTTTGACAAATATTTTTTGTAATTATGATAAAAATTAACGTTTATCTTGATAAAAACTTGCTTGTCTAGACATAGCACAAGAAACACTTTATTCTGCTGACGCAAATTTTGTTAATTACTAGTCGTCTTCACCTAACATAAATTATTTAACATTAACACTAACATCATGTTAATGATAAATTTAAATCGTTCAATTTGGTGATGGTATTAATTTTTTTAATGTTTAAACATGGATCTTTTAACATTTGCTTTAACAACCGTGTTTAAACATCGAAAAACTTAACAATAACATCAAATTGAACGATCTACATTTATCAGTGACATGATGTTAGTGTTAATGTTAAATATTTTATGTTACGTAAAGACGTCTAGTTACATTTATATGAAATACACTCCATATAAGCTCGATAAACTGAATAATTGTTATTGAGGTTTTTTCCTGGGCCTCTTATATTGAAAATACTTTTTAAATATGTGGACAGAAAGCACCAATTTCATATTTTAAGTTTTCATCTAATTAAATAAATTGAAACAATACTTAGCTAAAAACAAAAAGCTTTACTATTCATATTCAAGATTATAGAGTAACAATCAATCCAGATTATACAGTATGTAAATAATTGGAAAAGAAGGTGCGGATTACTAAATACTTAATACGGACAAGCGTAGTACGGATTATTTAGTTTAGGTGTTCAATAATTCTTATTGCTATTGATCTGAAAATGAATATAACATTGTAATAAAAATCCTCGTTTATTATATTACAACAACTAAATACTATTAATAACAATTATTGAGAATTTTTTTTAAATGTATTTCCACAGAAAGAAAGTAATGTAGAAACCTGTGTATTTTCTACCGAATTTTGATTAAAACAGAGCATTATGATGACCTGCATTTCCTATAACACATTCTTAAAATATATTTTTATAATTCATTAATTTTTTATAACAAGTAATGGGTGGATCAGTTTTCACTTTAATAACAATACATATACAAACGAGAAATTCTGCTTAAGATTGCTTTGAAATAATTTGAATAATTTATATATTAAAAAAAAAAATACCAAGACTGCATTGCAAACAATTTTAAACATCATTTATTAAAACTTGTCAGACTTCAAAAAAAAAAAAAAAACATGAAATTAATAAAAGGAACCACAAAAATTTGCCACAAATCCTATGTCTAGAAATGATTTTGCAAATAATTTTTGGCATTTTCTTCACATGTATGTTTCCATTTGAAACAGAAAAAAGAAAACATGTCAAGAAAAGGGGTGGAATAATCACTTCCATCTTGCACAATGCATTTACCTTACCTTAAAGTGTTTTTCAAACAAATGGATATTCGTACACAATATACTTGAATGAATGCATACAAAAGGATTTTCGTATCCTTAATAATTACCTAAAAATAAATTATGAATGCATTTCGATATACGCAACAGCTTGAGAGCAAACATCCTGTTCATTTCCCACAAAGGCATATAGAATTAATGAAATTTGAAAATAATTAAAATACAAAGTTGTATAAAGGATTTACATTCATTCATTTTTGAAGATCATTGCACTTTGATTGTTATTTTTTACTTTTTTCTAAATGTATAAGTGTTGTTAATAATGACTTAACTAAAGAAGGATCAAAATTTTATATAATGAACGGTTTTCGTTTCAAAGGAAAACATTAATGAAATCGATCTTTTATATGATTTTTTTTTAATGTCTGTAACATTTTTGGCTAATTAAAATTGTTTAAGAAATGTGTGAAAATTGTATAACGAAATAAAAATCATTAATATTGAAGAAACCTAAATAATTTTATTTGAAAAGAATCTTTAAATATTTTTTTATCATTTACTTTTGTACATATACAAGAATTAGTTATATTTTTAGTTTTTAAGCCTTAGGGGCAATTGGAAAAATAATATTTTTCTGATCTTTTTTTTAACTTGAAATAATTTATTTTTCGGTATATAAAAACTTTTCTAGGACAAATGTCCTCACATACGTTATCAATATTCATATCTGATCCAGCTCGTACCAGTTCATCAGCTAATTCATTACCTAGATTATTGTTATGACCCAGTACCCAGCTCAGTTTTAAATTGAGAAATTCGTCGACAACACTAAGTGAAATCACTACTAATATCGGTCGCATAGATATAAGCCTAGTTTAGACACTGGAAATGTGCTCTTAAAACTATTTTATGCGAAAATACCTCATTAAACCTAAAATATGCATTTACAAATCGATGCCAAACTGCTTTATTTGTTCTCTAAAATAATAAATAATTAATCGGAGTATTCATTTAACACGCAGGAAAAAAACATGCAGTTGCATATTAGTTGCTCTGGTTATTAATAAAACGAATGATTAAAAACCGCAATTCATTATTTGGGGAGACTTCCCCATTTATATATTTTATGTTTAATCTATTACAAAATTATATACTAATCACAAAACAATTTTAAGATATTTCATTTTATAAATGCTAAATTAATGATCGAACATTTTATGAACATATTATACATATTTATCACTGCACCACCATAAGTGGTAAAATTTATTGGAATTATTCTATAGAAATGGTCTCTAAATGAGGGTCGGTAACAATATTTTAGATGGCCCGGGAAGAGTTCCCAAATAAAATCCGTTTTTTTGGTTGTTTGGTTCAATAAAAAATCTATTGAAATAAAATGCTAGATACTTGTATGTAACTCTATATCAATACATAAGGTCTCTTTTTCTCTTCAAGGAATTACTTACAACTTATATTTTTGAGTTGGAATTAATAAGATTACTTTCCTTAACTTCGAGCCTATACTTGACAAATTATTATCAGAATAAAAATTAGTCTAAAGCTATGTTCACATTTGTCAAATGTTTGACAAAATTTACGTGACCACTAATTCTACAAAAAAGTTTTTTGTCCTTGTTTAATCTTGCAAATGTTTTGGAAGAGAAAACTGCGTCAAACAAGATTTAGTAAAATGTCAGCTTTGAATAATGATAAGTAAAAATGAGAGAGAAACTATAGTCGGTCAAGACCGACCATATGATACCTTATACCATTAAACCTGTGGCCAATTGTTAACCAACACTTTTATTAAATGTAAAATAAATTATACAAATACAGAACAATGCATTAATAGTAACATCTGTATGATTTTATGCCCTTTTAGAGTGATTCCCAGAAGATGGTTTATATGGGAGCTATGGTAAATTATGGACCGATTCTCATACATTTCAGCAATGTTGTTTCTACTTATATAAAACTTATTTGTGTCGAATATAAATTTGATACTATCATTCGTATGGGATTTATGCACGTTAAAGTGATTTTCGGAAGAGGGGTTTATATGGGAGGTAGCACAAAGATTGATACTTATACAAAACTCCTTTGTGTCGAGTTTCATTGAGGCATTGATATATTTAAGGCATTTATGATCATTAAACCCCTATTCCGGGAGGACATTTGTATGGGTCCAGGTGAAATAATGGACCGATCATAACCAATTTCAATAGGCTTCGTCCTTGTATCAAAATAATTATCTGTGCCAAATTTCATCAAGATATCTTTAAAATTGCGACCTGTACTTTGTTCACAAGGTTTACATGGACAGACAGCCAGACGGACGGACGGACATCGTTAAATCCACTCAGAAAGTGATTCTGAGTCGAACGGTATACTTTAAAGTGGGGGTCCGATAATTATTTATGTGCGTTACAAACCTCAGCATAAACGCATAATACCCCAACCACCTATAGTGGTGTAAGGTATAAACATTCTTCAATCAAAATGGAGCAGTTAGCAAATATTTTATGTAGTGGTTACGTCATTTTGGTCAAATATTTGACTAGTCTGAACATACCTTAATGAATATTGAATTTGTCAGAATTATTAGAGCGCACATAAGGGCAACTATATAGAGACCTTTGGAAATAAATCAAAAATGAGTTTTATGATATAACTAGCTAATACCCGGTGTGCTACGCCACCCCCCGAAATGAAATACATAGTAATTAAAGGATTAAAAAAATATACAAATTTTTGTATTTAATTTTTATGGGAGGGACCATACCCCCATAAGCCGCTAATTTATTAGACAAATGTTTTCATGGATGTCAAAATTCTTTGTGCAAAATTTAAGCAATCCAACTCCAATAGTTTCCCAGATATACGAATTTTTGCATTTAATTCATATGGGAGGTTCCATTCCCCCTACTGTACCTAGTGTACCAATTTTTGTCCAAAATATTTATATTGAACCTAATGCTAGTCGCTCTCTAACTTTTATAGTTTCCCAGATATACAAATTTTGGTATTAACTTTATATGAGAGATGACACGCCCACTATTTATTTTCCGCCCATTTTTGCACAAAATGTTCACATTGACACTTAAGTTTATTGTACAAAATTTGGGAAATGTAACTGTTATAGTTTCCTAAATTTACGGCATTTGGTATTGGCAAGCAATATTAGACGTGGGATGTGCCACACCCCCTATTGTTAGTTCGCCTATTTTTTTCCAGAATGTTCATATAGATGTCAAAGTTGTTCGTGCAAAATTTGAGGACTCTAGTATTACCAATTTCCGAGATATACTACTTTTAATAGTTATTTAATAAGTGGGCGTGGCACCTCGCCCACATGGAATTTCAAAATAAAAAGTAGCCTATTTTTCCTTCCAGGCATATAGGAACACACTGTGAAAGATTCAAGAAAATCGGTTTAGCCGTTTAGGCGGCTATAGACTTCAAACAAATATACATACATACATACAAACAAACACACATTAATTTTTATATATATAGATTTCTATATAACTTTAAAGAGGACCTATTTCTACACAATGTTTTTTAATAAAATACCAAAACGTTCAATATAGCAAATACACATGTTTAATGAAAGGCCATAATAATAATATATTGAAAAACATATACAGTTAGGGACAAAACTATTTGTACACCTCATATATTTCGTATACCTTCAATAGTTTATAAAGAATTTAAAATTGTCGTATGCAGTATTATTTTTAATATATTTTTATTTAATTAAGTTATAAAAACAAAATTAATATCCAACACATTATTTAAAAAAATACAAAATAATGAAAATTCATTGGGACAAAAGTATTTGTACATATAATCTACACCTACTTATAATACTTATATTGGAAAAATTTTATATTTTGTGGGTCCTCCTTTTGCATCTATCACGGCCTGTAATCTTCTGGGCATCGATCGGACCAAATTTCTCGTTTCATCTGGAGATATTTCCTTCCAGGCTTCCTCCAAAGCAATTTTAAGTTCATCCCTGCTTCGGACGTGCTTTGTAGCGACTTTACGTTTCAAAATATCCCAACAGTGCTCGATGGGGTTTAAGTCAGGTGATTGGGGAGGAGAATTAAGTTGTCTTGGTGCATGGTAAAGCAACCACTCCTTCACTGAACGCGCTGTATGTTTTGGGTCATTGTCCTGTTGGAATATCCAACTTTGGCCAAGACCCAAACCATCTACGGAATCCTTCAAATTGTCTTTCAATATACGTTTATATTGATGCTGGTCCATTACACCATCTATAAATACCATTCGCCCTACCCCACTGGCTGCTATTGCCCCCCATACCATAACACTTCCCCCACCATGTTTCACTGTTGGGGTAAAATTGTTAACATCTAACGCTGTATTTTTTTTGCGCCACACTTTTCCCCTGCTATCATTTCCGAAAAGATTGACTTTGGTTTCATCAGTAAACAAAACCCTATTCCAAAATTCTTCGTCCTTATCAATGTATCGTTTGGCAAACTCTAAACGCAAATACTGGTTTTTTTACTAATCAGCGGTTTCTTGCGGGGAATTCTACTTGCATATCCCGCAGAATGTAAGATCCTCCCTACTGTTTTTGGATGAACAATTGTTCCGGTAGTATTTGCGATTTGTTCCGCTAATTTTGCCCGAGTTACTCTTGGATTTCTTGCCACTTCTTTCATCACCAAGTTCGCTTCCCGTCTGGAAACCTTTTTTTGGCCGTCCAGTTCTTGGCGCATTTTCAACAGATCCGCTCTTTTTATACTTGTTTACAATGTATTGTACTGTGGAATGTTGCAAATTTACTAAATTACTTATTTCCTTTTTTATGTTCATCAATAATTAAATTTTTAATATCCAAACTCAACTCTTTTCGCTTTCCCATTTTTGATGTGCTTATTATTCAAAACGTTAAAACCAACTTCTTATTTTGTAAAATAAAACTCGATTAACGAAGAAAATGTAACGGTATTTAAAAAAAATCATCATACAAGGGTCCAACGTACAAATAATTGTACAAATACTTTTGTCCCAAAGATTTTTACTTAAATTGTACTTTTTTTTAACAATGTGTTATATATTAATTTATTTTTTATCAAATAATTCAATAAAAATGGACCTGAATTAAAACTACATATAATAATTTTTTATTCTTTATAAATTATTGAAGATATACGAAATGCATGGGGTGTACAAATAGTTTTGTCCCTAACTGTATATTTGAATGTGTGTTTTTTGAATCCAAAACGGCGTAATACAAGGCTTATAAATTGATTTCGCTAATTTGCTTTTTAAAAGCTCAATAAATCTAACGATATAAATATATCGAAACTATACCATCTAGGTGATATAAACTATCACTAGTGATTATCGATTTCAAATCAAAAACGATAGTTTTACGGTCTAAAGTGTACCTTTCCTTATGATATCGTTATTCCATAAAATTATATCGTTTTCGGTATCGTAATTTCTAAAAATAACGATAGTAAAATCGTCAGAAAATCCTAAATAATATAAAATATATAAGAATCATTTACGAATATGTTCTTGCAATTACGTACCTAAAAAGTTTTTACGTTGTATTAAAAAGCTGTTAACAAATGTTTCTTTTTTTTTTTTTTTGTATTTAATTTTCAGCTTTTTTTATTTTGAAGTTTTTTTTTTTTCAATTGTTTATGTTTTTTGTTTCATTGGGAACAAATATTTCGAAATTTCGATATTATAATAATATCGTTTTCAACAATACAATATGATATTATAATAGGCAATAAATATGATATCGTTCTATGGTTTATTTGGATGTATGACTATTAAGGCAGTAAAATTTTAAATTGTAAACACATTTTAATCTTAAAAAGTATACAAAATTTTATCTAAAAAGTTAAATAAATTGTAAAAATAAATTACAATAAATAAAGTCCATTTAAAATAAAAAAAACTCTCTTAACTTAAATATCAATAATTACAAATAATTCATAATTATTTTTTTCAGGTTCTTGAACGACTTGCATTGCAGAATAAGTAATTGCTTTTACCTCCGTACCTTGAGGATGTTTTTCCAAATCAAAAGGTTCTCCATAACAACGGCATTCAATCTCAAATGTTTCCATATCGAATTTGGTAATTTCTAAACGTTTGCAAATCAAAAAAGGTTCGGCAGAAAAGAGGAATAACAGTTCATCGAGAAAATGAAAAAGTAAACCTTCAACATCTTCACCTTTAGCTTCAATTTGATAGCATGTCTCAACGGTAACATAATCCAAATCAGTCATATAGCCAAACATGGCCATGCCGCATTGTTCGAAAGCTTCTTTTAATGATTCGCCCCAGGCATGAAGTCTGAAGAAAATATTTAGTTTAAAATAACTGGAAATCTAAAACTATTTAAGAAATACTTACTGTACATCGGCAGTATGATCTAAATCTATAGATTGTGATGGTGAAATTCATAAAAATATGATAAAATTATATTTAATTCTGATGAAATTCTTTTTATTAATTTAAGGTTTTAATACTTACATTCATATTTAATTTCTGGTAAAAAGAAATCTTCTTTGCTAAATTCTACTTCCATATTGTTTAAATGTATAAATTAACTAAAGTTTAATATAAATTATTAATTATTTTTGTGATTATGTTCTACTGCTGCAATGTGTCACCGGTTTTGTTTACTATTTCAACATGTTGATTTTGTTTTTATTAGTATTTTTCGAAATTAAATGCCAAAAACAGAACATATGTTTGTATTTATCAACCATGTGTTTCGAACATAGTGTACATATGTGCTTTGCAAATATAGAAATGACCGTTAAAATGTAATAGATTAAAGAGGAAGTGAAAAAATATTTAAATTTAATTTTAAATGTGTTGTGTTGTCATTATGAAAACTCTCTTTAAATTGATATACTACGCACATTGGTTCTAAAACGCTTTTTTTGGAAATAATTCAGTAACTATTGAACCGTTAGAGGTATCTCATTTTCCAGTTGATTTGGAGGAGAACAGGTTCCTAGCGGGTCAGGGGGAAGTGGGTGGCCCTCCAAAGTTGGCCATATCGGGTATGTAATATTTTTGGTGGGCTTAATATTGCCCCTAAAATTTTAAAATATTCGACAGATTTCTTACAAAATTCTAAATAATATTGCTGCAAGACTCATATAAATATATGAATCCGTTAAAAAGTTATATTAATCTGAAGTTGGAACTTTAAAAAAGTTTAAATTTTTTTCGTTTTTTTTTTTTTTCAAAAAGGTGGCAGTATTTATTCACTGATAAAATTTGTTTTTTGTTCTGGGCTTTATCATTTTTTTAATGTTTTCAAAAGAAATCTTAATGTAAATGCGTATAAAGTAAATTCGGAGGAGTTTGGGCCAAAGGTCTGCCCACAAGCCCTATCCAAATTTAGTCAATTTTGGAAATTAAATTTTTTTTTTTTTTTTGTTATGTTCTTAAATTGCAAAGTTGAAATTTCAATAAACTATTCGTTTAAATTTTATTATACATAGTTGAGAAACAATTTCGTCTTATTGATCCCTAAAATCAATTATCTTTGTTTAATTATAGTGAACTGTCAAAGTTGTCAAACGATTTTTTTATATCAGCTGTCTATATTTCCGTTTAAACCTTCTAAAACTATAAAAAGAACATTTAAATTATTTCGGAAGGATTTTTATGTGGGAGCTATAAAAAATAGTGAACCGATTTGAATCAAATTCACTGTCATACTTAACTATTTCAATATAAACCTGTTTTCATTTTGATATAACTTACGATAAAGTCAGAGCCAAAATTTCGATAAACGGTATCTAAGCAGTGTTTCGAATGGCTGCTTAAAGCAGTCGTAATTTTCTAAACAGTTGCTTTTTTTACAGCATCTTGCTGAAACAAGTTTACTTGATTTAGTTATCCACCACATACTAACTAAACACATTTTGCTGCTCACACACAAAACTGATTTAAGCAGCATCCAGTTTTTATTTTGTTCAGCAGTCAAATTAAATAAGCAGCGCACACACTCAGTTTTTTACTCAGCCAAGTTGATATTACGTCTTAGTCGTGTGCGCTCAGCACAACGTAGAAACCTTTTTCAGCAACGTAAGAACAACTGGATAGTACGACTGTACAGTTCTGCGCAGTCAATATACAAAGTTGTTTGGTTATGGTTTTTACATTTAAGAAGGAAAATGAAGTGGTATAGTTTTTGAATGAAAACAAATAGAAAACGGTACAATAAAATACTATGAATTGTATTAAAGATATTTATATGTAGATTTATTAATTTTAATTAAAAAAACACACATTTTTTGTGTAATATATTTATTTGCAATTTATTTAAAATTTTTGTAGAACTTTTATAAAAATATTATATAATATTTAATATTAGTAGATGAAAAAATATTAACTAAATATTAAATATTGTTTAAATTAAAGAAAAAAAATTGTTTGTTCTTTTGAATAAGAGGAAAATTTTGTTATTTTGTATAATTTTCTTTGTTTTGATCTATTAAAGAAATTTGTAGTTAAGCTTAACTTTTGGACCCAATAAAAGCAATGTTTAATTGAATTAAAACGTTGGATTGTAATACGAAACTCTTTTTTTTTAAATAAAGGGTGGTTCAAAGAGCTTTTTGTCATTTTTAAAATGCAATAACTGAGAAACTAATAAATATATTTTCATAACCTGATATAAGTCCTAATAATATATATATGTATGCAATATTATACTGGTCAGAATCGTATATTATAACGAAATAATAAAAGAAAAAAAAATTTGGACACTTTCGGTAAAAATTATGGCTTAGTTGAAGATGGAGGCGTACGTGTACATTTGGAAGAAAAATTATATATTTTAAATTTGCAATACATATAACTATTAAATGGAAAAAAGTAGTTCTAACAATTGTATATTTGACTCATTGATTATACAAGTATGTAAAATTTATGTTGAATTTTCTGTATTTTTTCATCGATATTGTTAGTAAGTTAGAATTTGCGAAATAATAATCACTAGATCATAAATACAAATAAGAGTAAATTATCTCAAAAATTGTTTATATTTGTAAATAAATTGTCGCCTTTTTTAAATATTGAACAAAATTAATCAAAAAATAACAAAGTACTATAAAACCTGGGGGGTTATTTTGTAACTAAATTCGAAAGGAAAATCTTTCGAATTTGTATACTTTATACATTGAAATTCGAAAGTGTTTTCTTTCGAATCGAATTACACAATAACCCCCCTGGTGGACAGAAATTATTCTGAGCATAATGGACCAAGTTTTTTTTTTTATTATTTAGGGAATTTCAAGTCTCAAAATATATATTATTAAATATTAATAATATCAGAATAGAAAATATTTTAACTTTTATTAAATTGGTTAAGAATCATATTTAGTAGAAAAAATAAAAATTTTAATTTTAGAATAGATCCGTGTGAGTGAAAAATAACTATATGAAATTTAAAAATTGTTCCTAACATATGGACCTACTCTTCCGAAAGATATAACATGGAATGTAACACCCCAACAAAAAAGGAACTAATAAAGAGCTGAAAAAGTAATGAATTTAACATGTGTTGTCATTGGAAGGAAGTACTTAGTGGTGAAAAAAAGCTTCAGAAGTTCTTTTTCTAACCCATGATTGTTATTGGTAAGATGTTCTTCTTCTATATTTCCAGTTCATTTCTTTTGAAGTACTTCCTTTAAAACAATGTTTATAAAATTTTGTAACAAAAAGTCTGTTTTAGAGCTATCAAAATATAATGAATATGATTTAAAATTTATAAAATTTAAATTTTCTTAGTAATTATTAACCTTTTTTCCCGCTAAAAATTCATTAATTTTATTTTTTTTGGAAGTAATTATTATTAAATTTTAAAAAAGTTGAAACAAAAAAGTATATATACACTTTGTTCTACTTTTGAAGAGATGAAAATGTTCTTTTTTTGGAAGCTCTTGATCGGTTTTTTTTTTGCTGGGACTTTTTAAATAAAAGTTAGCGCATTATAATTTGATTTGTTAATGTTTTAGAATATTTAAATTTTGAAATAAATAGAATATTTCTTTGATAAATTGTTTAATTGACTATATTTTTCCGTTTAAAACTTTTATTTATTAGCAGATGATCTGCTTAATTTTGATTCGTTTGTTATTATTAAAAATAATTCATTACTCAACAACCCTTCAACTCCAATTCCAATTTGTAAATAGTGACATAATTTTACTAAAAGAGAGTTACATATGTATATAATTTTCCAGCAGTTGGTTATATTTTATAAAGCGGATAATTTATTATAACTATAATTACGTAAATCTTAAATATTATATAGATGTTACTTACAGTGCTATTCTCTAATTCATGACAATTATCATTAATTAATAATTACTTATTATATGTTTTTATGAGTGTGACAACTATCACCAAAAATATATAAACAATTTTTTTTAAAAGCCAGAATAAAAAAAATTTTATTTTCATGTTTTTTTTTACTATCACAATAATCGGTCGAGAATTGCACTGTTATTATAATTATTTTTGTATAATCAAATGTCTTATTGTTCGGCTGAGGTATCAATAAAAGTAAAAAATTAATTAAGACATTAAAGCCGATCAATAAGAAAATAATAAATTAATAACCAAAAAGTCTTCAACAGTCTAAATTAATAACCAAAAAGTCTTCAACATACAAGTTAATAATTTTTATTTTTAGATACATAAATAAATAAATAAATAAATAAAAATCACAACAAATCTTTATTATTTCGGTAACATAATACATACATATAAATATAATGTCTTTTTTTGTTTATTTTTACAAAATTTCTATATTTGTTAAATGAAAAACTTTTTTTATTTAAAATTAATAATATAAAGATATATGTATGTAATATCTTCAATAAAATTCATATTATTTTATTGGACCGTTTTCTATTTGTTTTCATTTAAAATAATCAACTTCATTTCCTTCTAAAATTTAAAAACAAAAACCAAACAACTTTGTGTAATAGACCAAAACAAAGAAAGTTATACAAAATAACAAAATTTTCTTCTTATTGCAAATAACAAAAATGTTTTTAATTTTTTCTTTAATTTAAACAACATTTAATATTTAGTTAATATTTTTTCATCTACTAGTATTAAATATTATCTAATATTTTTATAAAAGTTCTATTATCTTAAATAAATTGTAAATAAATATATTATATAAAAAATGTTTATTTTTCTTTTTATTAAAATTAATAAATCTTCATATAAATATCTTTAATACAATTCGTAGTATTTTATTGCACCGTTTTCTATTTGTTTTCATTTAAAATAATCAACTTCATTTTCCTTCTTAAATGTATAAACAAAAACCAAACAACTTTGTAAATCAACTGTACAGAACTATACAGTCTTACTATCCAGTTGTTCTTACGTTGCTGAAAAAGGTTTCTACGTTGTGCTGAGCGCACACGACTAAGACGTAAAATCAACTTGGCTGAGCAAAAAACTGAGTGTGTGCGCTGCTTATTTAATTTGACTGCTGAACAAAATAAAAACTGGTTGCTGCTTATTTCAGTTTTGTGTTTGAGCAGCAAATTTTGTTAAGTAAGCATGTGATCGAAAATGAAAACTTTAACTGTTTTCAGCGCAGTCGCCAGTTGAAAAAAATTTTTGTGTGCTTAAAATTAAACGCTGTATCTAAGAATGAAGTAAATTTTCATTTGAGCTGGGAACATCGATACCTTATTTTATCTCTATACAAACGGGGTCATCTTAATGTAAATATGTATGTGCAAAAGTTAGCTTAAAAATTGTCACCTGTAACTTTAATTTGTTAGGTCTAAATGAATGAAACAAAAAAAAAAAATAAAAAATAAAAATAAAATTTTCTCTATTAAGCGAAATTTTTCATTCCATTGAAAAGAAATCCAGTTATCTACGACGTGATATTATTTGTAATACATAATTACAAAGTGAATGATTAAACAGAAATCTGCTTAGATATCTTTGGATTAAAAGATCTTGACCTTGTATGTACCATTAGTTACATGATTTTTTTTTACTAACAGTTACATATAATTTAAATGTGAACCCTAGTTCAAAGAGTTAATTAACCAGTTACTATATGCTTTAATTGAAATACATAGTTATTATGTATATAATTTTAAGGTATCCAATAAACGAAAAAAAGTGATAAAATGTAGCAATAATTATTTTGAAATCGATATTTACATTTAACTCTGAAAAGTTGTAGGGTAAAAAGTACTTCGGAGCGTAAAATCACAAAAACATATTATCAATTCATGAAATTTTATTCTATTAAGTTTATAAGTGAAAGTTTAAAAGCCTTTTTAAATGATGTGGACCATAGAATAGAACTAGAAGTTTATGTGAGAGCTACCCTATACTAAATTTTCAAAAAATTTACTCATTTTTTTGAAAATACAAAAACAAAATATATGTGACTACATGTATTTTGTTTTTGTATGAATTAGGTTTCTGACAATTGAATTAGGTTTTTTTCTCTCACATAAATATCTAGTTGTTAATCTATGATGTGGACTATAGGAAAATGTCAGGAAATGATACAGAAAAATATTGTTTTTTTTTTTCAAATACATGCACTGTCGGTCAACAGAATAGGTTCAAGATTTTCGTGACATTAAAACTATGTTGTTTTTAAAATAATAATGAAATTAATATTTTTTTCATAATAACTCTTAAAGTCCTCAATCCCAAGGTAGATTAAGAAGGTAACGACATTAAAACAGCAGAGAATTTTTTTTCTTTTTGAAATCAATATGGCTGCCTGTGTTTTGTAATTTGAAGTGTTAAATCATAGTATAATAATAAAGTACTCGCACATCTACAAAAACAACAATTGCTTATATTTTGTTAGTGTAAAACTACTGCCCACAATGTCAAAATGCTTTGAACGGAAAAATGAGAGAATGAAGGAGAACAAGAGTAAAAAAACGCGAAAAAAATGTACATATGAATACAAAAACAATTTGACAGTACCGCGAAGTTTGCCAATGAAAAAATTGTAAAACAGCTGTTCTTACGAGTATACTTTATAATTATACTATGTGTTAAATTTTTGTTTATGTTTACATTTTTTTGCTTACTTTTGTGTTATTGCGTCTTTCTCCTCTCTTTTTACTACATGAATTGTTTTTGTTTTTTGTAAAGAAACATGTGAAATGACAAAATTAAAGTTGAAATAAGAGATGACAATGCAAAAACAAAATACATGGGTTTTTTTTTGGTGTTGTAGTTGTTGTAGAGTTGTCGTTACCTTCTTAATCTACCTTGCTCAATCCTAAGCAAGCACAATAAATTAAAGTAATAACTAAATATGATTTTAAATTATACTTTTTTCCAACAATATAAATTTTTTTGGGTCATCTGAATAGGTTCATCATTATTTATTCATATGGTACTTTTTTTTTTTTATTAAGAAGATTTGCTCCAACTTTTTCCAATCTCAGATAACGAAGAGAGAGTCCCTATATTTTCTGTCCGACTCATAAATATTACGTGACTGCAAATTCCATACATTTCCTATTATATTAAGGTCGAGAGAGTATGGTGGCCACTTCGAAGTGTTAAAGTGGTTTTGATTTCAAATTCATTGTTTTACCGCTCCTGCGTTGTGAAAATGGGCATTGTCGAGCTGGAATGTTCATAGAATGAATTAAAATGGTGTAAAAAAATTTAAAAATAATTTTTCCAGTAAACTTTTTCCGTAATTCTATAATATGGAGTTGCATTCTAGGCCATTACACTTCCTTCGCAGCTTTATGGGATACATAATTAGAAGATTGGTTTCTTGTTCATTCTATAGAACAATATGTTTCATTCCTTTTTTTAGAACAAGCGTTCACGGGCAAACGGGAGTAGTTTTACTTCCCGAATGGTGCTTAGAGTTGGGTTCTTTATACTTTTCAGTTTTTTAGATGCGCTGAATTTCGAATAATACGCTTTACGGCAAAACACTTGGCGGCGTCTCGAATGATAGCTCTTCTGTCAGATTTCGTTGTTGCTTTATAAGTACCTCTTTTCATATTTTTTTCATAGCGAGATTAATTTCTTAAGAAAAGGTTAACTTCCCTCAATTTTTCTTCGTCATATTTCATAGATTAAGTCTCAATTGACCATACGCGATAAATTTGCTTTTTTTCTGATAACCGGCAGTGTATATGCAATAGGGATGCCAATCCCGAAATCCCGATCTCGAAAATACCGGGATTTTTCGGGATTACAAAATCCCGAATCCCGGGATTGGACAAAGAAACCCCGGGATTTAATTTTCGAAATTTACTGACATAAATACAATCCAAAAATTAACTCAAGGCAAGATAGAAGATTAAAATATTTACAGAAATTGTTCAAAAATATTTTAAAAATTGATTACGTAAATAAGAACATTATAGGTCTGTTTGTTTGTATGCTATTCTTACTAGTAATAATCTTTTTGCAAAGCGTTTCTATGCGCATAAAAGTAGTAAACATTTCAAGAGAAAATAATTTTCTCTTTTGCTATATTTTACATGAATATTTTGTACGAGCAAAACTTATAAAACATTTTATTTTCAAATTCCTATTGAATTTTAATTAGAAACATAATAATAAGAAAATATGTTTAATTTTTTTTTAACATTTTTAGTTGGAACCTGTGGTCAATTTTGAACGAAGTCTTGCAAATTTTGGATTTATGATTTATACTTTAATAAAACTTACGTATATTTAATTGTATTGTGATACTAATTTATGCACTTTTAAATGATCTTTGGAAAGGGCCTGGTTATGGAAGCTGTGGTCAATTATGGTCTGATCATTTTAAAAATTGGTACATTGATTTGTATTAAATAATAATGTGCCAAATCTACACATTGACATTTTTACCTGATAAATGCACGTTTAAGTAAATAATGGGAGGCTTTGTATGAAAGGGTCAAATTCTACTCTGGAAGACAATTATATGAACGGTAGATGAAATAATGGACAAATGTTGGTTTATACAAGTTCAACCTGTAGTTTACCTGGATAGTCATTAACTATTGAAGATATTCAACAAGTTTAAAAATAATACATATCTTTGATAAAAGAAATTTTATAAGAAAATATGTGAAAAATTATCTGCAAAGGAGAAAATATTCCCGTATTTTTGAGATTTTTCCAGGTTTCCATTTAATATAAAATTTAATCTTCCTTTTTCTTACTTTTTCAAGTAAAAGCTTGTTTCTTATAATTTGTTTAAATTTCCCTTTTTATGAGTCTTACTAGAATTTCAAACGAACAAACCTTATGTTTTGTTGCGAATGAATTTTATTAATTCAAATGTGTATACAAAATGTATTTTTTCCTTATATTTAAAATGTGTTTTCATATGAAATATCAATCCCGAAACCCCTAAAATTCCCGGGATTTGAAATTATCAAATACCGAAATTTACAAAATCCAGTCCCGTTTGGCATCCCTAATATGCAAGTATGTTAATAACGAAGGTCAACAAAATCAGAAAGAAATATATGAAGAAAATCAAAAAATTTTTAAATTGTTTGAAACCTACTTAAGTGTCTTGTATTGCCAAAGTTTGTTTTAAAATTAGTTTTGATGTTTTTTTTGTAGATTTTACAAAATAACTAATAAATACTAAATTTTAAATCATTCGTGTAAAATCTCACGGAAATACATCAACGAGATATACAGTTTAATGTATATCTCGTTGATGTCAGGAAGCCAGACATGGGATAACATCTTTACAAACTTTTATATAATTGGCGTAAATATTTCTAAAATTAAGTTATTCACTACTGATAAATTCCACTTTTATAGAAATTATTCAAAATATCGCGTAAACTAGATTCATTAACAAATGACACGTTCGAGTCAAAATATCGTTAACAAATTTTGAAATGCAAAAATTATATGCAATTTCGAAAATTTTCACCAAATTTCAAAATTTTGTTCTGATTTTTTTCAATGTAAGATATTACTTATGATCATCGAAAAATATCTGTTAAGTATTATGCAAAAAAATTTAAGAAACGTCATTTATATCGGCTACAGTGGCATTCATCTCCAAACACATTTTGCTTGCTGACAACTATTAGCAAGTATAAATGATGTTATTATTGATGTCAAATCAAAGCATTTTTTTTACTTAATACTAAAATTCAGATGGCGTCAAAATATCTTAAGGTCTTGTAATTGTATGGACTAAAAAACATGTTCTTAACCTCAAAAGTCAATCCCACATATTGCGCATTTTAGTTCAAATTTTGTCATAATAAAATCATTTTTTAATGTAAAATCTATCATCAAGTATAAAAAAAGTTAAAACTTCCAAACTAAAACCGATATTCACTTATTTTTTTCAGCGAACGATCCCAAGATATGTTATAATTAATATAATTTTGCAAAATTTTAAATCTCTTTTCAGTGTATTTCGATAGATATTAAAGATTCTGTAATAATTTCGACATGTGCTGATAGTACTATAGCAGTTCTATAGTATCGCGTTGTTTTGATTTTGATAAAGCTAAAACTATATTTTTAAGATTTTTTATTTAGTTAGTTTTAAATTCAAACCTCTACAGCTTTTGCGCTCATTGTTATAAATTATTAACTCAAACAGATTTGGTATGCATAAATAGTTGTTAATAAAGCCACAAATCAACGTTAGTGTCAGAAGAAAAAAATTTGAAAATATTTTTACTGAAAATTTTTTGATTTTCCTCATATCTCTTTTCTAGGACAGAGATACTACAATAGCCTCACTGAAATATCCAGTATCAGAATAGAGAGAATTAGTGCCTTTGTAAGGGAATGTGGTTGGTTCTAACCACCATACTTATCGGAGACTATTGCTCTATTTCAAATAACCACGCTACTCTTTTCTTCATCCTATGCTTGACAACTCCTCTACAATATATATTTTTATTTCTTCGTTCTTCCCTTAAATACATCAACGCTCTTAATCTATTAATGTTTCTCTCTCCATCCTCTCTACCTCACCTATTATTTCAATTCTTTCTCCTTCTCTCTGTTCTTTACTTACAGGCAGGGATAAAAAATAAAAATATTTTTCGGTATCAAAATAAATTTCAAATATGTAGTACTTTTTTCTCCTTCCGAGTACTAAAATTTAAATTTTTGACAGTTACTAATTTTTTATCAAGTGCAACTCAAAAAATGTAATTTGTATATCTAAAAATATTTAGGTTAAATATTGTAGTGAAATATAAAATTTTAATAAATATGGTCCTGTTATTGAAATAAACATACGGAATCATAAAAGTTCGTAAAAGTTGTAAAATATCAATTTTTTAAAATCGAGCACTTCAACTTTAGATTTGTTAAAATATAATTCATTATCTGATGTCTTTGAAATTCTGAACATTTCAGTAGTTTTTAAGGTACTTTCAGACGATAATATTTAGTATTAAGATTTTTCGACAGTAATATATTACGTATTTCATCGGCATGTCAAAAAATCCAATATAAAATCCTAAAGTAGTTTACACGGATTTTATATTGGATTTTTTTGTATATTACCCTTGCAAATTCTTACCTTTATGAAATTCATGTTGAATTTAATGCGAAATATTGATTTAAATATTTCTTTTATAAATATTTTATTGTTTTTATTTTTTTTTTATGAAAAATATAACATGAAAATCAAAAGTTTTTGAACAATTTCAAAAAATTTAAAATACCATTGGTATCATAGATTAACAACTAGATATTTATGTGAGAGAAAAAAACCTCATTCAAATGTCAGAAACCTAATTCATACAAAAACAAAATACATGTAGTCACATATATTTTATATTTGTATTTTCAAAAAAAAAAAAAAAAAAAAAAAAAAAATGAGTAAATTTTTTGAAAATTTAGTATAGGGTGGGTCTCACATAAACTTCTAGTTCTATTCTATGATTGGTATTTTCAAAAAAATCATAAGTAATTTTTCATAATCAAACAATTTGTATTTAATATTATATAAATAATATATATTTTTTAATATTCAAATTTTCGACAAATCTTAATATTGAATATTATCGTCTGAAAATACCTTTAGTAATACATACATATAGTAAATTTTATAAATTAAACCTGCAGCTCAAATGTTTCTATAATTTAATTTTTGGTCCTATAAACAGATTTCAATTGTCCTAATTACGTGTCTAATTTCTTGGAAACTCGATGCCCCAACATTTAGTCAGAGATAGTGTTAATTACAATTTCATTATTACTTTTGACCCCCAATTGCAAATCTTAATCAAAGGTGTTAAAAAACATATTATATACAAATAACAAATTATATATCTCAAAAATATATTTTAATTCAAAAATTTTATTTTAATTCGAAATGGAGAATATCAAGATAATCTTTGACAGTATCAAATGACTCGAGGGAGTACTTGGGTATTTTTAAATGTTTAATAGTATCAAAAAAAGGAGGATTTTGACAGGGTTCCCAGATTTTTTCGAGTCATATCCCCAAATAGTGAATTTTCATCCAAAAATCCCCAAATAACTACGTAGATATATAAAAACCCCGCTAAAATAATACCTTAATTTTGAAAATTAGTATAAACTACATTTCCTTTTATTTGTGCTTCAATAAATTTTTTCCAAATATGTAGTCAATATTAAAAAAGAAAATTTTATGGACATTTTTAAAGTTTTTAATACCGAAAATTAAGTTTTTATTTCTTCTTCAAATGTAAGCAAATATGATTCGCCAGATTCTATTACTTCAATTATTTTTGATACATTTTATTTAACTTCCCAGCAAAAACCTTGTTCAATTCATATATTTGAACAAGGGATATATAAATTAGTAAAGTAATTAGTTATTGTAATGACATCTAAGTAATGTATAGGGTAAGTAGTTGCCTCTAATGTCATCACCGTGTTAAAATAATGAGTTATTCAGCTAATGTGTAAGTAGTGAAGAGCAATTATATTAGCTTCTTAAATCATTACATGGCAACCAAAGTTTTTGCTGGGTTTTAAGCAATTACTTGCTGAAGACTGAATATCAAATTATTTAAACTCTTGTTTACTACTACAATATGGAATGGAACATCAATTACTCAAAAATTACCTTCATAGCCAATCCGTACAATAATTTTGTTTCGGAGATTTTAATAATTGTTAGGACTTATAGTACAAATTCAGTATTACAGTTACTTTTTTTGTCTACTCTGTTGTTGAAATAAATATAGATTTATCTTACCAAAAACTTCACATCCAGTACAAAACTATGTTTTTTTTTATTGCTTTTAAGTTAATAAGGAAATTTTTTTAAAACCCCCAAAATTTTTCAAAATATCCCCAAGCCTTTAAATATCCCCAAAACCCCCTAATCACCAAACTAAATTGTTCATCCCCGTTTCAAAAAATAAATCCCCAAGTTAGGGATAAATCACCTTATCTGACAACACTGATGTTGGAGGTCACCTGTCTAACCTAACCAGTGTTGCCAGGACTTGAAGCTAAATTGGACTTAAAAAAAGGTCAGATAAGGCTAAATGCCCCAAAAAATAAAGCCAGAAAAAAGCTAACATATTTTTTTATTTAAAAAAGCATTAATTTTTTTGTTCTCATTAGATTTTGGTATTTGTTAAATATATTTTAGTGAATTTGTAAATATAAAGTAATTAGTTTATATGGGTAATAAAGTTAGTCAAAAAATAATTGTAATATTTTTGTAGAATGAAGCGCCGCAGGCGAAAATTTTCATTAAATATAAATAATTTCGATATTTTTGTAAGAATTAATATACACAAATGCTTAAATTGATGATTTTGTAAAAATAAAATTTGTAAAATTTTATCCTTTTTAAGGCTATGTTAAAAATAAAAAAGGCTAACAAAAAAGCTAAAAGCTAAAATGAAAATTTTGAGGCTAAAATCAAAATAAAAAGGCTAGATCTAGCCTTAAAAAGGCTAAACTGGCAACACTGAACCTAACCTATATCAATCCATATTATAATTATAAAATCAAGTGTGTGTTTGTTTATATGTTTGTTTGAGACGCAATCACGCCTAAGCAGCTGAACCGATTTTAACGAAAATTTAAACATAGATGAACATTAGGCTGGAAGGAACTAAAACTAAATCGATGAAAACAGCAAAAATATTACAGTTTTTTGCACTAAACTTAAACTTTAATCATTTTTTTTAACACAAGTTTTAGATATATTGATATTGGAGATATTGATATATGAAAATAAAGGGTTAAAATGTTTTTTTAAGTTTTCTAATTTTTTTTATTATCCTTTTAGATCCCATGCAACGCAGAGGCATTCAGCTCTTAAAAAATAATTGCAAGTATATAAGTATTTAATTTAAACTTGAACTAAATTTCAAGGACAAATAAATGATTTATAAAATTAACCGATTTAACTATTAAACGTGTTTTTTTTTTTTTTTTATTATCGACGGTCTCACTCACCCACATTTATATTTTTCAAATTTTGTCTAAATAAAAAGATATTGTAAGTATTGCTTACTATCTGTATATTTACAAGTAAATGAGCATAAATAAACAATTATAAACATGAGTAAATAAAACATTAAAGACATTATTAGTAAATAACAGTATAAAAGCTTTAATATTAATTTTTTTTTTTTTTTTTTTTTTGTGTTATTTTGATATTTATTATTAAATATAGAGATCATGCGTTTCCTTAATGACAATTATCATATTTTGTGCTGATTGATAAATACATGTTGGAAGTTTATAAATGAAGCAAAAATATGATTGATTTATGTAATTTAAAATTTTTTGCTGCATTCAACAAAAATTATTCAAAATATAAGAAAAAAATCCTTCAGATTATTTTTAAACAAAAGACTTAATAAATGAATTTCTTTTATTACCAGTCTTCAACATATTACAATACACTTTTTTCTTCTGTTAAAATCTACTACAAATCTTTATTTTTATATTAATTACAATTGCATTTAAATATCTATTAAATCTTATCTATTTATAAATTATCAAATACATTTTTTTTTTAATTTTATACCCTGAACTTGAAAAGGTATTATTACCATTCAGACGTTTACAATAAGACTCACATAAACAATTTATACCATAATTATATATAAAACCTTTGCTTTAAAAAAATTAATTGGAAATAAAAAAAATAATAACAATTGAATGAACCATCAAATAGGTAATTGGTTGTTGTCATTGTTGTTTAGTTGGTCAAATAAAAAAAAAATAAAAAATTGTAATAAACTTTTTGTTTATTTTTTTTTACTCGATTAGTCGTAGTTGTCTTTTTATCATCATAGCGTTCAAAGACCCTGAAACGCACTCATAAATCTAAAAAAAAAAAAAACGAAACTAACGTCTACAATTGTGCAAATTATTTATGCACATCATGTACTTCAAGTTCATATTAACAAATATATTTAAAACAATTTATAATAGATTTCGAATTTTGAGTACTTTTAGTTTTTACAGGACTTAGAATTTGTCATTGTAAGTAGAAAAGAACATATAATTATTTTCAATTCTTTTGGGTGCTTTTTTTTAAAGCTTTTTAAACCATAAGCATTTCTTGTAATAATATTTATTACAACATTAAGCGCATGCGCACAATAAGCTGTAAGTAACCAAACGGCTTTTTTTATATTAAGGTGATACTGATTGTAGTCAGAAAAAATATTAATTTGGGTATATTTCACACATTCAGAATGCTGAAAAAGGCTAAGATTTTTTTTTATAAATATAATTTGCAAAAAAACTTAACTTGAAATTTAAAACATATAAAATTTTATACATAATAGGTAAAAATGTTTTGAGGTTAGTAAAGATTTAAATTTTTTCATTTCTAATGAATTATTAGTTTTAAGTTTATTACCAATTATTTTGTTTAGTACCCTTTTCTAGCCGTTTTAAATAAAAAGAAAATTGTTATTTATTAAACATTAAAAAAAAATAAGTAAATTATTTATAAATAAATAAAACTTTTATTAATTTCTTTATATGATCCTTGACTTTTTAATAAAACAAATAGGTTTTACCCTAATATAAACTTTAAATGTTGCTTAAAGCAACTGAAATGTTGATAAAATAATTTGAAGTACGTTGAGTCAGACATACAGTAAATAACATCAAACAGTTTACAGCAGCACTTTAACTCGAACAGTCGCGGATTAAATAATAATTTAATTTGTTAAGAAGAAAAAATAAAATAAAACGAGGAAGTAAATAAAATAAATATTAAACTATTTACACTAAAGAGTTGTTAATCAAAAAAGTCAATAAAATACATTTCCTAAAATATTATTAAATTTACTAACTGTCAATACTACATAATCTAAGAAATGACTTAAACTTAAACAAAAATATTTTATAACTACTTATTTTATCTAATAATATTTCAAAATATATATGTGTTAAATTTCATTTATGTATAGCGTGCAAAATTTATGTTTTTCGTTTATTTTATATTTAAAAGAAAATTGCTAGTAATTTAACAATAATCGGTTAAATGGAATCCAGAAAACAATGAGTGCATGATGTGCAATTTTGTGTAGAAAAGAAAACGTGTTGCAATCATTTTTTTTAAACAAAAACATAAATTACATTACACAACTTGCTGTTAAATTACATATGTTTTTTTATATTACTGCATTGTTTTGTTTTTATTGAAATAATATTAAGAATTAAACAAGTATTTAAAAAATATTTAAGTCGAGGATATTTTAATCTTAACAGAATATAATTTGTACTTCAGTATCACTATAAGAGTTGAAATTTTCAAGTTTATCTTAAAACAAGTTTTTTGTTTTTGCTTTTAGCCTTTTTTGTGATAAATTCAACTACAATTGTTTATACAATTGGCTAAATTTAACAATACCACAAAAATAACAACAACAGCAATCATCCGTCTAAAAACGTTTAAATAGGTAAATCATGTTTGTGTCTTAAGTCTTTCATTTTCTGCATGTGAATGTTGTTACGCTTCAATTGTTTTTTTTTTTCTTTTTCTTTTTGAATTGTATCATTTTTGATTGGAAATAAAATACCCATTTACTTATAAAAAAAACATGTAAACATTATAGTTATGAATAATAACATCATTCGAAAAATATACTTTTTTTTACTTTTTGCTATATACACATACTTACATATGTGTGTATGTATATATTAGACTTTATGTGCAATATAAATATTTTGGTCACTTTAGTGCAGAACTTTGAAATGAAATACTTAGTTTATTCGCGTGTTGTGGTTACATTTTTTTAACGCATTTGCTGCAATCTTTTGAAGGTTTAGATTTTTTTATATAAAAATATGAAGATGTTTTAACTCCAAGGATTATTTATTTATTTACTTAAAATATTATGGGATATGTGTTTGTACTCATTTTGATTAATGTTAAAATATCATTAGAGAATTAATAGTAAATTAAAATTTTAATATTTTGTATGGATTCCACTATTCTGAATTATCAAAAAATAATTTGGGTATTAATTCTACTAAGTTTTGTGTAATTTGTATACGAATTTCTCGCCAGTAGTCTTTAATGTGAGATCATTAACCGTAGAAAATTGCCATCCGTTTTCATAAACTTTTGCTGCAAGGATACCCAAATAAAACTCCTCTAGATTGCAGTCATGACTTCACTTCAGCCATTGGAGTAATTGAAGTGTGTATCAGCAGTATCTTGTTAAAAAATATATTCTTTATCCAGATATTCGTCAAGCTGTCAGCATCATCTTAACGATATTGTAATATCGTGCCAACAGCAACTAGAATAATTATAATTATTCAGATTGTACTTCCTTTTATCGGAAAATATTATCTGTTTTCACTCAACCTTCCAAATAATATGAGATTTTGCAAAGAAAGACGTTATTTATGAAAAATATAAAATCAAAGTTTGGAATTTAATTTTCTCCATTTAATGGATGATGCCGAATTCAAAACACGAGCTATATTTCGTTAAGTTACTAATATTTGCAATTCGTATCGTATATAACCTTTCTGTTCAATAACAATTTTGAAAACCCTTTACTTTTAAGATATATTATGATTTGTGTTAATAAAATTACTGATCATTGCTTTAGAAAGTTTTACCTTCATCTTTAAAGTATCAATCAGATTTCTTTCTATTTGAATTAAACGGGTTCCAGATTTTAGAAAGACTATACAATTTATTTTTTATTATGAATTTTATTTCAACTAGGGGTTTTATGCGGTAAAAAATTGACGGGAACTCCCTTTAATTTTCAGGAATTTATTAAAATTATATTTAATATCTAAACTACTACAAAGAATAAAATCGTAAAAAGACACACCCTTTATATTTGCTGACGCCAACACCCATCATGTTGTTTGGGGAAACATGATGGACGTTGGCGTCAACTCCAATTACGAGTGGTATGTTGTTTTCCCTAGCCGCCTTGGTTATTTCGCGAACCTTATTGTTATAACTAGAGACAATATAAATGATGTCAGCACTTGTCTTCCAGGCCGCTTCTCAGTATCCTTATCACTGAAATCAGAGGGAATGAAGATACTGAGTTTCTTGCTTGCTACTATACAAGATCGAATCCTACCTGAACCCGCAGCGTGAAGCAGCTTAAAATTGTCCGCACGTAATCCGCAAACGATCTTCAACGATCCAGGGTTCTTGGACTAGTGCTAGCTCCTCTCCTTTTTCTACCATTCGGAGGAGCAGCGCAGCCGAAGCTGCTTTAGAATGTTGAAGATAAACTTGCGTTATCTTCACCATGTGTATCTTTTGAGATGATTGTGACGTTGACGTCATCTTGGTCAGATTCCAAGAGGTCGTCCTCGTCAACTACTTCGTCCACTCGCTCAAAAAATTCACCCACACACTCTGAGTTTGAATGAGTGTCCTCTTGAGTAATAGAACTAGTAGTCTCCTCACAAGACATTGCTTCCGGAGTTTGATTTTCATCGTTCTGAGCCGGTCTATCTCTGTCATCCCCTCGGTAGACCTGTATGAAGTTTGACTCGAAGCCGTAGTAAATCTTCCACTATTCTCACGAAGGGGTGGCAATGATTTCTTGTTCATAACGATAACAATCTTTCTGGATGCTCCGTCGGATTCGGAAACTCTGGTCACCTTCCAATCGCTTTTAGCGATCTCATGGTTTCCGAACCGAATGAGTTCCAGAATCTCTCTGGTTCTAAGCTCCACGTCTCATCTCATCAATAGAGACCACGTCCAGTCTAGCGCCTTCCCATAGGCCGTCCAAAAGAGCGATCGCCTGCTTCAGGAGCAGCGCTAATCTCTCATTTGAGCAGGCCATTAATTTTACACGGCTGTGGTACCATCCTTCCTCTGGGGTAAGGGACTCGGCGGACATTTTACCCAACATTTTACTCTTGGGAGTCCGAAGACTTATTCGCAACTCCTTTGGTTACAGTAGGCACTGCGGTTGCTGCCGCCCAAGTTGACATCGAGCAGGCAGTCCCCGAAGCGGGGGTTTCGCTGGTCTATTGCAGGCGCGGGCTAGAGCAGCTTTTGAGGTGTTTGGATTTAATTTTACAATAAAAATTTTTCATGTATTAATTTTGTATAACTTTCGTTGTTTATTAATTGAAAAACAATGTATTTTTTAACAATAATTAACTTTCAGAAATTAAGCGCCATAGGGGGTCATCTTATATTTTCCAGAATAAATTTTACGAAGTCCTTCTAAAAACGGTTGTTTTGCTTAAAAACACTGATGAACACCGACATATGCTATATCGTGTGATTAAGAAATTCCTGGGCATTAATTCCACTAAAAAGTATTCTCTATTTCATAAATATTTGGGTGTCCAGAACAGTTTATCTCATCTAAACTCATATAAGTTTACAATTGTTTAACAAAGATGCGAGCTGATTTTTGCAAAATAAGGAAGAAAAATTTCGTACTATGTCCTTGAAGTCATGTTTATGAGATTGTTATAGATGAAAAAATTTAGGATTTCGAAACAAAATATTAATCAAGAGCATTTATCCTTCAAAGTTTGCCCAACCCCAAAAAAGTTCCACCTAGATAAAGCATTAAAAATAAAACGGTTGTTTGTTTCTTAAGAAGTCAGGTAGTGAACGTTTATAGTATATAAGTACTGTTAGTTGTGAATAGTATGCCATCATTTGTTTTACCAAAAGTCTTCCAAGAAATAATAAAAATTATCTGCCAAACCCGGATCATTATCCACTACGATAATCTAGCTTTTTTAATTAACCGCCAATATTATCAGTGCAAACATCGAATTGTAGAACTTTCCGCCATGCTTCCCTGCTTTGTTATCCAATAGTTTCATTGCATCCATTATCAAAATAAATTGCGTGGATAACTTATTTCGCCACTTAGAAAATCGGTTATTGCAACAAAAATACATGAATTTGAGGCGCTTCATTCAAAGTGGAAAAACTGCCTTAAGACTTGGTTAAAACGTATCAGAAAAGGTATTGACTGTCATGAATACTACTCTATGGAGCAACAATGTCCTCTTCAAAAAGAAATATTATAGTTTTATACGTTTTTCGCAAAATATAAAAGGCACCCCTCGTAATTTTGTTCCTTAAATACAAAAAAAAAAAAAAAAAAAAAAAAAAATTGATCGAAAATGTTGAGCTATATATAGAATAAACCTGACTAAGATCTTGCAAAATAGAGATACATACTTGAAATTTCAAATGCATATAACTCTAAAAGTATATGAGATAAATAGCATATGCTCATGTTTTTCAAAGGTCTTATAAAGAACTTAAGATGATATCAAAATAAATGATGATATAAAAATCTTTGAAATCGTGTAAAGAGCACTTCTTGTTTTTGTATTTTTATATAGAAAATTCCAATTTAAATAAATATTAGATATATAGATGTAAGAACGGCGATAAATATAATTAATCGGTACCATAAATTTAAGTCAAATGTCGTTGATAGTTGAAAACGGTACACTTTTGTCAAAACACATTTCGCTAACGCACACCGTGTGGACAGCACGAAATTAATTATAATTGGCATAATTAGGTGGTGCTTGTAATGCAAAATATGGAGAAATAACTAAAATTCGATCCCCATTTTTCGCAAAATTTTTTAAATTCGCGATTTTTATTGCAACGACAATTTTTGAAAATTTTACTAGGAAACCCTAAAATATGCTGCACTAACACCATCAAACATAGAAAATATCATAACTTTTATTTGAATAACTCAGTAGGTTTTGATATTACGTATAATTTTGACCAGAATTATACATAAACCTCTAGTTTTTAAAAAAAATTTATATGTTCAACTTGAAACCGTCATAACTTTCGCGCCCCTCACATGAAATGATTAACGCGAACTGATTCTACATGCTTTCGAGTCACTTTATACGTATACAAAAGAATTTTAATGTGCCATCAAAAAAATAAATAAATAATTTTTTTTTTTGAAGGGCTAAAATCAAAAATTTTTGATAATGGCCCATATATGTGTATGCCTACGATTTTTTACAGAATATTAAAAAATACAATTTGTAGTAGTTTTCGGACAAACAACTTGTAACACTTTTGCTTTAAGTCATTCCAATATAATTTTTTTTATTCGTGTGTCGTCGAGAACACATTTCATCTTATGTTCGTCAATTTCCTTTAAAGAATTTATAATGTATCGGAATTTAATATTCTTTCACAAGATTATTGGTGCTGGTAGTCCACTACCTCTTTATGAATTATTTACATTTACACATTCTTCTAGGAATCCCCAAATTTTTATTCCTAGAATATCATCTAGTCTTTTTGAAAAATTTTTTTGGTGAGAATTGCACGATGGTGGAATAGGTTACCATATTGTCTGCGGATTTTCTCCCAATCTAATAATGTTTTTCGTTTAAAACTCATTCGGTGGATATCTAGTACATCAATTTGACTGTTATTTTGATTTTCGTTTTGGTGTTTTGCTACTGATTGGACCTTTATTTATAATTTTTGCTTTAATTTTTTATATGTACGTACGGCTGGGAGCCATTGATTTAAATGAATATATATATATATATATATATATATATATATATATAAATATAATTATTTTTTTATGTATATAGTTTTATGCATTAGTTAAAGTTATGATCTCGGGTTTTATTGCTATGTAATATTGTTATTTTGGCCTTTTTTAAGGCTTTATATTACAAATAAATGAATTGAAATTAAATTAAATTAAATAATAGTTTCAGAGTTATTTATAAATTATTTTATTTATTAGCGTCCGAAAAAAATTAGGTTTTATTTCTTTATGAAATTTATTTAATTTTTTTATAGGAAGTTATTTCATAATGAAATAACTCCCAAATATTTCATGTTCTTTTAAAATTGGGAGTAATTTCATTTCGTTTTGAACTTTTTTCATTTTTATTGAGCTCGGTCAAAAGGATTTCTTGTCTGTGGGTTTTGAGTACCACTGGCTACTAATGAAAGTACTTCCGCATAGCCGGCCTTCGGCCGGGCTCAAGCATTTTCCTCCTCTGTAGAATTTTAAACACCGGCTTCGCTAAGTGAAACACCTGAGCGAAGCAGGAGAAAGTCCTATATGCAGAAAAACTTTGGATTTTTTTTTATAGCATGTTGAAAAAAAAAAAATACTTTGTAATACCTAATTCTCAGAAAAACCATTTAATCTTCTTAAGATGAATAACTTTTGTTTAATTTTAAAACTTAATAATCAGCCTTAATATAAAAAAACCATAAGTTTTAATAGCTAAGCTTAAGCTTCTTATTCTTTACTTTAGTAGCAATTAATTTTGACTAGAACTAATTCAAATTAAAATTCAAATCATCCTAATTACATTTTTCTAAACATTTCTTTAAGTACTTTTTAAATTTACTAAATATTTTAACTTAATTATAAAAAAATACATGTAATAGATTTAGTAATTGGTATAATTCCAAGTATTTAAATCATTAATTTAAATAACTTTTTTATAGTTAATTAAAAGTTTTTTTATTTAATAGTTCATATAAAACTAACACAACAAAACCAACAACACTATGATAATACTTACCAAAAATGTTCGCAAGTCATTAACGCCAACGGTGACGATAACGACTACATCGTTAACAATGGCCATTATGATGGCAATTATTTTATTTAACTACCAAATAACCGCAACAGAAGCCCAAGGTCAACTATCCGTTGACGAAGATTTCTCAAGACTGTTGGGAAAATGTAAAATGTTTGATGAAGATTTCGATTCTTGTATGAAGGATGTATTTAATGATTTGAGAGCATATTTTCCAACTGGTAAATAATGCAAAAGTAGTTTGCTTTAAGAAATATTTGTTATAATTTAATTATATATCAAAGGTGTCCCCGATTACCATATAAAACCTTTTGATCCTCATAGAGCTTCGTTTGTAGAGATCAGACGAGGTGACCAAAAGGGTTTGGCAGGTTTTAAATTGATTTTACGTAATGTCACCGAATACGGTTGGACACAATCAGAAGTCACCAAATATCATACAGATCACGAGCAAAAACGTATCATTTATTCACAATATTTTCCTGAAAAAAGTTTAGATGGTTGGTATGAGTTTTCAGGTAAACTTTTTGGCACTCCTATTAAGAGAAAAGGATTTTGGAATATGACTTTATATGATTACAGGTAAAAGAATACTGAATTCTGCTTACGTAATTATATTGATTTCTTTAAATATTTTCTTGCAGTCAAACTACCAGCGTTAGACGTTTGGGTGAACCGGGCTCTCTTTTAAAAGTCCACATAGAAATTGATCGTATTGGCGGTTTAAAGATGCATATCTCTGATGCCTTAGCTCCCGGTCGTGCTGGATTGGATAATGTTTCCGATGGTGTTATTAACAGTATGTGGCCAATTGGTTTGCCATTTATTAAGCCCTTAATAAATGATCTTATTAGCTCAGCTTTTACAGATATCTTTAATGAATCCTTTAGATATTTCCCCTTTGATCGCTTTTTAAGATATTCATGATTTCTAATTGGATTTTAAGTTTTTTTTAGTATTTTAAGTTGTTATTCAAGTCATATTTGTTGCCTTTTTAAAACGACTGTTATATTAGTTAGTAGGAAAATTTATTGGTTTTTATCTAACCTAGATATGTATTTTTGAAATAAAACAAAATACTCATTTTACGATAGAATGCAAATTAAATGGAAAGTTGTTTATATGATATTAAACAAAAAATATAAAATTTCATATTTAGTCGACTTAGACGTTTTAAAGATTTAAAACGATCCATTGTTAATGTTGTCTGGGGGTTTGCATGGAGGTCAAAACCAACAAATTAAGATACTTTTAATGGATCAGTCGGTGGAGTAAAGAAAAGTAGAGTTAATTAAGCAGTTGTAATTAATTTGTAAGTAATTAAGTTGAAGACGGTAAGTAAGCATTAAGTCTATTGTTCCATCCCGGTCTTAGTTGTATAGAACTATTTTTGTTTTCCACGGCAGATTCTTCTTGTTGTCTGCAATGAGCTATCATTCAAGCTCTCATATATGTGTTACAATCAAAGGTTCGAAAGAATTAATACTTTTATTCCCTTTTTAAAATTGAATTAAATCATATAGAATTATTAATTCTTTCAAATAAATTCATCATAATTAATTCTGTAGCTTAATTCCTAAAGCTTTTGATACTATGGTTTTGATACTATGGAATTAATTCATTTATGAATTAATTATTTGGGAATGCTTAATTCTTTTGATTTCATTCAATTTTGTTTAAATTCAAACTATTACAAATTGAATTAAAAAATTTTTCAACCATTCAATTTGTACTAGATTGAATTAAAGTTTTATTGTTTAATTCTTTAGATTTTAAACAAAGTTATATAATTGCAAAAACGATTTATGGTAAGCTACGTTTATGTATACACATGTTTCGAGACGTGCATCACATTTTAAAAGATATCTATTATTTTTATTAGCTTTGTATTGAACGTGTACTAAATTGCATCTGTTATATGCACTTAGGTTATTCCGAATCATGGGATTTATCCCTAGATCTCACAGAGAACGTATTACGAATATTATTTGTCTTTAAAACTGTGCTTCTTTACAACGTTTATTTGGGCACAATCATCTTCTATTTTATGTGGAGTTTAGCTGGATAGTAACATGTTGATTTCGTCTTGATTTTTGCTAAATACCACTGATTTAACACTTATTTTCAAAATATATACAGAAATAGAATTAAAGAAAAATGTTGTCATTCAATTGGTAGTAGAAGGGAATGAAAGAAAAATATATATCATTCAATTGAATTAAATTTTATAAGGAATTAATTCTACATATTTTTCATTCAATTTGTAATAGAATGGAATTAAAGAAAAATTTAATCATTCAAATTGAATTTTCATTCTCTAAGGAATTAATTCTCTAGGGAATTAATTCAATATAAAGTTAAGCCTAAGAATTAATTTCTGAGGAATGATTTTAAAGAATGCTGAATTAAATTTTTATAAGCTGAATTATATTTATACGTGAATTAATTCTAAATAGAATTCATTCTTTCGAAGCTCTGGTTACAATCTCCTCGTATATACGAAGAAGGATAAACCTCACGTGCGATTATAAGGTTCGGATGTCTCCGACCGTTCCGTCCTCCGTCTCTCTTAATTTATTGAAACTGATAATTAATTGAACTATTATATTAATTTTTTTTTTTAATTGTAATTAATCAAAATATAAAACTTTGTTTAAGCCAGATAGATATATTTTTTTTTATTTATACAAAAAATTAAAATATTGTAATAAAACATTTGTAAAATTGAAGGTAGTGTATGTAAAATATATTGTATGTATAATGAAAAGTAATAACATTTTTACATTGATTAAGATCTAACAATAAAAATGAAATATAAAACCTTTATACACTTCCATAAGAAAAAGGGCAGGCAAATAATAAAATATATATTTATATCTCTTTAAAATTTACCTTATATGTTAATAGAAAAAAATAATATAATAAACTTAATTAAAATCTTTAATCATCTAAACTAGCAGCCACTTGCACTGCTGGGATATCGATTTTTTGATGGGAAATTTCATCATTTTTACACAATGGTTTTAAATTCACAAACAACTTCGATAGGGCAATAGTACAATATGCAGACTTTTGTAATTGTTGATCAACAGTTTCGCGCAATACATGATAAGCATTTGTGACTTCAGGTGTTATATTAACATCTTAAAAATGAAAAAATTAAAATAATTTAGAAACTTTATATAACAATTTATAATTAAATAAAAATTAGGAAAAAAAAACATACTTTTATGTTGATGTTTGCTTAAATCAAACATATATTGAAAATAACTTAATTGATTGTATAAATCTCTTTCGGTGTACTGACGTACTAGAGTACCATTCTTACAACGTATACACACAGGTCGACTTCCACTGGTTACATGAGTATAACAACGAGTGTTGTGATTACAGGCGGGATCATCACAAACTAACCAATTCTGGTAGAAACGTTTAATATACACACGCATGCTGAGAATCAACTGATTACGTATGGCAATCACATATTGATATGGACTTATAGTACATTCGGGATTTGTACATTTTTGCAAGACAGCTTCGTATGTATGATTTGCTGATGGCTTAAAGGCAGCAGCCACAATATTTTCCGTTTTACAAGTAACACAAATAAATTTAAATTTTTCACATTGACGATATTTTTGTAGGGTGGATTTGATTAACGATTCACCAGTAGATTCTTCAGCACGTTCTTCGTAGGTTCTGAAAAATAAATTGAAAAATAGTATTAATAAAAATAAATATAATAATAATGATTTAATTAAGAGTAAAAATGGTATTTTTAGGAAATTTAAATTTTCTATTTTTGACACGTAAATGTATGGGTGTCCTTCAAAACAACCGACATGTAATGATAGTACTTCGTTTATTTCTAAAAATCGAACACAATAGAAGTTTTAGCTGAAATAAGAAAAATCTATCATTGAACTCGCATTTGTATTCCTCGCAATGTCTTACAGTTCTGATTAGAAAAGCAATAAAAACTTACATATCATCGAATATGCAAAACAGCGTAACATCATTTTTCATAACTTTACAGGAGGTACAAAAACTTTCTAAAATCAAAACAAGTTGTGCTACAATCAAAATTTTTGGGTTATTACTTTCTAAAACAGCGCCTAATATATTGGTGATGAATATTTTTATTAAATATTTTTTAAGTTATGTGGTTTACGTTTTCCAAGATTTCAATTGTTTGAAGACAACATCAATACAAATTTTAGAAAAATTATAATTTTTCTGATAACTTTTATTCCAACATTTTTTTTAAATTCATTAATATATATTAACCGTCATTTTTTGGCCTACAAGCCTGAAAATTTGTGATCACTCGTATTTTGGAAAAATAAACTATATTTCATCAAAAACACGAATTTGCAAATGTTGATGTTACGTTGTTTTGCATTTTCGGTGACGATATGAAAAATCAGATCTTTGGAGATTTACTCTTAGTGAAAACAATAGATCTAAGTTATATTTGACTACCTTCAATTGACATCCGTCCGTAGCATAGTTCACTTGGGTTCAAATAGGTATAGTTGTGATACCATTTATCTCTCCCGATCTAAAGTCTTATGGATTTAATGAGGGCGTGGATTCTGTTCAGATAACTATTTGCGAGAAAGGGGTTTGCAATTTATCTTCGTTGACTAATTAAATCGAATCTTGTCTTCGAATGCTGAGCAGTTTCAAAGAAAATGTTCGGTAGATTCTTCTTCTTCCTCGTCATTGCAACTTCTACAAAAATTATTGTATGGTAACATAAGCATTTCTCCCAATAGCACTATCAGATAGTTTTAGTAAAGGTACTAATTTTGGGATTTAATTTTTTCTCTTGAACGGTATCAGTTTCTTTTAGATGGGTGTTCTTATAGTTCGCATCCCTGACACCTTTCAAATACAAGATCTAGTGCGGATTCAATTACTTCTGAAAAAAGATTCGGAAGTTTGTCTGTGGTCATTACTGCCGCGATATCCACCTATATAAATGTTTACACGTTTTTTCCATTTCTTTAGGATTCCAAAGCAGTGGAGATAAAACGTAACCTTGTGATGTGACCCACTTTAAATCCTTGTAAATATTTGAAGCACGTATGTATATTGGACTCGATGGGCCTAAATTTAAGAAGCTACTGGACAAATTAAATTATTATATGTTCGAGTTGTAGTTGCATCATGGCTTCTATGAAAAAATTGTTATTTTTAACTATTTATGGGCTGATTAATCAATTTATATTTTATACGTACACAAGCGAATGTTTCAAAAAGAAAATACATTATTGAACCTTAATGAAATGATTAGAAATTTAATGTAGTTGACTCGCTATTATTCGCATTTAACTCTTACTGAGTATTTCGATGTGGTTGGTTATTAAGAGTATAATAATTTTAGTAAAAATATTGCAATTTTTTTACAACAAATCTTATTTTAAAATTATACAAATACACTCAAAATACACATTTTAAATATTACTTGCCTTTGAACTTGAGCTCTAAATTTGGTTGGATCCAAACCCAAACACTCAGCAATACGACTCGCATCAGTACCATCCAAAACTTCCACCATACGCGTAACCACCGGATGTATTTGATGTGCTAAATAATAATCGGTATCCAATTTCAATGTTTCACTACCCTTCAGTTCGTCCAAGTGGTAGGCACGTTGTGTGGCCGGATTTGAAGTACCATCTTGACAAATGACATAATCAACCATATCACCCTTTTTGAAACGTCTATTGCGAGTTTTATTCATACGCAAAGCCACTTGTACATGAGGCTGAGAAGTGATGTTATTAAAATCAGCCGGCGCTTTGGAAAGTTGTTTGGTAATCAAGAACATTGGCAGAGGTACTTCACCTTTGAGAATTTGATCTTTAACTTTCTCCAAGTGTGAGTGAACAGCATCTAATTTATCGTCGAGTTGTTTGTCTGAAAGAATTTCGTCTAAAACAACTTTACCCACCATGATGGCTATTTGTGACCAATCACGACGTACAATATCGAGACCTTTATGTTCCTGTTCTTTTTTTAGTTCGCCTTAGAAAAATACAAAAAATAAACGAATGTATTTGAATAAATTATGTAAACGTTTTCTTTACACCTACCTTTAGCAGTTTTAATCACTTTGACGGCAGCATATTTCTTTTTCTTTAACAACAACAGACAACTAAATACACCATCAATATCCAGTTCCAATTGTTTGTACAATTTATTCACACTTTGCTTAATGGTACTGCCAATTTTGAAAACCTGCTCATAATCGGTAATATTGGTATTGACCATTATGGAATCTGTATCACCATAAACAACTTCATAATTCATTTTTTGTACCAATGATTTGGTATTCATTAAAATTTCTCGTCCTTTGTGTGTAACCAAAGCGGCTAAGTGTTGGGCAAAGAATCTTGAGTGAGCAAAACCTAAACAACCATACATAGAGTTGGCAGTTAACTTTAATGCCATTTGACGTATGTGATATTGCATTTGTAATTCTGGCGATAAATCTGGAGCAGCCATTAGCTTTTTCACTTCACGTCTTGAATCGACCAAACGACGCAGTTGTTGCGGTAAAATACCCTGTTCCACACTCGAGTCTGGCAGGGTGGGTAAATCTTCCAAGTTGTAGGGTTGTTGTACTGTGGTAAAACAAATGTTATACTCTTGTATTATGCTGGGATATAGAGAATTGAAATCCATAAGTAAGATGTATTTATCATAAAGGCCTCGTATGGGGTCCAAAACCAAACCACCTGAATAAGCGGCCTTTTTACGTCCACCGCCAGCAGCAGACGCCGTAATATTTGTGGTACTCTCGGGATCATTTCCCTCGGCCATAGTGGTATCACCGCCTGCACCAGCAGCAGCACCATATTCTCTTTTCTTCTTATCGGGCACTATGTAGTTCTTTTCTGTAAAAGCATGCAATAATAAATACTCGTTTCTTTCGGAGCGACCACTCTGTAAAGTTCGTGTCATAATATTGCCACAGATGTTGGTGATTTGTAAAGCCAAAGGCATTATATTTAAATCACACATTAGACGCAATATAAAGGAAGCATCTTGCATGGTAAGTGTACATAATTTTAATATGCCATCTCCCGTTTCGTACATTTCCTTAAGATCTTCTTCATTCACATCCATTCTTTCATTTTCTTTAATTTTTAAAACATTTTGACATAAAGTTTGCAGATCATAAGATCTCGATTTGATACATTCCTCCGCGGAACGTTTGACATCACAAATCATGCGACCGATAAAGAAATCCAACATCTTCTTGCCAAACGCCTGAGACATGCGTAAACGACCCAGTCGTGACCATTGGGGTATTTTTAAAGTAACAATACGATCTGCCAAAACATCCAGTTGGCAATCCATAGCATCATGTGTTACTATTAAGTCCGCATCGATCTCCTGATATTTCGTTAGAAACCATATTAGCAAAGAACGTTCTGAATCATGTTTAAACACTTGGGTCGACTTGTATTTGCTAAGTTTGGCATTTAAATCGAAGGGCCACGAACACATAGCTGGCCTAGTTAGACCACACATGTGTTTGTTAAAGGCCGGCTGAGGAGCTGGTCTATCGATAAAGAAACGATTGTGTGACAGCATTGATATCATACAGATTTCATTTTTTAAAGTTTTGGGATTCAAAGAAGTGCGGACATTCAGTGTTAGCAACGTTAAACAAGGTGGTGGTTGAGGTTTTTGATTCTCAGCTAAAACCAAATACTTTGGCTCACTTACAGTAACATCGGTTTTACACCAACTCATTGGCGCCGGATTTACTTTGTATTGCTTCAAATTTAACCAGCAGGGACCCTTTATTTTACGATCCAATAAAAAGCGTTCCAATGAGGTTGTAGTTGTTCCAAAGATATGTGCTATAGAATTGTATTTTTGTTTTGTATTCGGTGGTGGTTTTTTACCATCATAGTGAACTTCCATGTAATCGCACTGTTGTGGTACATCTATGCCTATCGAATGATATGCAAAATTTTTGGTAACTTTGCGAGAACGAAATTCAGTGAGTTTTAAATCGACCGATATGGTGTCATTGAATTCCTTGTAGAGATCAGCCAAAGTAACTTTTTGTTTGGTTGGCTCTTTGGAAATTGGATCTAAAAGCTGAAATTAATAGTGGAAACTTAATTGTAAAGACTACTAAAAATCGGAAAATTATTTAGCAAATATCACTATTTAACAAATCTGACCAACTTCAGTACAAATTTGTTTCGAAATATATTTTTCAACACATTTTATTATTGTTTTTTCGTTTATTTATTTCATAAATTGAGAATCAATTAGTTAATAAAGGAAAATGTGTATTTTAGTTTCCTTTAGTCTTCCATCAATGAGTTAATATAAGACTCTGAAACTAAGAAGAATTCTTTACTAAACGAACAAGTAGTTATAGAACTCCAAGCATATTCTTTTAAAATATAATTAACCATTTATTATTTCCTATAATGCGTTTGCCAAGCCTTTCCTATAATCACTTCTATGCTACCAGTATACATATGATTTTAATAAAATATATATATATCACTAAATTTTCTTAAAATCCGTTCAGTATTTTGGAGGTTATAAGCGATAAAAATTGCTACTAATATACATATACTAAGCGTTCCCGTGACAATTGGATCTACATTCCGGAACGACCAGAGTTCAACTCGCCCAAAGATTGTCAACAGAGCAACTGCTGTATCAGGCGGAAGTATTTCTTCCATGGGCTAGTTCTGATCAAAACAGATCTGGTACAACAACTACTAATACATATATAAAATACATACGGGGCCATTATCAAAAATTTTTAATTTTGGCCTTCCAAACAAAAATATTTTTTTCTGATGGCACATTAAAAATTATTTGTACAAATATAAAGTGACTCGAATGCATGAAGAATCAGTTCGCGTTAATCATTTTGTACAGGGGGCACACAAGTTTTAGCGGTTTTAAGTTGAACATATATAATTTTTTACAAACTAGCACCCGTATTCAAAATAAAAAATCTATGCTTGCTAAGGAGTAGCTAACTTTTTTGTATGTAAATTTCCATATTAAAAATGTTAGCCACTCGTTAGAAAGCTTACATTTTTCATTTTGAATACGGCTGTAGAAGTTTATGTATAAATCTGGTAAAAATTACACCTAATATCAAAACTTACTGAGTTATTCAAATTAAATTTATGATATTTTCAATGTTTGGTGTTATTAGTGAGTAAAATTAAAAAAAAATTCTTTATAATATCGCGTTTTTTTAATTTTTTTGAAAAATGTGCATTGAATCTAAGTTATTTCTCCATATAGTATACGAAAATATGTTTAATCACAGTTTTAAATAGCATTTCTTCTATTTAATATTGTTTAGTTCATAAAATTTTTATCTTTCGAATCTTATTGATGCGCCTCCGCATTTTCGTTAAGCATTACAAAAACCACCCGTTTATGCCAATTATAATTAATTTCGTGCTGTTCACACACATGATTTGTAGAAATTGCAATATGCTATTTGTTTCTGAGCGAATGAAAAGTGTTGGACCAGTGTTGTCAGATAGGGCATTTATCCCCAAATTGGGGATTTATTTTTGGAAACGGGGATGATAATTTATGGGGATTTTATGGGGATATTTTTAAAGACTTGGGGATTTTTTGAAGATTTTTGGGGATTTTTAATTTATTATAAAAAATGTTTCTTTTTAATTTAAAAACAATTGAAAAAACATAATTTTTCGCTGAATATGAAGTTTTTGGTAAGATAAAACTATATTTGCTTCAACAACAATGCACTGAAGACAATAAAAAGTAACTGTAATACTAAATTATAGTACCTAAAAGTCAAAAAATTATTTAAATCTCCGAAACAAAGTGATTATTGTGCGTATTGTCTATGAAGGTAATTTTTAAGTAATTGATGTTCCATTATTGTTATTGTAATAGTAAACATGAGTTTAAATAATTTAATTTTCAGTCTTCAACTAGTAATTGTTAAAAAGTTAAAAAAGGGTATCAAAAATAATAGAAGCAATGGAATTTGACTATATTTTCCTACAATTGAAGAAGAAATAAAAACGTAATTTTCGGTCATAGAATTAACTATAAAAAGTTTAAAAATTTCCATAAAATCTTTTTTTTTTTTTAATCTTTATGAAATTTTCATTTTTAATATTGACTATTTGGAAAAAATTTATTGAAACACAAATAAAGGGAAATGTGCTTATAATTATCTGTAAAAATATGGTATTACTTTTGTGGGGATTTTTGGGGATAATATAAGTAGTTATTTGGGGATTTTTTGGGATGAAAATTTACTATTTGGGGATATAACTCGAAAAAAATCTAGGAACCCTGAGTTGGACTTCTAGTTGTTTTCTATGGTATAAGCCTCAAACAAAAGAGAGACACAAATTATTAAACTCTCTTCTACATTATTTTTCATGTCTATCATACAACTTTCTTAAATTTAAAAACAATGACATTGTTGTTATTACTTTACAAAAAAAAAAAAAAAAAAAAAAAAAATTAGACAAGCCAAATAATAAAAAACGATAAAGGGGACAGAATCGCAATAGAGTAAAAAAAATCGTCAAAATGAAAAAACTAATAATAATAAATCGCCAATATTGAAAAAAACATAATGATGAAATAACACCAAAATATAAAATAACTAATATAATAAATAATTTATAACTAATTTATACTAACCGGAAAAAATCGCAAAAAAAAAAAAATATATATATATATATATATATATATATATATATATATATATATATATATATATATATATATATATATATATATATATATATATATATATATATATATATATATATATATATATATATAAAATTCACTTCATAAAAATAACAACAATTTAAAATCAATGAATATAAGAAGAGAAAATCATTCCAATCACAAGGTTGTGCCTTATTATAGGTATTATTGTAGAATTCAACCTTTATCCATTGGAAACAAATTGTCACTTTCAATACATCCGAAACCCAAGACAAATTTCATAAATCACTTACTACTGATATCTCTTTAGCTAAAAGACAATGTAATTAAAAAAACGTTTTAATGATCTTTTAATAATAGACTGATACTATCCGAAACTCGTTAATATTGAAAACTCTGCACATTAATGTAATTGATTTAACAGATCTTCAGTTCTCTACAAGTGGTTGAAAATTTAATTTTTTTTTTAAAGACAATTTTCATATTTTACAGGGAAAGACAGATTCTGCATGCAACCCCTTTTATTTTTCAAATAAAGATACATCGTTTGCACTAATCAGTATTTTCCTACGATTTTTTGCAGATATAGTTGCCCAAAAATTTATTTTTCCAAAGAAATATTTTTTTTTTACCAACTTTTAATTCTCTTGAAAATTGTAAACTAAAAAAAATCTATTTTTTTTAGTAAATGATGAATATTTTCAAACTTTTTCTATGAATTAATCATTTTTGAATTTTTATTCAGGCTCAAGTTCATTATTGTAATAATTTTTCTAGAATACAGAAAAAGATTTATTAGACACTAGCATGATCCGCTACGATCTTCGTTAGCATCCATTGTACCTTTTAGTGCTAATCGTAAATATCTTTCATTTAACTCACACTTTTTTAAGAATTAGAATACGTAACTTCATCACTTTACATATTCTAAATTCTTAAGTATTAAGTTGAAATTATATTCTACAATATTACAATGTTGTTTTACTACAACTGATAAATGTATAAGTAAGGGAGTGTTAGAACTTTTTAGGTTATATAAAAGCAAAAATCTATGCAAATGATGCTACTGCTTACATCAAATAGACGAAATCAAAAATACACATTATTCTACTTACATATTCCCTTGGCAGCAAATAAACTACTCGATCAATCTTCTCAACTCTCACGCAAATCGATTTACCATCAGCCGTACGTCCAAATAGAAAAACTTCACCAGGACGTCGCATAGGGTCTTCCCAGGCTTCCCAATACCAGAAGCGTAAATTTTCTGTAGAATCACCGTTTGTTTCGGTTGAAGTAGCGTTCGATGTGGCAGTAAGTTCTTCTTCGAAATTATCCATTTGACAAATACTTTCCCAATTGCTGAGTAAATTTTGTATATCTTCCTCCTGATCGATGGGAGGTGACTTTTTAGCTGATACTGATGGTGCTGCTTTTGTGGCAGTAGGTTTAGCAGGAGATTTTTTATCTTTGGTGATATCGGAAACCGAGGATAAGGTTTTTTCCAATTCAAATTGATCCTCGTCGTCTTGGAAACAACTAAAGTCCATATCATCATCGGGTATAACTAGTTTTTCTGAAGAATTGGTAGCATTATCTTCAGAAGATTTTTCATTTTTGCTTTTTGAATTATTATCTAAGTTTTTATTTTCTTTATCAGTTGCGATTTCTTTTTTATTTTCTAAGGGTTTTGCAGTGGGAACCTTGATTTTTTCGCTGGGCTTTGATTTCAATATACTATCTAATAATTCATCATCACTGTTTTCCTTGTCTTTGGTTTTATTGACCGTTTCTTTCATTTTAATGTTGTTCATAAAACTATTCATGTATTCCTTGGCCACAGCAGCATCTGATTTTTTCGATGAATTGCTAACTATTTTAGCTGGCGCTATAACTTTATGAGGTTTATCGTTGCTATTACTTGTTGAGGTGGATGCGCCGTCTTTAGGTTTATCTTCTAATTCACCCAAAATGTCTGCCAATATATCATCATCTTTAATGGAAGTAGCAGGTGTCTTCTTAGGCACTGCATTGCTAAATAGATTACGTATGGAACCCTTGCCTTTTACAGGTTTATCACTATCACGTGGACGTTTTTTGGCCCCCTTCTTTTGATTTTTATTAGAAGACTGGGCGGTATCATCATCTGAATACTCATCTTCGTCCTCAAAGAAATCACGACCATCTTCGGCATAACCAGTACCATCTATAAATAAATAAATTAATTCCCTCGCAATTCTCTACAGCTTTTATATTGTAACTTACCATCCTCTATCCAATCATCACCATATAATTGTTTAGCCTTCTTGGCATATTCTCGTTCATCCACAATTTCATAAACGCTATCAACTTCTTCATTAACTTCATATTTATGTTTACTGCCTTTTAATTGTTTAAGTTTTTCCAATGCCGCAAAGCGTCCTGCTTTATCTACTCTTTGCCGCTTGGCACGGGGCTCACCTGTGGAATTTGGAAATCTATATTTAAACCTATATTCTTATGATAAATTATATATTTTTGTTACTTGGTGAGTCTGCCATTATTTTTTAATAATTTTTCTAATTGTTAAAATAGTGTGTAAAGAAAATTTACAGAAAAATGTGCAGTACGTTGCAATATCTTGGAACAATTTTTTTTGTCATAAACTTGGCGGGAAAATCAAAACAAAACAATAGAAAAAGTATTATTTAACAACTCTGTTTTTGTTAGTTGATTCATAGGAATGTTGTGGCAATGAAACAAAGTCAGCTGTTGTTTATTTGTAGACATGGTTGTATTAGATAGTTGTAGTTACAGAGAACTGCGCTGATCGGCTGTAAGCCGCCGGAGGTGTTTTAAGAGCCGCCGCCGCCGATAAAATTTCGGCTAAAACACGACTCAATTACAGCCGCTGATTTCGGTCAAGCTTAATGAATTTAATATAAAACCTTTTTAAAATTAATATTAATTCTAAAATTTTTTTTCATAAATTTCCTTTTATATTTTTTGTAATACAAATTGTTCCGAAATCAATGATTTTTATGTTCTTTTTTTCCAGATTTCGATATGTTTTATTGTTTTGATGATGCTTTGACTACTTTTTTTTAGAAAACGAAATTTATTTTTTCAACAACATACAGTGGCTCACAGCCAGTACTTCTTTTTGGAAAAGTACTTCCATGCAGTATCCACGCACTTATATAGCACTGTGAGTGCCATATAAAGGAGTATTGGTAACAAACCATTTTAAAATGGTTAAAATATATGCTTCTATGGTACAAGAAATCATTACGAGTTTTTTCATGAAAATCGGTTAAACAATAAAAGGCATTGATGATGTACCGAAGAAACATTTATACAATCGCAGTCTGCGACAACCTACGGATATCATCACCAAAACTGAAATCCGGAGTTCAAACAATGTTGCGTTAAAACTTTTGCCATACATTGCAAATACTGGATTATTGTACTCGTCTTCATGACGTATCACTGCCGGATTCTGGAGTACGGAATACGGAGGACCGGTTCGTAGAAAACTTCTAGTGCCTACATGTCTTTAAAGGTAGCAAAACTAAACTTCTTTGTAGAACTGTGGGTCATCTGTCGTCAGTTTATTCAATTTTGATATTTTTTAGTTCTTTATTTTTTCCTCCTGAAAATCGATTTTCGATTTACCTTTCCCTAGACAGTATTAGATACCTTTATATCCTAAAGGATAATTTGTTGCAGAGTGCAAAAAATCAGGGCTTATTATCATATTTTTGATATTGCCAACATAACGATCCGAATAATAAATTTGGTATTGTGTACAATTTGCTAATATATAAAGTCGCCAGACCTCAATATTATTTAAAATTTGTGGTCCATATTGGAAATTTACATAATAAAATAGGTATTAGGCCCTAAAAATGCACTGTAATCACATTTCGCCTAATATTACAAAAAAACTGGACGCACGCAAACCGCCTCTAATCTGTTGCATACAATTAAGACTACCATTCCACATAAAAAATAATCATGTATGTGATAAAAATCGATTTCGAGCCAAAAACGAATAAGGTTGTGATACACATAAAATTTTCGATTTCAATTTCGTTTTATTGTAAAAACGAAATCGATTTCATTTTCCATTTTGTTTTATGAAAATCTCAATAAATTAGGTTGTGATCATGGTTGTGATAAAAAAACGAAATTGACATGATTTTATCGTTTTCAAATCGAACAAATTTTGGTACTCGTTTTAAAATTGCATTTGATTAAAACTGTTACAAAAGAATTAGAATCATGTGGGTAAAAAATAAAAGATATATTGTAGAAAGAAAAGTAAAATAAATAATACCTTTTAAAGAATATATATTGAGGCAGAGGTTAAGAAAAGTATAGAAATTCTGTAAATCCTAAAATTGTTTATTCTGTTGCTTTAAAACACAGAATTTTAAGTTTAAAACTTAAAATATATTTTGTAATTTGTGATGGAACTTGTAATGATGCGATGTACCTTATTGTTTAAAAACCTATCAGACACTCGAATTAAACTGTAACTTCACATATGGGTTTTACAATTTAACTTTTAAGGTTTCTGGATATATGTATCTACCACTAAGGAAAAAACTGATTTGAATATTCAAAATAATCATTGTGCTAATTTCAAATTACCAGTAAAAATTTAAATCCAATGCAAAGTCCAAACTGCATCTGCTAAAAAGCGTTCCTATTAAAATATTGCATTAATTTTTATTTTTGTAGAATTAATTAATTAATCGCCAAAAATGTAAATTTGTTATTCCTCCACAAAATGTTTTTTTTTTTTTATGGGCAATTTTTTTTTTTCAGAAGCAAGGAATATCTCCTTTATGGCAGCTTCACGCAAAACTTAACTTTTGATAATTTTTTATTAAAAAATTAACATAAAAACATTAAAATAAAATTTATTTCATTTAAATAATACAAATTTCAAAATTAATTTGTTTTGATTTGACAAGAAACATATTGAACATCACAACCTAATCGATTTAAGTATACGATTTACTTTTGAAATTGACCGAATTTCATCACATATCAGAATGTAATTATTGGTCGTAATTTTCAATTTTTTTATGTCATAAGTGGGTGCTTAAAATAAGCTGTGAGATAAAAATATTGGATTTTTTGTTTTCATATCTTTAATTTGCTTAAAGGTAAACTTTAACACTAAATAATGGTTCTATATTAAACTAGAAATATTCCTCTTTCTTATGATACCAAATTTTATTTTTAATTCCAGTCTGTTACTTTGTCATAGAGCTTTAAAAATAAAATTGTATAATGCATAATTTAAGCTGTAAGCCACTGTATATTAGTGTGTAGCAAAATCTCTCTCTAAAAATTCAACATTAATCTTTAAATTTATTTGACTTTTTTATGCTTTTAATTTTCATTGTAATATATAAAAAACAAAAAATGCATGCAATGTTTGAAAATATAAAATGTGGGTCATTTAATCACCAAATAACATATATTATATATTTAGCATTTTTTCTTCCATTTGTTTAATTGTAAACTAAATTTGAGAACATTGAATAATATTATTCAAATTTGATTAATCAAAATTAAAAATTATTAATCAGAATTTTTATTAATTAGAATTGTTGTATAACCGATTAATCGCAGATCCATAGTATTGACAAAAGTCAAATGATCGTAACATTAATTTCAAAAACAGTCATAAAATTTGTTCCATTTAAGAACAATTTTATTTGAAGTGTTTTATTATTTATCTATTTTTGTATTATTTTTAAAGCAAAAAAAAAAAAAAAAAAAAACTAAAAATAGTGGTTTCTCTTTTCTTTTACAGTTCGCTTCTCTCCATTTTCATTCCATTTTTCTAAAATTTCTAAATTTAGTTAAATTTTAAATTTTTTTTCAATTTTTCAATTCATTTATTTGTAATATGAAGCCTTAAAAAAGGCCAAAATAACAATATTACATAGCAATAATACCCGAGATCATAACTTAAACTAATGCATAAAACTATATACTATATATATATATATATATATATATATATATATATATATATATATATATATATATATATATATATATATATATATATATATATATATATATATATATATATATATATATATATATATATATATATATATATATATATATATATATATATATATATATATATATATATATATTCATTTAAATCAATGGCTCCCCATCCGTACGTACATATAAAAAATTAAAGCAAAAATTATAAATAAAGGTCCAATCAGTAGCAAAACACCAAAACGAAAATCAAAATAACAGTCAAATTGATGTACTAGATATCCACCGAATGAGTTTTAAACGAAAAACATTATTAGATTGGGAGAAAATCCGCAGACAATATGGTAACCTATTCCACCATCGTGCAATTCTCACCAAAAAAGATTTTTCAAAAAGACTAGATGATATTCTAGGAATAAAAATTTGGGGATTCGTAGAAGAATGTGTAAATGTAAATAATTCATAAAGAGGCAGTGGTCTACCAGCACCAATAATCTTGTGAAAGAAAATTAAATTCCGATACATTATAAATTCTTTAAAGGAACAGCCTAGAAATTGACGAACATAAGATGAAATGTGTTCTCTACGACGAACATTGTATACAAAACGCACAAAAAAAAAAAAAAAAATCATCTCTTAACTGGAGAGAATGGGGTGATTTTCTACAAGATGTGTTTGGAGTGCTTTTCAATATGGTTTCAATTTAGTTGTCCATCCAATATCATGTGGTCTTTTTTTTCTGAACCATGTTTCCTATTGATGGTCGAATTCCCCTGATACTGTTGAATGACGTTGAAAACAGTATGACAGAAGACATTTAATTCTTTGACCAATTATTTGTAGGACCAATTTGTTTTTTTTTTTTTTTTTTTTTTTAATTTTTAATAATTTATAGCACGTACATCATTTTCGTTACTCATTTTGGTCAAACTCCCAACAAATCAACAGTTTGTCTTCAAGAATAATAACTGACATATTTTCAATGATAAAATAATTTTAAAAATTGCTTCGGAAAAAAGTTATGAAGCAAAACGTGTGTTAAGATTAAAAAATATGAACTAAATACATATTAACCCTATTCACAAAGTATATTATTTTAGTTATTGTGTTATATGCTATTTAATATTATGTTCAGACACATATGTTTTTTACTACACTATTTTTAAGTTAAAATAAAAACGTTCTATATGATATTATGAAAACAACAATTTAAAATGAGGTTTATGAATTCAGTTTCAGAAAAGAACAAATGAGAATGAGATATTTCAACTCAAAATTTGAAAATATCATTTTAGTTTATGATTTTTTTTTATTATAATTCAGAAAAGAACATATTAAAATAATATTTCTCTTTTAATTCCAGAATATAACAATTGAAATTTACATTTTTCATATAAATTTCAGAAGTGAAACTTTTTATTTAGAATTGAAAAAAAATGACTTGAAAATTAGGTTTTCAATTTATAATTTTGAAAACTTAAATTAGAATTTTTATTTAAATTTTCGAAAAGAACAATTTATAAGAAGATTTTTCCATTTAAAATTCAGAAAAATATTGAAATTTTGAAAAAAATTACTTAAATTCAGAACTTCAACTGAAATAATATATAGAATGAAATTTGCATTAGGAATAATTTTTCCAGATGGATTTGAAACAATTTCTTAATTTTATTTGCTTAAAGGTCACATAAATTAAGTTGATCTAACATTATTTCATCATTTAAATCACTCTTATTCAATGTTCTAAATTTTAATGAATTATTCTAAATTTCAATTGTTGTTTTTGAAATTTAAAATATAAAACTGAATTTCATTTGTAGTCTTCTGAATTTAAAACGTAAAATTTAATTATAAATTGATCTTTTGTGAATTTAAAATATAAAAACTTATTTTAAATTGTACCTTTCTGAAATAGAAAATGTAATTTTAAATAATTGTTTTCTGAAATATTAATGAAATATAGAAATTTCAGAACACTTCTATTCTAAAATTTAAATGAAAAATCTAATTTTCAATTTTTATTTTCAAAAATTTAAATGAAAAATCGAATTTTCCAATGATCTTTTTTAAAATTTAAATTTATTTTCAATTGATTTTTAAAAAATACCATTAAAAGTGGTGTAGTTCTTTAAAAAAGTAAATAAGTTTATGCATCACTGCTCACATATAATTTTATTATGTTTTTCCTTTGCCAAAATATTTTCATAAATTGTTGATTTAAATAAAAATTTTACACACATATACTTTCTAATTCCAAAAATAAAATTTTTAAACAAATAATAAATGTGAACAAATATAAATTTAATTTTTAATTCACCCAGGAAATATTGTATTAGTTCTACAACTAGTTCTAAAACACATAAAAATAGCCTGTATTTGTTCTACTTTGGCTAAGACCTATGATTTTTGTTTGAAATTGTCACCTCCAGAACTAGTTCTGTGGAAGTGTTACCTAGCCAGTACCCATTCTATGGAACGGTTCGAGAACTAGTTCCTTAATCAATAATTTTTGTTCAAAATTGTCACATTCAGAACTAGTACCATAGAAGAGTTAGGGAAAGGTTTCAGAATCTGTTTTTATTTTTATTTTGTATTCTAATGGGCTATTTTCTAAAGTCCACTTTTGAAATCAATTGAATTTTGTAAATATATACATATATATATTTTTTTAATTTTTGAAATTTTTTATACAAGTTTTTTAAACAGTTCTAGGAAGTTCTCAGAAGTGATGTAGAAGTCATACAGAATTAGTTCTTAAGCACTAGTTCTCTAAAACATTTTTCAAAACGAATTTAGACGAATGTCAGAATTGGTTGTGATACCACTAATTCTGAGGATGTTATTAAAGAATCTGAAGTGGTTCTGATAATGTACTAAAATACTAAAAAATTCTTTCCTATGGAAACTTGTTTTTTTTTTTTTTTTTTTTTTTTTGTGTTAAATTATTAAACAACACAAATCGAGATGTTTTCTGGCTTTGAAATATATTAAAAAACGAGTCAATTTGTTTTTTTGGAATAAACATCACCATTCTGCATTTTTCAATATTACAGTTTTCAATAAATATTTAGCCGTATTCCAAAAAATTAATGTAGGTTACATAAAGAGTTTCTAACTTCCTTTTACGGAAATTTACATACACAAAATTAGTAATTTGTTATCAAGCTTACGTTAGAATTTGTATCCTCTATTATGAAAATAATATTATTCTGTAGAACAATTTTTAAACAAGATATTAAACAAAATGTTTGGATAATTTAGATCTATCTAATAGGAGAAGCTTAACCCGCTAACTTTAGGAAAAATTTTTAGAAATAGTAAAAACGCAATGAATTAAAATATATATATATATATATATATATATATATATATATATATATATATATATATATATATATATATATATATATATATATATATATATATATATATATATATATATATATATATATATATCAGTGGACATAGTAAAATATAATTTTCTAAAGTTTAATTTTTGGAGGTTGATAATTAGCATTAAACTCAGAATATAAAGAAATCGGAAGCTGTGAAAATGGCAGTATTTTCAAAGAATTTAGTTTGAATATAATCTATAATTTTACAGCCGTATTAAAAAAAAACAACACAGCTTTACCAACCATTTATAATCAAAATTACTTAAAGTTGTATTCAAAAACATTGATTTGCTTACTATACCATTGGTAAAGCCTTGTAAACTTTAAAAATTTTAATAATGGTTAAGACCATATTTTAAGATTATTTCCGTTACATTTTTCAAGAAAAATAAAAATAATGATAAATTTTTAGATTCATTTCAACAAAATCAACGTATTTAAAATATCCGAATGTTAAAATCTGTGATAAAATATAAAATGTTTCAAAATATCAGAATATCCAATTTTATATGTGTAGAGAGAAGAGCTGTGTCAAGATCATATATACTTTTTTTTTAATAATTTTAAAAATATAATGTTCGAAACGGTCTTCTGTTTTGACACTTTAGAAGTACAAAAATAGAAAAATGTATGTTATAAATCTTTTAGGAAATAAAAAATAATGTTCAAACAAATGTGTAGTTACTAGATAGAGTTGGGGATAAAATATTAACACTTAAATAGGTCAAAAATTATAAGAACCTTTAATTACTGAATTTCATTTATTTATCCATTTGTAAAGCATGTAGAAGAAAATTGCAAATATTTTTATGTATTCTTTCAGTGCACTGTTGTGTGTGATAAAAAATCGTAAAAAAAGATTATAAAAAATATTTTTCATGAAACATTTACGAAATTAATTTTTTCGAAAAATGTCTAAAAAGGGAATATGTAGAAATTTTGGCATAAATAGACCACCCTAATTCAGCTCCGATTTATTTGATTTTTGATAGTACTTTTAACGGTGAATATAATGATGTAAAAATGTTTGACCGCAATTAAATATTTTGGAAGTTATAGGGCTTTGAAAATCGAATTTCCCTAACATTGGGGCTACACATGATTTTTTTCTATCATAATATGTAACAGAGATTGTCAAATTCGCTCTCAGAAGAGAGTAAACATTTTGTTTATATTATGTTAAATCTTAAACAAGGGGTAAATGTATTCTAATAAATCTCATAATATTTCATTACTTTCATTCAGTCACAGAGTAAACATATACATTTTATTTAAGAAATTCGAAATTTTTTAGCACAATTTTAATAAAAATATGTTTCTGAATGTAGAATAACCATTAAAATAAAACAATTTTACAAAAAAAAAAAAAAACAGTGTTTTTAAGTACTTTTAAAAATACACATTCACACACACAAACAAACTTTCGTATATGTGTATTTTTTTGAGAGTAAATCTTATAAGATAGTTGTGTAGAAAAATCTTATCACAACAGTCTCATAATATTTCTTATAATACTAATATTTTAGTCTACACGTGAGATAATTCTCTCAGAGAGCGGATTTGACACTCTCTGTTACATATTATGATATAAAAATATTACGTGGAGACCCAGTGTAACTTTGAGTCTACATTAGAGAAATTTGTATCAAGACAAACGTCAAATTTTTGTTTGAGTTGCAGATAATTTTTTATCTCTGTCACTTATAGGGGAAAACGTATATCATAATAAACCATGCAAAAAGTACCAACAACAATCAAGATGGCGTCTTTTATCAAGCATTATAAAGACAAAGTTGTCAGAGCTCGAGCGCTGACAATTTTCATTTAACGCTGCAATAACACTGACAAATTCAGTCTACATTAGATAAATCTTTATCTTGATAAAATTTTGACGTTTGTCTTGATAAAAATTTGTCTAATGTAGACTCAAAGTAAGAAACTAATATCAAAAAATTAGTTTGTTATAAAAAAGTTGGATAAAAAGGAAGAATTACATCAGCGAAGCCGCTTTTGGACATATTAAGAAAAATAATTTCCACAAAAAAAAAAAAAAAATTTGCACAAGAAATTACAAAATACTAAAAAAGTTGTGTTTATGAAACTTTTATATTATTTTTATTTAATATTTGTAAATGCAACCTTAAGAGCTTTTAATTGACACCTTAATCTTTTCAATCGGATAAATAGTATAGGAAATATTTACGATTTTAAGTGAATTAGGGAGGTAAATGAGTACCGAAATTTTTTCCCTAAACAGAATTTTTATCGAAAATGTTTTATAAATAAAAAAATTATTAAAAATATTCTACAAATTGAAGTTGTTTATTATTTTTTTTGTCACTCATCAAGACCTTCGGCACACTTAAAATTATTATATTTTTTTTACGCCTTAATAAAAGTTTTTCTGTGTAGCCGGCCTGCGGCCGGACTTAAGGACTTTCTCCTCTGGGTATGTCGAACACCGGCTTCGCTAAATAAGCTTTTTTTGAATATCCAAAATTTTTTTAAATTCCGCCATTTTTATACAAAATGTCAATTTTCTTCCCAAGTAATTTATTAATATGGTAATGATATATATCATTGAAAAGTATTTATAAGTGCTTTTAAATGACATCACTATAATTAAGATCCGACAATTATTAATAAAGATATTCAGGAAAATATATTGAAACTTTGAAGGCCTATAACAAAGAATACTAAGAATGGAAAATAGTACTCTTTTCTACAACAAAAACATTTCTCTCTCTTCACATACAAGTTCTGTGTGAATTCAACACACTTGTGAGAGAGAGAAACAACACAAAATAAACAAATATTTTCCTTAAAATTTAAGGAAAAATACACACGCGACACATTTTTCCACTAACACACGATATTTTTATTATTTTTTCGCACACGTTTATTGTATTTTCACTCCTGTTACACCAATATTTTCCACAAACTGAAAAAAAATTTTTTATTTTATTTTTGACATTCCTTTTTTATGTTGAAATTTAAATTGAACGAATAATGTTGCTACTTTTGGTATTAAAAATAAAACAGAATTTAAAATAATTTTAAATTAATTTGATATTTATCAACAAAAAGCAAAAAAAATGTAATTATATTACTATTTGTGGATGTAACCCGCATCAAAAGATAGAAATCTGCGAATATAATTGTGATGAATTATATTTAATAATTTGTTAATACTCTTTTGTGCAACTATGTATGATTATGATGTGTGGTGAAAGTGGTTTCAGCACTAATACATATAAATAAAATTTGACTAACACAATCTTCAAGTCATAGTAAAATAATAAAGTACTCGCACATCTACAAAAACAAAAATTGCTTGTATTTTGTTAGTGTAAAACTACTGCCCACAATGTCAAAATGCTTTGAACGTAAAAATGAGAGAACGAAAGAGAGCAAGAAAAAAAAACTCAAAAAATATTTTACATGTGAATACAAAAACAATTTGACAGTACCGCGAGGTTTGCCAATGAAAAAATTGTAAAACAGCTGGTCTTACGAGTATACTTTATTATTATACTATGTCTTTAAGTTAGGTTTTTTTTGACAACAGAGTTAGGTTTTTTTGACAAGCCTTCTATTTATAGTATTCTTTGGCCTATAACTCGTAAACCGAGCAAGAGCGGACAAAATTTTTTATTGCACTATAATCACATGTAAAAGTACTAGAATCACTATCAAAATTGTTTAAAAATCAACTGTGCCGAAGATCTTGATTTACGTTCCATATTTTTATGTTTCCTTTCAGAGTGCACTGTTGTGTGTGAAATATATATCGATCTTTCACTCCTGCAAAAATCATTTAAAAAGCTTTACAAATCAATTTTTGTCAATTTTTAAAAAATAAACAATTTGGGGATCCACAAAGTGTGCTTCATGTCGTATTGTCATAAGTCCTAAAATATTTCAATGTATAAAAAATATTGTTATTGCTTTTCCTTTGTAAAATTTTATGATATTATGACAATACGACATGATAGCACACTTTGTGAATCCCCCAATAAATTTAATAAATATAAGCGATTATTAAGAATACACAGTGGGGCAGAATCGAAATTTTTTGGAAATAAATCTGTAACTTCTGATCGGTTAGTTGAATTTACATTTATTTTGGTATAGGCATAGCAGAGGAGTGTGCAATGTTAAGTTTGGAAGGAGGACCGTACATACCCCTCAGGGGCGGAGCTAAAGGGGCTCAAAGTTAGGTACCTATGACATACAAATTTTTTAATCGCTTGCCAAATTTTTGTTTAGACAAAAATCTCTATCTCTATTTATCTCTTATAGTTTTTGAGTTATTTGCATTTGAATTTTTAAGTACCTTCAATTTGCATGTTCTTGGTCCAGTTTTTTTTCATATATATCCTAGTATTTCCGACCGATTTCATTTGTTTTTTCTTTAGCTAATTAAATTATCTATAGAATAAAAAACATTTGAAGTCGATATCTTTACCGAGTCCAAAAATAAACGATTTGGCAGTGTTTCGAATGGCTGCTTAAAGCAGTCGTAATTTTCTAAACAGTTGCTTTTTTTACAGCATCTTGCTGAAACAAGTTTACTTGATTTAGTTATCCACTACATACTAACTAAACACATTTTGCTGCTCACACACAAAACTGATTTAAGCAGCATCCAGTTTTTATTTTGTTCAGCAGTCAAATTCAATAAGCAGCGCACACACTCAGTTTTTTACTCAGCCAGTTGATTTTACGTCTTAGTCGTGTGCGTTCAGCACAACGTAGAAACCTTTTTCAGCAACGTAAGAACAACTGGATAGTAAGACTGTACAGTTCTGCGCAGTCAATATACAAAGTTGTTTGGTTATGGTTTTTACATTTAAGAAGGAAAATGAAGTGGTATAGTTTTTAAATGAAAACAAATAGAAAACGGTACAATAAAAATCTATGAATTGTATTAAAGATATTTATATGTAGATTTATTAATTTTAATTAAAAAAACACAAATTTTTAATATTAGTAGATGAAAAAATATTAACTAAATATTAAATGTTGTTTAAATTAAAGAAAAACGAGAGAAAAAGATATAGTCGGTCAAGCCCGACCATATGATACCCTACACCATTGTGTACATTATAATTCGGGGAGGGGTCTTGACTTGGAGTCAGATGTGGACCGATACTCATGAGTGTAAAATAAAACATACGAATTCAGAATATTACGTTGATGCTGACATTTATACGAATTTATTCACTTTTGGGTGATTCCCGAAAGAGGGTCTTATATGGGAGCTATGGTAAATTATGGACCGATCTTTGTAAAATTTGGCACTATCATTTATGTTTATATAATATTATTTGTGTCGAATATTAACTTGATACTAACATTTTAATGGGATTTATGCCCGTTAAAGTAATTTTCCGAAAAGGGGTTTATATGGGAGCTATGGTTAATTATGGACCGATATTTTTAAAAATCGGCACACTTATTTAGACTTATATAAAACTTATATGTGCCAAATTTCATTAAAATATTGCTATATTTAAGGGATTTATGATCGTTAAACCCTTTTCCGGGAGGACATTTGTATGGGGGCTAGGTGAAATAATGGACCGATCATAACCAATTTCAATAGGTTTCGTCCCTGGACTAAAAGAAACCTGTGTACCAAATTTCATTAATTTTGATTGAAAATTGCGACCTGTAGTTTGATTACAAGGTTTACATGGACGGACAGACGGACAGACGGACGGACGGACATCGTTAAATCGACTCAGAAAGTGATTCTAAGCCGATTGGTATAAATTAAGGTGGGTCTTAGACCAATATTTTTGGGTGTTACAAACATCAGCACAAACGCATAATACCCTCCCCACCTATGGTGGTGTAGGGTATAAAAATTAAAAAAAAAGTTCGTTTTTTGAATAAGAAGAAAATTTTGTTATTTTGTATAATTTTCTTTGTTTTGATCTATTAAAGAAATTTGTAGTTAAGCTTAACTTTTGGACCCAATAAAAGCAATGTTTAATTGAATTAAAACGTTAAATTGTAATACGAAACTCTTTTTATTTTTTTTTAAATAAATGGATAAAGAGCTTTTTGTCATTTTTAGAATGCAATAACTGAGGAACTAATAAATATATTTTCATAACCTGATATAAGTCCTAATAATATGTATACAATATTATACTGGTCGGAATCGTATATTATAACGAAATAATAAAAGAAAAAAAAATTTGGACACTTTCGGTAAAGATTATGGCTTAGTTGAAGATGGAGGCGTACGTGTACATTTGGAAGAAAAATTATATATTTTAAATTTGCAATACATATGACTATTAAATGGAAAAAAATAGTTCTAAAAATTGTATATTTGACTCATTGATTATACAAGTATGTAAAATTTATGTTGAATTTTCTGTATTTTTTCATCGATTTTGTTAGTAAGTTAGAAGTTGCGAAATAATAATCGCTAGATCATTAATACAAATAAGAGTAAATTATCTCAAAAATTATTTATATTTGCAAATAAATTGTCGTCTTTTTAAATATTGAACAAAATTAATCAAAAAATTACAAAGTACTATAAAACCTGGGGGATTATTTTGTATCTAAATTCGAAAAGAAAATCTTTCGAATTTGTATACTTTATACATTGAAATTCGAAAGTGTTTTCTTTCGAATTGAATTACACAATAAACCCCCTGGTGGACAGAAATTATTCTGAGCATAATGGCCCAAGTTTTTTTATTATTTAGGGAATTTCAAGTCTCAAAATATATATTATTAAATATTATTAATCACAGAATTAAAAATATCTTAACTTTTATTAAATTGATTAAGGATCATATTAAGTAGAAAAAATAAAAATTTTAATTTTAGAGTAGATCCGTGTGAGTGAAAAATAACAATATGAAATTTAAAAATTGTTCCTAAAATATGGACCAACTAAAAAGGAACTAATAAAGAGCTGAAAAAGTCATGAATTTAACATGTTTTGTCATAGGAAGGAAGTGCTTAGTGGTGAAAAAGAGCTGCAGAAGTTCTTTTTCTAACCCATGATTGTTATTGGTAAGATGTTCTTCTTCTATATTTCTAGTCCATTTCTTTTGAAGTACTTCCTTTAAAACAATGTTTATAAAATTTTATAACAAAATGTCTGTTTTAGAGCTATCAAAATATAATGAATATTATATAAAATTTAAATTTTCTTAGAAATTATTAACATTTTTTCCCGCTAAAAATTCATTAATTTTAATTTTTTTTTGGAAGTAATTATTATTAAATTTTAAAAAAGTTGAAACAAAGTAGTTGTTCAAAAGTAGAACAAAGTGTATATATACTTTGTTCTACTTTTAAAGAGATGAAAATGTTCTTTTTTGGAAGCTCTTGATCGCTTTTTTTTTTTTTTTTTTTTTTTTTTGCTTGGACTTTTTAAATAAAAATAAGCGCATTATAATTTGACTTGTTAATGTTTTAGAATATTTAAATTTTGAAATAAATAGAATATTTCTTTGATAAATAGTTTAATTGACTATACCTTTCCGTTTAAAACCACATTCAACTTTTATTTATTAGCAGATGATCTGCTTAATTTTGATTCGTTTGTTATTATTAAATATATTTCATTACTCAACAACCCTTCAACTCCAATTCCAATTTGTAAATAGTGACATAATTTTACTAAAAGAGAGTTACATATATAATTTTCCAGCAGTTGGTTATATTTTATAAAACTGATAATTTATTATAACTTACGTGTAAGTCATTATACTTCCGTAAATCTTAAAGATTATATAAATGTTACTTACAGTGCTATTCTGTAATTTATGACAATTATCATTAATTAATAATTACTTGAAAATTTGTATTTTTTTTCAATAATATTTCATGTTTAAAGTATTTTAATATTTGAATTTATGTCGCACTCCAGAAAAATTTTCTAAGGCTTGAATTATTGAAATGTGTGTGCTTATTGGGTATGCTTTTATGAATGTGACAACTATCACCAAAAATATATAAAAATTTTTTTTTCAAAGCCAGAATAAAAAAATTGTATTGTCATGTTTTTTTTACTATCACAATAATTTTTTTGTCACTCGGTCGAGAATTGCACTGTTATTATAATTATTTTTGTATAATCAAATGTCTTATTGTTCGCCTGAGGTATTAATAAAAGTAAAAAATTAATTAAGACATTAAAGCCGATCAATAAGAAAATAATAAATTAATAACCAAAAAGTCTGCAACATACAAGTTAATAACTTTTACTTTTAGATACATAAATAAATAAATAAATAAATAAATAAATAAATAAATAAATAAATAAATAAATAAATAAATAAATAAATAAATAAATAAATAAATAAATAAATAAATAAATAAATAAATAAATAAATAAATAAATAAATAAATAAATAAATAAATAAATAAATAAATAAATAAATAAATAAATAAATAAATAAATAAATAAATAAATAAATAAATAAATAAATAAATAAATAAATAAATAAATAAATAAATAAATAAATAAATAAATAAATAAATAAATAAATAAATAAATAAATAAATAAATAAATAAATAAATAAATAAATAAGTAAATAAATAAATAAATCAATAAATAAATAAATAAATAAATAAATAAATAAAAATCACAACAAATCTTTATTATTTCGGTAACATAATACATATGTACATATAAATATAATGTCTTTTTTATTTATCTTTACAAAATTTCTATATTTGTTAAATGAAAACCTTTTTTATTTAAAATTAATAAAATAAAGATATATGTATGTAATATCTTCAATAAAATTCATATTATTTTATTGGACCGTTTTCTATTTGTTTTCATTTAAAATAATCAACTTCATTTTCCTTCTAAAATTTAAAAACAAAAACCAAACAACTTTGAGTAATAGATCAAAACAAAGAATGTTATACAAAATAACAAAATTTTCTTATTTCAAATAACAAAAGTGTTTTTAATTTTTTCTTTAATTTAAACAACATTTAATATTTAGTTAATATTTTTTCATCTACTAGTATTAAATATTATATAATATTTTTATAAAAGTTCTATTATCTTAAATAAATTGTAAATAAATATATTATATAAAAAATGTTTTTTTTTTTTTTTTTAATTAAAATTAATAAATCTACATATAAATATCTTTAATACAATTCGTAGTATTTTATCGCACCGTTTTCTATTTGTTTTCATTAAAAATAATAAGCTTCATTTTCCTTCTTAAATGTATAAACAAAAACCAAAGAACTTTGTAAATCAACTGTACAGAACTATACAGTCTTACTATCCAGTTGTTCTTACGTTGCTGAAAAATGTTTCTACGTTGTGCTGAGCGCACACGACTAAGACGTAAAATGGACTTGGCTGAGCAAAAAACTGAGTGTGTGCGCTGCTTATTTAATTTGACTGCTGAACAAAATAAAAACTGGTTGCTGCTTATTTCAGTTTTGTGTTTGAGCAGCAAATTTTGTTAAGTAAGCATGTGATCGAAAATGAAAACTTAAACTGTTTTCAGCGCAGTCGCCAGTTGAAAAAAAAATTTTGTGTGCTTAAAATTAAACGCTGCGATTTTGAATTTGAAAATTGCAAAAATGACGACTTTTTGTGTTTTTTTTACCGAAAAAGTATCTACACTCTTTTTTCTCTAAAATAAAATTTTCTTTCACAACATATAATAATTTTATACTTTTCTGAAAGGTATCTTCACAGAGAAGGCTTTAAAATAAAAAAACAAGCCCAATAACTCAAATGGTCAAGGTACACACTCTCCCGAATTCGACCCATTTTAAATGAAAGTTTTGACTTTAGTCTATATTTTCTCAAATCCCAAATATGTTATTAAAAGTTTTCAATCAACATCTACGGGACTTCGGGAAAATGTGGATTTTATAGCCGAAAATGTGAAAAAACCCATTTTTTGGATTTTCAGCGTTCTTTTGGGAATTGTGGAATTCCTATTACTAAAATGTTAAATTCCATTTTTTGTGTATTTTTGCACAAACACACATTCGAACATTGGCTACGGGAACAAATTATTTATGTTGTTATGGCTTTTTCACATCCACAATAGTACAATGTTTTTGGAATTTTCCGTGACTTATAAAACTTTAAAGTGGCATAGTTTCGGTTCTGTAAAAGATATTGATTTCAATCTTTTTCTGTATAACGAAGAATTATGTCAGCTAAGCAATGTAATTTAGATGAAAAAAATCGAGTTTATACTTTTTCTGATTTTTGCAATTAAAATAACATTTTTGTAAAAAAGTGTTTTTTTGAGAAACTCTAAATATTTTATCTGTAATAAAATCTTTGTTATTAAAGATATCTTAACGATTTTTGGTGGATGTAGATTTTGTCGTCTAAAATGAGAAAGTCAAAAAAACTTTAAGATTTATTTAAAAGGAATCCCACAATTCCCAAAAAAAAAAAAATGTTTTTTTCACATTTTAGGCTACAAAATTCACATTTTTTCGAAGTCCCGTAGATTTTGATTGAAAACTTTTAACAACATATCACAAATTTTTAAACTGCATTCCGTTTGATTAAAGTCAAAACGTTCATATAAAATGCGTTGAATTCGGAAGAGTGTGTATCTTGACCATTTGAGTTATTGGACTTGTTTTTTATATTTTATTTTAAAGTCTTCTCTGTAAAGATGCCTTTCAAAAAAGTATAAAATTATTATATGTTGTTAAAGAAAATTTTATTTTAGAGAAAAGAGTGAAGATATTTTTTCGGCCAAAAAAAAAAAAAAAAAAAAAAAAAAAAACACAAAAGTCGTCATTTTTGCAATTTTCAAATTTAAAATCGCTTATTTTTGGACTCGGTAAGACTTCAAATTTTAATTATATAATTTTATAATTAAATAATTTTGTTCTTTAATTGGCTATATATTTGAAAAAAACTGGACCAAGAACATGCAAAATTGAGTTACTTGAAAAATCAAATTATATTATTATTTACTCAAAAACCATATGAGATAAATAGGACATGCAAGCATGTTTTTTTTCAGTGCCTACAATAATGTATAAAAATATTTGAAATTGGACGAGGAACAAAAATTTTGCAAGCGATTAAAAATTTTGTATGCAAGAGGTACATAACTTTGAGCCCCTTTAGCTCCGCTCCTGAGGGGTCTGTTTGGTCCCCCTTCCAAAATTAACATTGTACACTCCTCTGCTATGCTTATACCAAATTGCGAATCCAACCAGCCGATCAGAAGTTACAGATTTATTTCCAAAAAATTTCGATTCTGCCCCACTGTGGAATATTATCTCGTTCAACAACCAAAACGCACATATGGAAATATTGTAAAACAGTGAATTTGGTGAGAGTTGACTTAAGTTGTCAGTTTTGAGACCATGATAAAATGCTTTTAAAACGATCTATATATACATATTATACATCAATAAATTGGTAAATAAGTCTATTTTCATATTCTTGTAATATTTTATAAGTTTTTGGAAAGTAGGAGGAGTTTTGCTTTACAAAATATTATTTTTTTTGGTTTTTATATCTTTTTTATATTTTTTATTTTTGAAAAATTGCAAAAAATCGGTTTGTAAAGATTTTTTTAATGATTTTTGCAGAAATAAAAGACTGAAATTTATTTTATACATTACATAAGAAACAATAGTGAAAATATTATGATAACATGCTTTTCTGTGTTATTAAAAAAGGGTTGTTTAAAAAATGGACATTTTCTTAAAATTCGTTTTGCATTCGTTTTTGGCCGGGCGGGAAGCAGTTTAGTGTCAAATCGTTCTAAATTTATTTTTTGATAAAATATCGTCAATAAATTTAAAAAAGCTCGCGTAAAATTTTTTTTATTAATCGTTAAAAATTAAACTTTTTTCTAAAATTGACCATTTTCGACCAACGTCTGAATCAATTAAAAATTTCTATATTAACCATTTATGAAGTCTTATCTTTTGAAATAAATAAAGAAAAAAATTTTATTATCGGAACTTTGAGAATAAAGTTAAAGAATTGAATATATTTTTGTTAAAAAATTGCCATTTTTCATACTAATTTCAGACGAATTGAAATAATCCAAAAATTCTTTCAGCATATTATTTTAGAATATATAAAAAATTACAGGATATTTTTAAAAGGAAAGAAAGTCGAGGCAACTGTAAGAGACATTTTAGTCGAGTAAGCTTATTTATCGTGCCAAGCACTTTACAGAAATATAAAAATCATTAAAATCGGACTTCATTTGTTGTAGTTACGATGTTTTGAAACTTTTATATATTCGAGGTAGTCAACTTTGACACCCTGTAGCTTATCTTGTGTTACCACAGGGTGACTACAAGATGATTTTTCTGAAAGCTTAGGTCCTCTTCCACAACTCTTCCATATATTTTAATTTAATCCGAGTAGTAGTTTAGAAGATACAAATTTATTACCAACAAATTTGCGTTTGACCCCACTGTGTATCGTTTGATGTATAAATCATTAATATTGGTAGGAAAAAAATTTAAAGATTTGTTCTATGGTCGTCGACGTAAATGGCCGTGTAGCATCCTGCAACCTACAATTAAGTGCAGATACACTGGTGGGCAAAAAAAAAAAAAAAAAAATTTAGATGGAATTAAACGTTTTTTCTATCACGTATTGATTTTCATTTATTATCATGACTACTATGACCCCGCCTTCAGTCAGTTACATTTGTATAACTCGAGAACTGTTTGTCCAATTTAGATAAATTAAACTCAAATATATAGCGATTAAAATTATCTTTGAGCTATATTCATCTAATTTTTTGTTGACTTAATAATTCCGAGGTTATTCGGAAATTATAGAAAACAATTTTGAAAAATTGGAAAAATTTTAATCCATAACTCTGAAATTAAAAAATTATATTATATACCTTGAAGACAATTTTCCTTTGCATCTTTTGGAGTAATATTTATCAAAATCGTGCAGACGGCTATATTTCTACTTATTTGTAGGCACTTAACTGAGAATAAAATTTGTGCATCAATTTTAATGATACATACCATATTTTATTCGCAGCATTATCAGCTTTAAGATAAAGATGATAAACTGAAACATTTTTGATTCTTTCGTTTATCAAAAGAAATTTTAGCAAAAAATCTTTAATTTTGCATAAAAAAATCGGACGCTAATTTCAAAATAACTCCGAAACTATTGAGCACATGAAAAATTAACTTTGGGTAACTTTAATATATTTTTAGTCCGCATCCTTTCGTGTATCACTTATGTCAATCATACACACCCTTCTCGAGAATGGGTTTATTATAGGTGAAATATTAGACACGCCCATAAAAAATCCAGACCTAATGTAAAAAAACTGAAAGCAGATTCGTGTTTAGCACATCAAAATTCATCAAGTCCAACCATTCGACTTTGGAGTAGGAATTTTTTGTCGACCATTGTAATCTAGAAAACGATTTAAGGAATAAAAAAAATGTTTGCATATGTAAATTTAAATTCTATATCGAGGGCTTATATTCAAATCGGGCCTCATGCAGATTTAGGAAATTTTTTTTTGCGTCAGACTCTTCAGTTTTCTATTTTTTATATATGGTGTTAATTTTGGAGTCAAAAGTTAATTTTAACACTATGTTTTTCACTTTTTGTTTTTGGGCTATATACAAACAGTATATTTTTTTAAGGCAAAACGGGCTATGTGCAAGTTTTTGTTAATGAGAATTTTCTTTGCGGTTTGAACTTTTCTTAAACATTTTGAATTATAATCTTAATATATCTCATAAAAATTTTGTTATCTCAATGCAGTCTGGAGAAAAAAGTCATTGAAGTTCGATTTTTAGCATTTTTTAGATGCTTATAGAACATACGCGGGTACACCTATCAACAATTTATGAAGCTAAGTGGGTGCACTATACCCTAGATTAAAAGACAGGAATGAAAAAATTTTAATAAAATTCGTAATTATAAGCAAAACATCTTAGATACCAAAATCAGTTTCTTAAAAAAATTATAATTAGATAAAAAGTGCAATAAACATCGTCTTTAAAGGTTTTAATCATTTTTGAGTTGTTGATATGCAATTAAATATAATTTTAATTGGTTTAAAATTTTTTTTTGCAAAAAATTTTTTTTGCATGCAATTTTTTTTCAAAATTTAATTTATAATTTTAATTTTAAACACATTTTCGTCCTTTTAGTAAACATTCTTGTTATTTGAAATTTCAAACGTTTAAAAATGGTCCATCCAACTACAAAATTTCGCTTTTTTTTATCTCCTGATTGGTATGATATCATAAATTTAACATATTGTCTATTTTTTTTCCAAAAATATTATGTTTTACTTCTTTAATTTCCAATAAACAAAACGGGCTATGTGAACATTTTATAACAAACATTTTGAGACAAAACGGGCTATCTACCTTAACTTCGCGAATAATGGAGTTAAAAGATTTATTTTTCAGTGTGAGGTTTAGTAGACGTAATATTAAAGCCAAAATTACATTTACGCGTAGTCAGCAACAGTATCAGCAAAAATTATCAGCTGATCACTGTCAGTACAACATATTGCTGCCGTTATAATTACAATTCAGCGTAATTTACAACCACCATCTAGCTTTATTCTACTTGTGTATTTTAGCCTCTCATTTATTTGCTCACTCTCTTTGTCTCGCTCTCAATCTGAATGCAGCGCAGTGAATTTAGAAACAGGGCTAAATGAAACAGCACTGTAAACTGCTGCTGACCAAATGTAATCAACACCATAACAAACAGTGCATTCTAAATAATCAGCTGATTATGGCAGCACGCACTGCTGCTGACTACGCGCTATTGTAATTTGGGCTTAATAAATCGTAGAAGAACGGATTGCAAAATATTGAAAAATGAGGGAAATAAACAATTTTTATGTTCTCCTGAAAAATGCTGTTTTGCATGAGGCCCGTTTTGAATATAGACCCTCGATATGTTTTTCAATTTCTTTATATTTTTATAATCTATTTGTCACATAGTGTTTTAAATAAAACACATAACTTTGGGATTCATTATTACAAGGATTATATCATCATTTTATTTCACTTTAATTTTAATATCAATTTTAAATTTAATAACTTAACTTAAGTAACTTTTTTTTTTGTTTTTCAAATTTAACAGTTTTTAACTTGTTTTATTTTGTTAAATAAAATAATTTAACTAAATTAAAAATAAATTACTATATTCATAATAATTTTTATTAATTATATTTATTATTTTCTTAGTGTTTTTATTATTTATGTGTATATAATATTTAAATTAAAACAATTTCTTTGTTAACAATTTTAATATATAGGTACAAATAAAAATCAAAAATAAATTGTTGGTATATAATTATATAATTTACTAAAATGTTTTTAATAATGAATTTTGTATATACTCAAAATTGTTTAATATCTTTTGCTTTCATTTAATAATACAATTTTTTCTTTTATATTTATTTTTTTAGTAGTTTTTTTGTTTGTATTTAAAAGATTTACAAAGTGAATTTTATAAAAATTAAAATTGTAAAAAATTATGGTGCGTTTTAAATTTATACATTTTTTTTAGGTTAGATTAATTACGAAAACAGATTTATCGCTTTATTAACTTTTTAAATTAGAAAAAGCTACTTTCTTTCAATATCAAATAAAATATATGAAAGAAGGCAGTTGGAAAATACGAAAAACGAAATAATCAATGACATTTTGTTCAATAGTTATAATATTTTACAGATCATCGATTATAAGTATTACCGTTACAAAAATCTTTTTCAGTTGCAGCTTCAATTGCCTCGTTGATTTTATGCTCTTATCACAGTCTCATGAATACAAAATTAGGTACATTTTTATTTTATTTATTTCAAATTGCAAATCTGGTTCGTGAAATAATTCCAAATTAAAGCAAAATAATAAAACAACCCCAAATAACTAACAGTGTTATATTTTGTTATGAGATGTTAAATTATAATACAATAAATCCTTATTTAAAAAACAGTACTGAAATAACTCCCAAATTAAATCTCTATGTGGTATTTAAAATATTGTCTTCAATAAAGAAGCTTTTCCTGAGCAAAGGCGGCTTTTGAAATGTCTTACAACTCCTAAACTGTCTATCATTTGATATTTTTACATTGTGAATTATTTTATGGAACTTTTTTATTGGGAAATATTTTACTAAATATTGTGAATTATGTTTTATTTTTTCCTAAGTTTTCTTTATTTTTGTTGGAATTTATTTCATTGGGACTAATTTCATTTGGGAATTTAATTAAGGATTTCTAATTTAGAAAATTCTAAATAAAATTGAGAATATCATCTTTTTTTTTATATAACTTCATTTATTTATTGTAAATGCCGTTACTTCAAAGGCCTAACAATAAGTAGTAAAATCTTAAATCTAAAAACTTAAAACTATTAACTCTCAATTGAGAGCCATCATGGGCTAGTAATATTTAATTAAGTGGTAAATCTGCTCTTCGGAGTCTTGATTGAGATTGAGTAGTTGTCAACAACCTTGCAAGAGGGTTAGGATGTTGACGTAGTTTCAAGGAATATTTCTCACGAGTTTTTTCAAATTCATCTTTCACTAGTGGAACTTCTAAATCATTATGGATATTTTTATTCCTTATGTACCATGGACCTAAGGATTTTCGATTGTGCCCTCTGTATAAGATCAACGCTAGTGTTGCTTGCAGTACCCCATAATTGTATACTGTATGTCTAAATTGGTTTTAAAATAGTCTTATACGGGATAACTTTGCAGTCAAGGCTAAGTTTTGATCCGTCACTGATCAACCAATGAAGATTGGAAGCTTTCCCAATAAGCACACAATTTTCAAAAATTCAAGCCTCGGAAAATTTTGCTGGAGCCCGACATGAATACAAATATAAAAACATTTTAAACATGAAGTATAATTGAAAAAATAAAATTTTTCAAGTAAAATAAATTTGACTGGAATTTAAATTTCCTTTTCACTGGAGAATGCTATTGAATTAAAGTGTAATACCAAGGCTTATTTACTATTAGGTTAGAGCAATTCTACAACAAATACAACAATAAAAAAAAGTTCTCTCATTTGTTTTCGTAAAATGTCAAATTTTGTACATTGAAACAATAACAAAAATGTTATAAAAAATGTAAACAAAACACACATAGAAACAAACACCATATAAAAAAAAGATTTGACAGTCATCACATATAAAGAAAAAAAAGTCAGCTGTGTTTTTAACTCTACCTAATAGTTAATATACCTTGTGTAATACTATTTTAATTCAATGCTTGGTACTGGATTCAAGGCTTGAAATGCATTTGGTTTCAACTTGAATTCCAGCAAAAATGCTTATTGGGTTTATTTTCATTTGAAGCCTCTTGGCTTCTATGTGACGATGCTAAGTGAGACGTCTGTCCAAGTGTATGCCAAGGTATACAACATGATCAGATTGTGGGATGTTTACGTTATTAAGTGAAACTGGTGGGCAGTCGCCCCTTGTGAACGTAACGACGTGTGTCTACTTTTTAGTTCATTTACTCGAATTCTCCAATTTTTTAACCACGTTTCCACAGTTTTGAGATATTTATCTAGTTCTCTTGATGCTATACATGGGTCCACGTGTGAGCTTAGAATCACAGTGTCATCAGCAAAAGTAGAGATAGTTAAATTGTTGCTCGTAGGCAAGTCCGAGGTATAAATAAGATACAGTAGTGGCCCAAGGACACTAACCTGTGGAACTCCCGCTTTTATAACATAATCTCCTGTAGTGAAGTCTCCATGTTTTACACGAAATAGTCGATTTGTAATATATGACTCTAGCAGCTTATGCGTATTGAGAGGCAGCATACATTTGACTTTATATATAACCCCCTTATGCCAAACTTTGTCAAATGCTTGAGCGACATCTAAAAAAAATTGCTAAGCAAAATTTTTTATATTCAAAAGATTTTCTAATCTCTCCAATTAGACGATTCACTTGTTCGATAGTTCCATGATTTTCACGGAAACCGAATTGGTGTACTGGGATTATATTCCGTTCGTTCAATATTGATATCATCTTTTTTTGGAATACTTTCTCAAATATTTTGGATAAACAAGGTACTAGACTAATTGGTCTATACGAATTTGCAGCTGTCAAATCTTTTCCTGGCTTTGGTATCATAATGATCTGTGAAGTTTTCCAAATTTTTGGAAAAACGCCTTTTGTTAAGATCGCGTTGAATAAAGCAGTTAAAACTATTATTGCCACATTTGGTGGGTTTTTAATCATAGATGGTGTTATTAAATCATATCCTGGTGATTTCTTCAAACTAAGATCTTCATTTATAATTTTCCGAATATCGTTAAGTTCTATAATTAATGGTTGAGTATCATTACATGGATTACTCAAAACAAAATTGTTTGTTGGTGGGTTTGGCAGAAAAACATTGCTTAAGTGATCAGCAAACAATAAGGCTTTATCTTCATTAGTTCGTGCCCAGGTGCCATCCGCCTTTCTTAAAGGACTTTGTCCCTCTACTGGTGGTTTAATATTTCTAACTGCTTTCCAGAGAGAGAAGTTTGTATATTTGTCATTCGTTAGACTTTTAATGTAATTTGTATTCCTGCGATCCTCTTCTAATTGAAGGGCTCTTCTAAGCGCTCTTCTTGCAGCAGATAGCCTCTGTTTGGCTGCAGGAGATCTGTTATTTTGCCATTCTCTTCTACGTTTTCTCTTTTCGAAGAGTAGTCTTTCTATTTCTGAATTTGAAATATGTTTATGGGCTTCAGGGAAAATTTGGGTCTTAGAATGATCCAAGGCCGAAATAATTATTGTCGCAAAATCACTTACTAATTTATCAACATCTTCCTCACACTGAATAATAGGGTTTGTGTGGATATGGCTGCTAATGTATTTTTTGTACTTTAACCAATTCGTTTTAAAGAATTTAGTATCATTGTTAAAATTATTTTCCCCGTGGTAGGTAACTACGACTGGAGAATGGTCAGAAGATAGATCGTATGATATTTCAGTTGACATCGAGTTTCGATGTACGTTTTTACATATGGCAAAATCTATCAAATCGGGGATTTTTCTAGGATCAGTCGGCCAGTAAGTAGGTTGTCCAGGGGATATAAAATCCAAATCGTTTTTACGATCAACTAGAGTACTATACAGCTGTCTGCCTTTGGGATTTATTAGTCGTGAGCCCCAATATTTATGTTTGGCGTTGTAGTCGCCACAAGCCAGGAATCGATCTCCCAATGTACTAAAGAACTGTTCAAACTTATCCTTTGTTATTGAAAATTTTGGGGGACAGTAAACTGAGCTTAGGGTTAGTTTCCCAGCTCCATACTCAATCTGTATTGAGGTTGCTTGCAAATATATCTTGGAGTATATCTCCATGGAATAATGTTTTAGTCTATTCCTAACTAATATTCCAGTACCGCCATGAGCCTTTCCATCGGGATGATTCGTATAATGGAACATATAACCTGGAATATAGAAATTATATTTATTTGTGAGATGGGTTTTCGAAATTATCATTACGTCAATACTCTTGCTTTGGATAAAATTGGATAATTCAGATTTGTGTTGGTTTAAACCGTTTGCGTTCCAGAAACAAATTTTCAAATAACTCATTTTTTATTAAAAGTATTTAACTCATTTTTTCATTAAAAGTATTTGAATTATAGTTAATAATTAAATTGTAAATTTTCACTTATAAATAAAAACAGGAATTAAAAATTTAACTATGGATGTTTAGTTTAGAAATTTTGAATAAAACTCAATTAATTTAAATACAGTACTGACAGCCGTTTAATTAAAATATAATTTTGTTCAATTCTTTCTTTATGTTTTGTAATTTATTATTGTAAATTCTCAAATTCTCTGGTAATTTTTACATCAAATATACTAAATTCACTAGTACATTGTAGGTATATAATTGAGTTCTTTAACTGAGTTAAAATTTTATTAAAATACTTCTTAATACTTCTTCAAATTGTTAATTTAAGCTTTAAATCTGTTTTATCGCCTTTTGAAACAAGACTGAAACCTTAAAAGTATACGAGTAGACTAATTTATATGAACATTTTTGTAATGGTTCTTTCATTTATTAAATCTTATTTATGATTTTCTTTTGTTAATTTATTTATATTTATCTTCTAGTCGGTAGGTTTATTGAAAACTTTATTTGTTTATATAAAGCAGCATTTGACTGTCAATATTATTATTTTTTATTTTTTTTGAAATGAAGTGTTTTTATAATGGTTTGACTTAAATTGCAGTTTAGTTAAACTTAACATACATTTAACTGGATTTAATTATTAATATTGCTTTTTAAAGGTGGTGTAAGTTTTTCTAGTATTTCTATGTGAAGTGTAATTAGCTTAAAAAATAAACAAATAATTAAAATAAATAAATATTCTCTAGAGTGTCCCGAGAAACTGCTTCTTTGAGATTCTGACGTAGGAAGACCACACAAACGATCCGTACTGATGAGTAGAATGCAAGAAAAATAAAAAAGAATATAGTTTTCAATTTTCAACCATTCAAAAAACATGAGTCTAATACAATAGGACCAAACAATTCGTAGTTTTTACCTTCTTATGTGAATAGTATTTTTAACCCTAGAATGACTGGTAACGTTATGAGCACTAAGTTATCCTCTTGGTATGGTCAGACCACAGAACAATTATAGATAAAATCTTGGCCCTAGACACTATTTTGAGTAGCACTTTTGTCTTGATTTTGTTCGTAGTAATTAATATAAGTAATATATGTTAATATAAAGTGGAAATGACTTGCTGGACTTATAATAACTATTGTGATTGAAACAAAAATAGAAGAAAAAGCTCATATATTTGCACTTTTTCAATAAAACGCCATTATATGCTTATTTATAAATGATGTGCATAGAAAGTGCATAAATATTTTTATTGAACATAATGTTTATCTAATGTTACTCTTCTTGGCAATCATAGCAAACATATGAAATTGTTTATTTTCAATGCCAAAGCTTAATAGTAATGTTATATTTTTTACATCGAAGAATTATTCTGTGATTAATTTTCGGTATTAAATTGCGCCTAATTTTTATAATTTTGTCGTCTAAGGGGATAATTTGTCTTTATATAATATATCTACCATAATTTTATGTCATATGTATATTTTGAAACATATATGTACGTACAAGACGAGAATAGAGCTATTTGTTCACGGATACGGGTATATGATGACTTCACGTTTTTAATAAGAATTACCCAAAAATCCTCTACGATAGCTGATTTTATAAATTATTGACGCTTAGGGTAAGAAATTGAAATGACAGATCGGAAAAAATAGTATCTTATTGTTATTAAATATCGTGGTTATATAATCTTTGATCGACTAAACCTATTCCATTATTATTATTCAAAATACTTATTTTTTTAATTTCCTTAACATTTTTAAAAAAATTTCATAGTTATCGGTGGAAATTGTCAGGTTGACAATGTTTCGATCGAGTATTATGAGTATTTTAAGTGGTTCAAACTATATTTGGACATCAGATTTACTTTACTGCAGAATGTTCAGTTTCTCTCGAATATTACGCTTCATCACCCTGTATGGAAATGACAGTTGTTCATTATTTTGATTTGAAAGACAAGACATTATTTCCTATTCATCCTCTTTATTTTAAGTTGCTGTAAGGCGTTAAAATCTGAAAAGGCTAATTTATAGCATATAATAGCGTCCACTCCCACATATTTTTGCATCAAGAAGTCATTTTTTGAACGAATCGCATATTTTTCTATAACTTAATTTTCGTTTCTGGATGCAAATCATTTACTCATAAATTTGTATGAATTCTGTTTTATTCGAACATCTTATACTTTCAGCTACATATCATGATTGTTTTTAGAATGATGCTACATAGACGAACAAAAAGAAACATCTTTACGAAGAAAAAACACATTGACGTCAACTTAGCATACTTTCTCTTTAAACCCGATTCTTCTATCGGGTAGTTATCGTACCACAATCGACTCAAAATTGATTTCATTCGATATCAGTTATAGATATCATGTTCATCTTTTTTTGATTTCTTACTCCAAATAAGAGATACTGAACCCCAAAGTAAAATTTTGTCTGACCAGACAAAATTATAACAAACAAATTTTCAATATTTTTTCCATGTTGTAATAAAATTACCGCTTATGGACCAAAATTTTTGCAAACAAAAAAATAGTTTAGATATTTTTTGTTATAACGAGATCAAATTTATGGCACCCATTTCGGAAGAAAATACATAACCAGATCAAGTTTAAATATGCACGAAAAAATTAAAATATGCGCTTGAAAAAACACAAAAAATGGTATAATACAGAAATATGCAAAAGTAGCATGAATATGCATATAAAAACCAAATAATTTATGCATTTTTATATATTAATATGTAAAAATATGCATTTTTTAACTTTCAATCTATGATAGATTTCGATTTTTATAAAAATATAACTATTTTAATTTTAAATAACATATTTGATGCATCTGAATTTTGTATCTTTACAATTTTTAAAATGTACTCAGAATACCCACAAAAAATTTTTTAGAAATCATTTTATTGAACTCCAAAAAATCACTAAAAAATTGCGTTTTTGTTAGGAAAACTAATTTTTGTTCCCATTATATGCAAATGCTTACTTTCCAAGCGAAAAGCTTGAAAAACTTGCCCTGCTCATAACTTTTTTTGGCTAAAATGCACTAGGCCTGCGATTTTCACTCGCTGGTGGTTGGGGTATTAGGCGTTTGTACTGATGTTTGTAACGCACAGAAAAAATATCCCAACATCCACCTTAAAGTATACCAATCGACTCAGGATTGCTTTCTGTGTTGATTTAACGATGTTCGTCCGTCTGGCAGTTGTCTGTCCATGTAAAGCTTATGCGCAAAGTACAGGTCGCATTTTTGAAGATAATTTGATGAAATTTGGTATATATGATTTTTTTCGCACAAGGACGAAGCCCATTGAATTTGGTCATGATCGGCCAATTATTTCACCTGTCCTCCATACAAATGACCTCCCGGAATAGAGTTTTTACACTCATAAATATCTAACAAATAGGAATATTTTAATGAAATTAAATATAATATAAAATAAGTTATATATAATTATAAATCCGTATGCCAAATTTCGTGAAGATCGGTCGATAATTGACCATAGCTCCTATATGAACCCTTCTTCCGAAAATAACTTTAACGTACATAAATCCCTTAAAAATTTTAGTATCAACTTAATATTCGACACAAATAAATATTTTATAAGTATAAATGACAGTACAAAATTTTATGAATTTCAGGAATCATCCAAAAGTGCATAAATACATGTGAATGTTAGTATCGATGTAATAATATTATTTTACACTTAATACAAGTATCGGTCCACAATTGACCCCTTCCCGAATTTTGGTTCACATAGACAATGGTATAGCGTATCATATGGTCGGGCTTGACCGACTATACCTTCATTTCTCGTTTCTTAATGAAAGTGTAAAGTTTATATTCTATTGAAAAGCTTGATGCTAATATTATATTCGATTATATAAAAATATTAATTTGGTGAATATTTTTAAAAATGGAGTTAGAAGAATCGAATGAAATTCGATACATCACGAATATAAAAAATCTATAAAATTGTTTCAATATAATTGTCTAAAGATTTTAATGTATAATTTTTAAAATTTTTTCAAATATTTTTATATAAAATTGCAATCGGATGATTTTTTCAATCCAATATATTGAAAAACTACGACAAGGTTTTATTAAATAGTGAAATTTGAATTTTAAGAGACAAATAATTCGATAACAATAAAAAAGTGAGATCTTTAAGATATAAACATAAAAAAACTCTAAAATCGGATGAAATCAAAAATAATTTCAAGCGATCTAAAATCTGTAAAATGTTTGATGTTTGGAGGTGCAAATAGCTTCGTTCCTGAGGGGTATTTGAATACTTCTCTACTACGCCTGTATAAATATGTAAATCTAACCTGTCAATTAGAAGTCCCTGATTTATTTCCAAAAATTTTTTAATCTGCCCAACGGTGCATTGTTAAAAAATATTGTTCAGTAATTTCATAATGAATTTACTTACAACACTTAAAAATGCGAAAACATGTTTACTATGTTCTAATAAAATCTTCATAAAAAATAAAATATTGATATATTTTAACTCAAGGATGACATAACATTATGTAAAGTTCGAAAAATGTTTAAATTTAATAATATTGACAGTGGAAAAGCTATAATTGGATTTAACATATATTTTCCACATTTAGAAGATGAATTTTCATTACATTTACTATAATTATTTTAATGAAATTCTTCGTTTTTTTATATATATATTCTAAGGATAGAGTTTGTTTTTTCTAAGTTAATGTTTTTGTTATTTTTATTAATGTATAGATACATAGTTATTTTTAGAATGAGCTTGTTTTTGTTCAAATCGTAAGTACATAATTTTTAAAAGATGAAAATTGAAAATGAAATAAAAAAGTTGTTCCTAGAAATAAATGAAAAAAGTGAGTGAAAATATTTTTTTAATATATATTTTTTTTTATTTTGTTTTAAAGACACTGTGTTTTTATTTATTTTTTGTTGTAAGTATAATTACAAATTCTTAAATTTTAAATATATTTTAATAAACTTTTTTTCAAATAAACAAATCCAAAATATGCAGTTCTTTTTGTTTTTTATTTTATTTTCCGTTAATTTTTTTTTTTTTTTTTTTTTTTGTGAAATTTATTTTTAGAATAAATTACACATTTTTACAATAAAATTGTCTTAAAGATTTTGTTACACTTTTTATTTTTGACAAATTAAAAATAATATTAATTACAATAATTAATAATAATTTATTAATATAAATATTTATTTGTTGTCTTATATTGGTTCCAATTGATTTTGTATTGTTAACATTATTATTATTTTTTATTTTATTTATAATTTTATAATCAGTTTTACATAAATTTTTGAAGAAAATTTACATTTATTATTTTTTGGTTTCGTATAACAGATTTTTTTTTAGTTTTAGTTTTTTAATTTTGTAAATTTACTACAATTCTCTAAACGTTTATAAACAACAGAGGGGTCCTTTCATACTTAGATTTAGATTTTTTTACGAGTTGTTTTTTTTTATTATTGTTTATATAAAGTTACATACATTTTTTTACGAGTATATATTGTTTTTTATTCAATTGTTTTATATATAATTTTTTTGGGGTTTTTTTTAGTCCTAATCATAAGTTACTGGACGACATAGTGAAAAAACAAAGTATATGGCATACCAAATTTCGGTGAGATATAGACCCAATTGTAATGTACAAAGTACATATTCTAAACGTATTTTATATTTTTGTAAAAGTAATATATAGGTTACACCAAGAAAGCACGGTACAGTTAGAAAAACTGACATAATTGCAGGCCAACCTGAAATAAAAAAAATAAATAGATGATTAAAATTATATCTATATATATAAAAATTAATGTGTGTTTGTTTGTATGTATGTTTGTTTGAAGTCTATAGCCGCCTAAACGGCTAAACGGATTTTCTTGAATTTTTCACAGTGTGGAAAAATAGGCTACATAGGGCGTGGAACATCCCATATAAAGAAAATATTAAATTATCATATCTGAGAAAATATAACAGTTAGAGTTCTAAAATTTTGTCGGAGCCACTTTGGTATCAATATTAATATTTAAGAAAAATATGGGCGGACTAGAAGTAGGGGTCAGGTACCTCCCATATGAATTAAATGCAAAAATTCGTATATGTGGGAAACTATTGGAGTTGGAATGCTCAAATTTTGCACAAAGAATTTTGACATCCATGAAAACATTTGTCTAATAAATTAACGGATTATGGGGCTATGGTCCCTCCAATAAAAATTAAATACAAAAATTAGTATATTTTTTTAATCCTTTAATTACTATGTATTTCATTTCGAGGGGTGGCGAAGCACACCGGGTATTAGCTAGTTTATTATAAAAGTTAATCTACTTTGTAACAAATAATATAGTAAGCTATTTGTTAGATTATTTATTCAGAATTCTAAATGAATAAAATAACCCCTCTAGAAGTTTTTATATGATTTCCAAAAAAATATTATATTTTAATGTTTTTGTTTTTGAGAGCTGGAAAACATGTGATAAATTTTGTTGTAAAAGAATAACTAATATTGTTATTGTTATTGCTTAAAGTGGAAATCAAACAAAACTAAATACAAATTTATAATGAAAACCCATACCGACAGTTTCTTGGATCATACAAATTTGTATCAATACAAACGTCAAAATCAAATCGAATGTAGACAAGATAACCTCAGTGAAACAGCTGATTATTATTTTTTGTTGTTACAGCTGAATTTGCTTTATTGATGTTTTTATGCAACTTTTGCCACCAATTGTCTAATATAGAAACCACGTAACGCTTTATAATGATAAATTTGAGAAACTTCATCTAAAATCAATGAATATTGATAGAGCGGATTTAAATATAAATTTCGAATAAATCCATCATAGGAATTTACTCCAGGAAAAAAATTTTAATTTATTTTTATAAATTGCCCCAGACTAGAAAAAAAACTAGAAAATACTAGAAAAAAAACTTGTGTTCGTCGTTACTCCAGTTCATACCTTTTGGCCGATTTCTAGCTGTTGCATTATCTGGTTACCTCTATTGGAACAAGATAATGCAACAGTTAGAAATCAGAAATTACTCGAACTTGTGAACATCAGAGTTTTAGTACATACAAAAATCGTTCAAATAAATGTTGAAAATCTGATTATTTTGGACAAAATTATTTAAAAAAAAAAACTGTTTTTGTTTTTAAAAAATATAAAATAAGCATAAAGACGCAAAAATCGGAAAAGTAGCTGAAAAAAAGCAAAAACGCAACAAAAAAGTATAATTAGGCAATTAAAAAAGCAAACTGTAGAACCACAGGCAAAATAATAAGAATCTTAAGATAACATCCCACAGTGGTTCCAAAACGAAATTTTTTGGAAATAATTCTGTAACTTTAGAACTGCTGGATGTATTAAAATGAAATTTCACATGGACAATCCTGATCCTGATTTGGAAGAGGACAGGTTCTTAGTACATAGTCCTTATAATTCTCTACAAAAAATACGCTTACATGTGTGGGTTATCTCTTTTACTTTAAGAGATATTTGTACCAAAGTAAAATTTTGACCCATTTTTGGACATGTTTTTTTTTAGTTTTTTGAACTTGGCGGGCTCAATTTTTCTAAAATATTCTCTGGATTCTGTACAAAATTTTAAACAATTTTCGTGCAAGGATCATATACCTGTGTGGTTTTTCAAAATGTGGTAACATTTTTTCACTTTTTAATCCATTATTTTCCTCTGGACCAACATTTTTTTTCATGTTTCTAAAAGAATACATAAATGAAATCCGGGGGCAGTTTGGGTAACAGTTTCCCCGCTAGCCCTATCAAAATTTCGTTAATTTAAATTTTTGTGTTTTTAGTTTTTTTTTTTTGGAGCACAAAAATATCAAAGCTCATATTAAAATAAAAATACCTTGGAAACTTACCTCCATATGTTAGCTAAACACACAAAATACAAATAAACCACGCCTCCTATAACGACAGGGTAACCATTTAACTGAAAAAAGTCAATTTTTGAAGTAAGTTTTCCCTGAATTGGTATTTTGGGTATTTCGAAGTAAGAAAATAGGAATCTATTTATTTTCTTCTTTTAATGACAAATTTTTTTATGTTATACTAAAATTTCACAGTGATAGCTTAATTAATGTAGATTTTATTTAAGTTCAAATATAAATTTTTTTGAAAAATAACACTAAATGCAAAAAATTTTCGTTTTTTGATCAATTCAATGAAAAAATTAGTTCGAATACTTTATTATTTATATATTATTATTTTTCAAGTAATAACCTTTCCAACGAAACCAAATACTTGCAGAAATACTTTACACAATTCTTTAAAAACTAACTGAAACTTCCGCAAAATTTTCACATTTTCCTTCAATTTCTATGACAAATGTGTGTTGAAGCATTCTATATACATAAGTGCACAGCAGTTTCAACGTGTTTTTTAAATAACTTTGTTTAACTTTTGAATCGTTCAATATATTTCAATGAAATTTCACATAGTTATTACTGAGATAGTTTCCAACTGTTATGCTGGAGCACAAGTTTCTAAGTGGTCTCGGGGCGGGGGGGGAGGACCGCCGAAATGGGTCACCTCGAATTAAAAGAGTTGACCACTTTCGGAGGTTCTCCTCCTGCCCACGGACCAGCTAGAAATTTGTAATCCTTTAAAGTATTTGGAAAATACCTCAGTAATAACTATATTAAATTTCATTGAAATATATTTATCAGAATTTTGTTTAGAATTTTGTACAGAATCCAAAGAATATTTTAGAAAAATTGTTGGACTCAAATTGAGCCCGCCAATTTCAAAAAACTAAAAAAAAACATGTCCAAAAATGGGTCAAAATTTTACTTTGTTCCAAATATCTCTTAAAGTAAAAGAGATAACCCACACATGTAAGCGTATTTTTTGTAGAGAATTATAAGGACTATGTGCAAAATTTTTTTCAGTCAAATCATAAATCAAATTTTGGCGATTTTTTAAAAAACTTTCATACCCGAGGTGACCAACTTTGGAGGTCCACCCCCCGTCCCACAGACTGGCTAAGAACCTGTCCTCTTACAAATCAATTGGCATACACCTCAGGATCGTCCATGTGAAATTTCATTTTAATATATCCAGCAGTTCTATAGTTACAGAATTATTTCCAAAAAATTTCGTTTTGGGACCACTGTGCATCCCCTACGTCTATGTAAGAAAAGCGGCTCATTTAGTAAATTGGCGTAAATCTTTTATCAACAAATTTAAAAAGATTTTAATAACACTATGAGAAATGTGAGTAAACCATCAGATTAATCAAATCCCCAAAGGGTTTTGCAAAGTTAATTCGAATTTCGATTATATGGACTCTTAAAATTCGAATATTTTGGAGCACTTCCTTTAATATGTCCTGGTTCAAACACAGCAATTTTTCTTGCCGCAATTCTGAGTTTATAGAAGGGAAGAGTAAACTTTTACATTCTCTTTGCTTCTCTCGCCTACGAAGTCAGAATTGCGGCAAGAAAAATTGCTGTGTGTGAACCCGGACTATGTGTGTAAATAAAAAATATTTCAATTAGTAAATTTCAATATATTTATGGGTTTTTATTGTTTAATTGAGTACAAGGCTTCTGTTAACTATTATTATGTTAAATGCGCCTCCTTTTTACGCCCACTTTTCATAACAATATATGATTACTCACATTAATCAACCGATTTAACCGATATTTAGGACGTATATATATCGAACATCCTCTAAAAGGATATATAGGATATAATATTAAACAAAATGCCACGCCCACTTTTTATAAATAATAATAACTATTTTTTAAAGTTCAAATTAAATTTTGCATATGCATATATCAAGTATTTTGTGGAGAAAACTATGGCCTAAAATATAAGTTGGATGCCACGATTAGTTTTGAGCCCACTTTCAGTAAAATCGTGTTTGCTACTTTTTGATGATACATATATAATGCGATATACACATGGATAGAAAATATTGTTTATTATTAAATTTAATCTGCATGGGTGCCACGCTCACTTTCATTATACTGTGATATTTTTTTTACCACTGTTATCTAAATGCTTTTGAAATTTGAAATTTTCTTACTACGAAAAAAAGCAATCCTTTCATAAAAAAGTGGATGTGTCATCCACTCAGCACTTCATTCAATGATATACTTACACATGAGCCATATTTAATTATTGTTAGGGAGTTATGGACCTAATTAGTACTTCCTTGTTGGAGCACTATTTCTCCTTTACAAAATTTCTGTTCTATAATTGACATAAAAACTCTAAAACTCTTTGGGAAATCATATTTTCTTTACTAATTTTTATGATATTGGAATAAGTATTCTTACGATATCTGTAATGCCTTTTAATGCCATTCTATTTTCTTTCTGCTATTTCACTGACTTTTTGCCTTTATGCAATTTTACATTTTGCAATTTGTAGAATAAAATTTGCGTTTTTGGAAAATTTTTGCAAAATTATTTCAACAATTTTTGTATGTATATATTAAAAATCTGTTGTAAATATAAATTTGGTACAAATTTTTAACTTTAATGTACTACTAAAATTAATGTCGTTGGTATCATTTGTTGGCATAAAATAAACATTTGTAAAAATTTTATGAAGTTCTATAACAACTGTCAGATTTATTTTTTATAAAAGTAGGACAAAACGCATTTTTTCAAAGGTCTTTGTTTCTTAGAGAGTGTATACTTTTCAACAAAAAACGGTACTGAATACACAATACAAGCTCTTATAGAAGATATTGCAGAAATACTTAAGTAGTTAATTAAAAATTAATAAAAAGTCAACTTTTAATGAAAACAAAATTTAAGAAAGATTCATTCATTGCACTCTGTGTCGATTTTTTGGCCAAAAGTCCAATCAGGTAGAGGGAGGTCAAAGTCAAAATATCATGTTTTAGTTGAAATTATGTATGTATTATAAATAGTGTATATAATTTATAATTACAGCAAAAGGTGTTCAGAAATGGACTCAGATTAAAGATTTAAAAATATCTAATAAAATAATCTGTATTTTAATTTTATTTTCTTTAATATAGAGTCATTCCATTTAAAACCAACAATTATTATTCTTGCCAAAGCTAAGACTGACTCAAAATTTTTTATTAGACGTATGAGTAATATTAAAGGCTCCATTACTCTACCGTAAATGTAAATGTAAAAACGTAAATGTAAAGGGAAACGTAAGTGGATGATTACTCTAAAAACGTAAATGTAGCCAATACTTTGTTGTTGTTTTGTACACATGAACATCGGTGATGTCAATTACACATATTTCCAGTGGATCAAATTCAAATTGAAAATCGTTAAATTTATTGGTTTGTATTTCAGCGATTTGTATACAAAACGAAGTTTGTGCTTTTATGACAAAAATTTTGAACTTTAAATTAAATATTCGACTCTATGTCTTATTTAAATTATTTCAACAATTTTTTAGTGAAGAAAACAGCAAAGCTAATTGTCCAATTGATAATCCTTTTACAGAGATTTTTTACGCAGATTTAGTATAATGAAATGAAAAGCTGTCAACACTGTTGTTACAGCTGTCACGTAAAAACGTAGATTGACCTAATTAGATTAGGTTGCTACGCAACATTTACGTTTTTTAGTACACATACACACATAACTCCCATAAGCAAAACGTGTCAGCTGATTCGCTACATTTACATTTACGGTAGAGTAATGGAGCCTTAATAAATTATAAAAGTATACGCCCATATATGTATACTACACAGTGTTCCCAAAACGCTTTTACATATAGGTAGTCCTTGTAAATCTGTAAAAAATAAAAAAAGCTTACACCTATAGGTTATCTCATCTAAGGAGATTTTTATGTCGAAGAAAATATTTGAAGGTGTGTTTTTGTTAAAATGCCCAAAAATTTTTCGTGAAATATTATGCCCATAAAGTCCACATTTATTGCAGATTTGGAAAAAGATTTTGGCAAACTCTTTGGAACACATTCGAGTTTTCGAAAATACATTCGGTTTGCAGAACTAGACATTGGGATTTTAGTCAAATGCAGGATTGTCTGTACATACTAATGTTGTATGTTTAAACTGGTTTTTATTACTAAAATTATTAAAGTATGAATTTAATAATTAGAGATATTAACTTCTAGCTTTTCTTCATCCGATAGATAATTTTATTCTTTAACTATTTGGATACAAATTTTACAATATCGGATAAAAATATTTGGCTATATATTGAAAAAACTGGATCAAGATTTAGCAAATTTGAGATAATAGAAATTTCAAATACAAATAACTTGAAAACTATATGAGATAAATAGAACATGCGATCAAGTTTCTCAAAGGTTTAATCGAGATCTAAAAAAGGAAAATTTGACATGCGGTTTAAAAAAAATTTAAGTTACAGATTTATTTCCAAAAAATTTCGATTTTGCACCACTGTGCATTTTAAAGGGAGATACAATTTATTGGCGATTTTAAGTTGTTTATTTTAAATATTTTGTGGAAAAATAAGTATATACCTGATTAATAATAAAAATGAAACTTATCCATTGAATATCTTCAAATATATAAGATTTCAATGCTAAATCATTTTGTCCTGTTAATTGTTCGATGGTTAATTTTTATAACAAATTAGTTTGATCTAATTATTAGATATAATTTTCATTATACATCAATAGATATTCTATACATTAAAAATGTAAAATAAACATCACTGAAATTATAGCGATTATTAAAAACTTGAAAAAAAAGAAATCACCGGGAATCGATGGTATCGATAACAGATGTTTAAAATCGCTCCCAAACAAAGGAATTAAATACCTTACAGTTTTAATCAATGCATGTTTTAAACTTGATTACTTTCCAAAAGATTTTAAAGAGACCAAAATTATACCTATTAGAAAACCAAATAAATCCGCAGATTGCCCAACCTCTTATCGACCTATAAGTCTTTTGTCTGCCATTAGTAAGGTATTCGAAAAAGTTATAAAAAATAAACTAACAGATTTTATTGACACCAATAGCATCATACCATCTCATCAGTACGGATTCAGGAAAGAACATAATACGGTACAGCCCATAATCAGAATTAAGAATTTAATTTATTCAAACTTTGAATCTCAAAAGTCTTCAGGTATGCTATTGCTTGATGTCAAAGCAGCATTCGACACGGTGTGGCACAAAGGGTTTAATCTATAAAATGATTCGCTTAAATTTCCCCACAAAACTTATTAAGATAATTCAAAGTTTTCTCATGGATCGCATTTTTAAAGTACATATCGGTTCGCACAGTTCTAGTAGTTTCGAGGTCATCGCTGGGTGTCCTCAAGGATCATGTCTATCACCGATACTCTATAATATATACACAGCAGACTTCCCATGTTTAGATTACTGTACATTGTCTATATTTGCCGATGATACAGCAGTTATCTGCTCTGGAACTATGGCTAATGAAATTATATCAAATCTGCAAAGAGCCCTTATTGAAATATCCAACTATTTTAATAAATGGAAAATAATGTTAAATAGCAGTAAGACACAAGCGATATATTTCACTAGGAAACGTAAGGAATGCTTCATACCCCAAATCGGTATTCGTTTTAACAACGATCTAATACAATGGGAACATAACGTTAAGTATTTAAGTGTAATTCTAGACCCTAAAATGAAATTTAAAGATCACATTGGTTATGTTATTAATAAAGTAAATTTACTCATCCGTATATTATACCCTTTTATAAACCGCAATTCAAAACTAAATATTAATAACAAAAAGCTTATTTTAAAATCCATTTCCCATGCAATAATGTTTTACGCAGCTCCCGCTTGAGCTAAAATTGCAAAATACCACGTAAAAAAAACTTCAAATCATTCAAAATAAGCTTTTGAAATTAATATTTAATTTACCTTGGTATTTCTCTACTCGTCGGCTTCATGTTCTAGCAAACATTGAACTAGTTGAAAATAAACTTGACAGACTTTTACAGAATTTTTACCGACGTTGTTCGTATTCGGAATATCATCACATTAATGAATTAGTTTCATCCTAAGTAGTATTAATTAGTTTGTAAGTTTTATCTTAAAACACTAAAATTAAACTCAAATAGGTTTTTGTATATTTTTTTCCTCCTAAATTAATATTTAAATGTATTTACTTTTTATAATTCACAAATAATGTTTATGCTGTAAAAGATATATAACTTGAACTCATTATATAAAAATAACATAAAATATCCTTGTAAATAATGTTATTTTAAATAAACGAATTGAATTGAGTAAAAATATAAATATTTAATTAATTTTCAATACATTTTTTTATATACACACAGATTTTATTTTTATTGTATTTTAACGATATTGAAAACAAGAAAGAAACTAAAAGTATTGAAAACAGATGCACATTATATATTAGCATAATAAAACAAATAAAATCAACACACTTTTATACAAATAGACGTATTATTATTTTTTTTTTTTTTTTTTTTTTTGTCTAAATTTAACATTAATTTACCTCGTTCGGCTAGAGTTCCCTTGCGACCCATTATAATGCGTATCGTTTCCAACAGACAAAATCCAAATATAACACACATGTCTCTAATCAATATATCCATCGGATATGTTAGATTAATCGCCTTAAGGAGACTCATTGCAAGTTCACAGCCAAAGAACATACCAAAATAGAAAGAATTTAAATAGATTAACACCTCGTAGGTGAGACTAGGATTTGGTTTCTTTGGCACTTGTGGTGGTACACGTTTAGGAGGCATTTTCAACTTTTCAAATTATTTCAATTTATTCGTCATCGATGTATTAGGGATTTGATAGAGTTTTCCTCTTTTTTATTTTTATTAAAATTTTTACATGTCTACTTAATTAGCACACGTTTATGGTATTTTTTTGATTTTTAATTATACGTTATTTTATATTATTTTTTAAAAATAGCAGCACATAACGAACACTGTTAGTGGGCAGTGCAAAAAATATAAAAAGAAAAAAAGAAATTGCACATAGAAAGTATTTGTGACTAGTTTGTCGGAATAGTATTTTTAGACTGATCAATGGTACTCGAAAATTGTCTGTGCAGTTCAGAGAACTTTTTTTTGTTTTCTATTATCTACAAGTGTACTTTTTATTATTTTCTATATGTGTTTTTATTTATTGTTTTATGTTGTGATAAAAAGGGGTTTTCTAAGGCACACGATTATTTTATTGTTAAACTATGTATATACATATCGTTGATGTATCTACAATTGATGTAATTTAAAAAAAAAAATTCTACAAGCAAAAAAAAAAAAAAAAACAATACTATTTTTTATATAAAAAATTGATTTAAATGTATTAATGGTGGTTTAAATAATATTATACAATGGCCATTATGTAGTTCCATTGGCGATATATTTTTTTAAATTTATAAAAACTTTAAAATTTATATACCCAGGAAAAATTTCAGAGCTTGTGCTAAAATCATTAGTTCTAGAACTGTTGTAATTAGAACCACTTCAGATTCTTTAATAACATCCTAGGACGTAGTGGTGCCACAACCTCGTTTTGGCACTCATGCAGTAGAATGGTATTGTGATTCTAAACTGGCTTTTAAGAATATTTTTGATAACTAGTGGCTTACAACTAGTTCTGTATTCCTTCTATATCACTTCTCAAAACAAGTTACTAGTTAAATGACTTCTTAGAACTGTTTAAAAAACTTAAAAGAATTCGAAAAATAAAATAAAAAAAACAGATTTAAGTTTATTTAAAAAGAGCCGTTTTTATTAAAATCATAAATAAAATCAAAGAAAAATATTAATTTTAATAACTGGTTCTTGAAACTTTCCCTAACGGTTCTATAGAACTAGTTCTGAGTGTGACAATTTTGAATAAAAATCATTAATTAAAGAACTACTCTATAACCGTTCCATAGAATGGGTACTGGCTAACTAACACTTCCACAGAACTAGTTCTGAAGGTGACAATTTCGAACAAAAATAATTAGTCGTAACGCCAAACTAGAATGAGTACAAGCTATTTTCAGGCATTCTAGAACTAGTTGTAGAACTAATACATTTTTTCCTGGGTCATTTAGATTCATACACACAGAAAAAGGATTGCTTGGAAAACGCTTACCGCTATATCAATTTATTAATATGAACTAATTTTCTATTAGGGTTATTATAATTACGTAATTACAAAAAATTGTCTCTTTTAATTAAGATAAGAAGGTACTAGTATTTAAAAAAACGTTCTTATTATAGTATAATTAGTTAATGTAACTAATGTGTTTGGTTTTTATACTTGAAATAGCAATTCGGGAGAGGTAACTATATTTAGAACTTTAATAATCTGTTTTATATCGAATATTTCAATTGCGACAATAAATGAATCGTTTAAAATTAGATATTCGAGACCCGTACCTCAAATTCAGTTCTACACTCTAAAAAATGCATGTAGAATTACTACTATAAAGTAAGTAAGTTTTCATGTGAAATTACTGAAAATGTTTAAATTTACACAATATATGTTCAATAAAACTAATTACATATTTTTGTATTCAAAAATACATACAAAGTGTCGTATACAGAATTTTTGTAAACATGCCCTGCAAACATTTTCTATTGCGGAAGTGGCTAAGAAGAGTCTTCCAGAAGTTGAAACTCATCGCCACGACTATTGCCAAAGTATCATTAAAATCATCTTCCGTCGGGAAGAACTGTTCCCCGTGGAAGTGTCTTCCAGACGACTCGAAGAAGACACTTCTGGAAGTGTCGAAGAAGACTCTTCTGGGCGCCACCCGGAAGATGATCAGAGAAGTGTCGTCTTAGTCTCTTTTAGAAGATGATTTTTCATTTTTTTATTTCTGTATTTATAATTAAAATAATTTTTTTTTTATATTTCATAATTATCTTTATTTCACAATTATATATACATACATATAAAACTACACAATAAATAATTCACATATAAATTAATTTTACATTTAATAATAAAATCTTCATGAGAAATTTCTGGTCAAATCCGGTACCTTTAAAAGAAGAAAAGAAGCTTAATAATAATTTTTATAGTTAAATTGTATTTAGATTACCTTTTGTACAAAGAATGCGGCAAGACGCTTTTACAGGCAAAGTTTTGGACTTCTTCAAATATGCAAATACGTGTTTGTTTAATGAAGTTTTTCCTAAAATTAATATAAATTGTGAGTAAAATCCGACTAAATAAAAAATTAAGAAGATTTACTTACTTTTTAAACATTTTATTTGTTAATAATTTCCAAATTATTAACAATAAAAAACACTTATATAATTATCAGGAACATTTTTCTTTTTATGTTTATTATTGCAGCAAAACTGTACATAAAGTTAAATTGTTACTGAAAACATGATTCTACCTGTTTCTTTATTGTGTTATTTTCTTTTCATAAAAAAACTGACAATCTTCCCAACACACGTCAAGAAGATTATTGCGCAATAGTAATGTATTTTGTTTTTGTTAAATTCGAATTATCATCTTATTATCTTCCAGAAGTGACTTCCAAGTATACTTCTGGAAGATCAAAGGACGATAGTAATGTATTTTGTTTTTGTGAATTTCGTACACACTTCTGACAATCATCTGGAAGTCACTAAAAAGTGACGTCTAGACGATTAATATGCAATAGCAATGTATTTTGTTTTTGTATTTTTCGAAAAATCTTCCGACAATCTTCTAGAAGTCACTAAGAAGTGACGTCTGGAAGATTAGCAACAAATTTATCTTCCAAATGTTTAAAGGGTGTTTACAATAAAATAAACATTTAAACTTTTCAAATACATATATAGTGCGTAAAATATATGTTTAGAAACAAAGTATATAATCGTACTTATATTATTTAGTAATATTGAAATTGTCAAAATATTTTTTTATTTTTTTGTATAAATAACAAAAAATTTAAAACATTTTACAAATACAACTTTCTTAAGAAATATTGGAGCAAGAAAATATAAATTGGTAAAGAAAATCAAGCGGTGCTAAATAACTTTCTGCGGAATAATTGAAGAAAAAATGCGATATCTACGGTAGAAGAATGTGTTGTTTTGAATACCATTCAAGATGAAGGCTTCAAATATTTGAGGAGATTTCTAAAACACAAGGGGAGAGAATACGGTGAAAAGAAAAATAACATTTATTATTTAAAAAAGTGTAAATAAAACATCTTAAAATAAATAAAGATCATTTAAAAGGAATTTAATTTTCTATAAATGTGTATCTATGACATTTTTCATTTGTAGTTTTAAATATTTTAACTGTATTTTAGATTATTAGACACAAAATATGTAAATTTCAATAAAAATATTAATGTTGCAGAACATTTTTTAAACACAAAAATTAGTAACTTTACGCACTTTGCCTATAGTCTCTGTACATATAAGGTGTGTAAAAAATTTAAATTACATTCAATAAGTATTTTTACCCTAATTATAGTTGGAGTCAAGTTACCTACTATAAATAGAGTAAATTTAAATGAAAATTTATTACAGTGTAGTAAACAATATTATATGAGAGATATTTATTGTAATAAACTAATTCGGTTCACATTTAATAGAATAATTTGGTTAAATTGCTTTTGACATTTAAAAAAAAAATTAATACAAAAGAAAATAAAATATGTACATAAATAAAAAATATTAAAAAATTTAATGGATAAAAGTTAATTTAATATAACCTGGACACATAGGAAGCTATAAATGGATATATATTCAGAAAGGAATTCGTAGAAAAGGAGATAAATTGTAGGTAATAGTGATTTGAATACAAATAACTTTTTTTTTATTTTTGTATAGAGCACAGAAAACTTGTGTACAACAACATTTTCTTATTCTTTCAGAATGTTCAGTTGAACGATGATCCTTTAAGAATCGACAAGAGTGAAGTCATTAATATATACATACGGAAAAGATTAATGTCACATCAAATTTGTACGAAAGAGCAAATATCTAAATCGATTGGGCTGGAAACTAAAAACAAATTTTCTTAATCGAATTGTATTTAATGATTGCATGTAAATAGACATCAAACTCATAATGTTGCCATAAAATATCGCGATTTAAAATGCATACATATTATTATTTTAAAAAATTATACTTCAAATAAAGGTTCATATACCAAAATGAGTTGTACTTTTTTTTCCAATCGAATGAAATGAATTTTTTTAGAAGTAATCCTCACTGAATTAGTGTTCTAAAAACGTCTATTTCAACCAATTATTTAGTGTTAAGAATTATTTATTTTTTTTTTTACATTTCAACCATATTTTCACCCACACTTTATTAGAAAACAGATTTTTTTAATATATTTTTCAAATGCTATATTTTATTAGGAATAAAATAAGCCATCGCTTGATAAAATCAGGCGAGAATTGCAGAACATATGATTTTTCTCAAAGTTGTAAAACTCATAAAATAACAGATTTTTATTTATTACTTCGAAAAAATCACATATTTCACAATTCGAAATCGATTTTATCAAATTATGGCCCATTTTACTCCTAATAAAAAAATATGTGAGTCAAAATTGGCACAATATTTAGAAAATAATAGCAGCATATTTTTTCATATTCTTTTTTAAGTGCATTTTTTGCATATTTCATAGTAAATCCTTATTTTAGAGTATATTTTAGCAGTTTAGAGGGAATATTTTTGAATAGTTTATATTTAAAATCATAATTTTGCATATTTTACACTAAAGAGACAAGTTTTGCTTATTTTACATTCAATAAAATATTTTGCATAATTTTCCATTAGTGAATTTTTTTACTGTCACATACGTTATCAAATCTAATTCCCTAATAATTTTTATCATATAAAAGATAGAAATTTTCCAATTTCCTGAAACAATATATTAGTTCTTTTTATTTTTAAGTGTAAAAAGAAAATAATATTTTAAGAGCATAAGGAGTGAGATCGAAAAAATCTTAATACACATTTTGCCTCTTAACTTTTTTCGGAATCAATATTTAAATTTTTGTTTTATCTAATTATCTTTGAAAAATATGTCAGTTATTATTTTTAATGACAACTATGACGAAAAAGAAATACGTGCTAAAATTATTCAAAATTTAAAAAAAATCCAAATTGGTCAAAGAATTAAAGGTCTGTCGTCAAACTGTTTCCAATGTTATTAAACAGTATCAAGAGAATTCGACCATTGATACGAAACTTGGTTCGGGAAGAAAATTCCCTGACTATTTGTTGCGAAAATTTAAAGCCAATGCAGTCCTGAAAACATACAACCCAAACAAGTTAAACACAGGAATGCTAGAAAAAAATTTAGAAGCCAAGAATAGGGCACGGAAATGAAAATAAAAATTCATTAAAAAATACTCATGTAGTATTATGCACAATGAAACGTATATAATGACAGATTTTTCGCAGCTTTCGGGTCAAAATTTGTATGTTGCTAATGCTTGAGGAAATGTTGAAGATAAAGCAGTCAAAATTTCCAAAAAAAAAATTCCGGTATTTGCAATTGCGACAAAAAAAGCAAGTCATTTGTTACAGTGGGCTCTATAAATACCGAAATATACATCAAAGAATGTTTTTAAAATAGGCTTCTTCCTTTCATAAGAGAGCACAATGTGCACGTATTTTAAGCCCGATTTGGCATCATGTCACTACGGTAAGAAAGCTCTGGAGTGGTACCAAAACAATAACATAGCTTTTGTACCAAGAGAGGTCAATTCTCCATATTGTTCGGAACTGAGTCCAGTGGAGAGATATTGAGCCTTAGTGAAAGAGAATTGAAGAAAATTTTAAAAGGAGTTTGCCCATCTCCTTTTAAAATTTTCTTCAATTCTTTTTCACTAAGGCTCAATATCTCTCCACTGGACCCAGTTCCGAACATATGATTGAAACAACTATCAAATCTCTAATGGAAGAGTTATCAAAAAAGGTCCACGAGTTCATAAGTAATGGTTAGAACTATAAAAATTATATTTTTCTGTGAACTGTAATATAATATCAATTAATGGAATTAAATCTCAAAAAATGCAAACACATGGTTTATTATAGGCGTACTCCTAATGTATTTGCTTATAATCTTGGGGGAGTTGAGTTAAGTACAGTTAATAGTTTCACAGATTTGGGAGTACTTTTTGATATGAAATTAACGTTTAACTCTCACATTTAAATAACTGCTAACAAAGCAAGTGGCGTACTTTGCTTTGTTAAGCGCTGGGCAAAAGAATTCAAAGATCCTTATGTCACTAAACGTCTGTATACATCCTTAGTAAGGCCAATTTTGGAATATGCATCCGTTATCTGGGATCCTTACTACAACATTTATATAAATAAACTGGAATCTGTTCAAAAACAATTTTTGTTGTTTTGTCTTCGTGGATTAAACTGGAATCCGAATATTCGCCTTCCACCGTACCGAAGTCGACTTGCTCTAATCAGGCTGCCAACGCTGAAAAGTAGAAGAACGGTTTCTAATATATCATTTATAATAGACCTTCTTCAAGGAAAAATTGACTCAGAATTTCTTCTGGGTAAAATTTCCATTAGTGTTCCTAATCGGATGTTGAGATCCTACCATCCGTTAACCATTCCATTTCATAGATCCAATTTTGCTAACCTTGATCCGTTTTATAAAATCTGTTCGGAAGTTAATTCGTTATACAATTATGTGGACTTTTCAGACTCACCTTATAATATAAAAATGAAGCTTCTTAGTTTTTTGAACTCCAACAATTTCTAGTATAAGTATCTTTAGTATAAGTATTCTAACTTTTGTGGTAGTAACTATTTTTCTTTATAAAAATTAGAAATTGTAAACTTTTCTCAGCTGTTTGTAATATATGTAACTGATGTAAATAAATAAATATAAAAAGCCCAAATCTCTAAAATCAACCGTTTCCAAATTATTGAATTTTATTATGTTAAAATTTTTTTCGATTTTAAGGAAATATTTTACGATATTAAGAACCTTTTTTATACCATTTATTATATCAAAAAAGAGAAACAAGTTTTTATTGTCACACTTTTGTTTCAACATTTTTTCATTTTAAGTGCATGAAATCATTTCAGATTTTCAGTTTTTGTTATTTAACTCTCTAAAGTGTTTTTAACAAAGGTACATCAACAGTTAAATGAAAAGAATCAGAATAAAGGTAAACCAAAAAAGAGAATTCCTAATATAGATTTATCCTTGCCACCTTTTGTAAAAATTATAATAAATTAACAAAACGATACTGTATATATTAATATCTTAAATTTTACGAGTTATAAAATTAATTATTATTTGAACGACCAGCACTAGATTATTATTTAAGTATAGAAATTAAGGTTAATTAACTTGTTTATGTACTAATTTTTAATATTGATATTTTACAGAAATATTATAATTATATATGTATGTATACTAAATACATGTAGTGTTCTTTATATATGTATACGTTAATACATCTTATTTTAATTTTTGTATATTAATTTTAATAGTTACATATTAAATGCATACAAAAGCACCGTATAAAATTATTCATAAATTTCGAATTTATGAACTGTGAAGGATTTATTTTACGTCAGAATGAGTAATCACTAAAATTTGACAATTAACTTAAGAAAATATTAATTCTAAGCGTATAAGATGCATAATCAGCACAAATCGCACAATGGGTTTAGGTGAAGAAGTTAATAAATGAAAGTTAAAAACCTTGGAGTGATTCGTCTACACAGTGGTAATGTGAAATTAAGTGAAATTAAAACAACACGGCTATATTAGTTCAGGAAGCTGTACATCGAAAGATCGTTTCATCTGGGCGTATATACTCTGGCTATGTTTATTGATATAGAAAAAGACTTCAATAATGTTTTGACTTCAAGTTTTATGATCCCTTAAGACAGTTTGACCTGAACCGTGGCATAATTGCTTTGATAGATAACATCTTGTGAAACAGATGGATAAATTACGAGGTAAATGACATAAAAATAACAGACATACTTTAGTGTGAGACCCTACAAAGAGGTATTCATTTCCAATATTATGGGTGACCATCATACACAGTCGGTTAAGGATACTGTTATACAGACGATAAGCGATTACCCTATTACAGAGTTACATCCAAGTATCTTACAGCTAAAGGGCAAAATAAACCTTTACAAAAGTTCAATACTGAACTGAAAGAGATGAACACGTCAGAGTCTGGAAAAAATCAAATACTGGAAGAACGACTGACATCTTATGGGGAAACCTAAATATTAATAAGTGAAAGGAGATCCTTAATAGGCCAACCCTCAGAAGACTAATCATTGTAACAACTGGCCACACGGATCTAAAAGCTCATCTAGCTCGAATTGGAGTAACGAATGACACAATATGTAGAACGTCTAAAGAAGAGGACGAGATATTGGAACATTACTTATGTCGATGTCCAGCGCACAGTAGGACAGAATCGAACATTTTTGCAAATAAATCTGTAACTTCTAATCGGCTGGTTGGATTTTGAAGGAGGAGTATGGAAGGAGGACCCAACAGATTTATTTCAATCTTTCTCTATATAATGAAGAATTATGTCTGCTAGGGAATATAATTCAGATGAAAAAAATCGTGTTATACTTTTTGCAAAAATATAAACAAAAATCAAAACTATCATATAAAATTAGTCAAATTTTAAATCATTTCTGTGAAGATATATTTCAGAAAAATATTAGATTATTATATGTTATTAAAGAAAATTTTGATTTAGAGAAAAAAGAGGGTAGAGACTTTTTCAGTGAAAAAAAAACACAAAAATTTTTCATTTTTAATTTCATTGACTTCAAATTTTCTTTATTCGATACATAATTTTGTTCTTAAACTATTAACAAAAACTAGTAAAACCGGTCGGAAATACTGGGATATATGTATTTGAAAAAAAAAAAAAAACTGGACCAAGAACATGCTAAAATCATGTAGGGTAGAAGGGGGAGCATTCGACATAGGGGCGCATTCGTTTTAGCCAATTATCTTGAAAATGATGTAAAATTGTTTGTGTTAATAATTTATTTTCTTTTCATATATGAAAAATCTTTTATCTATCAAATTTTGAAATTTTCAACGTACATTTGTTTGAATGTAGACATGATTTACTCTTTTTTCAATACTCTTTTAAATATTTCACTGTGAGTGCTTTATGTGATAACTCTCATATTTTTTGGAATTGATCAAAGAATTTTTTCTATGTTATAAACACGATAGTAATGAACAAGATTTGACAACATATGTTTTAATAAATTTCTTTAAAGTGTGGAAAAAGTAATCACTCGTGCACAATACTCCTCCTGGGGTACATCGATAGGCCGATTTAGCTTATCCTACAGGAACGTCGAAATCAGATACGAACCTCTTACTATCTCTAGATCTTTCATCGTACATATAGACTCTCTAGTGTTAATTGAATTCAAACAAAAATATTAAGTGATTTTCTTATGCATAGATTTTGGGTCACCATTGTTAATTTAATTTTTATTTATTTTATATAAAATTCCATTAAACATATTAATTTTTGTTTGTTTTTTTCAAATGCTGTATTAAAATAAAGTAAAAAAACCATCATATATTGGAAAACGATTCTGCCCCCATCACTTGGTGAATCTACCCCATGAGATGGGGTAGTTTAGACGTTTTTGGTCACTTCACAAATTCTCAATAAAAATTAACTTAACATGAAGATAGTCAGGATCAAAAAGGCTTAAATATAAGCCAACATATCAAGATTTTTATTACTAAAATACAGCATTTTAAACAAAAAAATGACGAGTGCTCCCCCGTCTACCCTACTTATAAAACTATAAGAGATAAATAGCACACGAGCCTATTTTTGCAGGTCTTATCAAGGCCTAAAAATATTTGAAATCGGACGAGAAACAAAAATTTGCCTAGCGATTGGACATTTTATATGTGAAAGGTATCCTACTTTGAGCCCCCTTAGCTCCGCCCCTAAGGGGTCTGTTGGGAACACCTTACAAACTTAACATTGTACACTCCTCTTTGAGCAGGGAAAAGTTTTTCCAATACAGGTATATGTGTATACTTAGATTTTATAACCGCTTAGTAGAATTCTTGGTTTACCTTTTTTCCAAGGTTGGAAACCGATGCCGCTATAAATACCGATACCGATTAAATACCATTTAAAGTTGGTTACCGTAACTGATACCGATACCGAAATAATTATTTTGTTAAAAATACCGGTATTCAAATACCGTTTCCTTCTGTACCGGTATATACCGGTATTTTAGTTTCGGTATTTTAAAAATATAATTTTTTCAACATAACATGCTATTGTAAGAATAATTTCTTATATAATTTACTTCAGCAAATAATTAAGATAAAATTATTTTTAATAATAAGAGTTTATTTAATGAAATATTTAAAGAATTTTGTTTTAAAGAGGACTCTTATTGTTTGTTTCTTTGTTACATCGTTTGCAATAAATAAATATTTTAAAGATGTTTAAATGCCTTAAACCTAGTGCGAATTCTTTTTGATAAAAAATCTTAGTGCAAATATAAAAAATTTATTATCTAAGATATAGGCATTTCAACTTAATGATTTATCATATAACGCCCATTAACATACTGTTGAAATTAATGATAGGTTCTTAATTAACTGTTTGATATTTGCTTCTATGAAGATTCTCTCCTTAATTTTGCATTCTCCTAAAGACCGAAAAATTTCCTTCAGAACAAAAAAGAACAAAAAATATTTTATATCCTGACATTTCATTACTTATTTATAACCTATTCCTATTGTTATTACTAATCATGACTTCAGTAATGCTTTAAAATCAATGCGCTGTTTAACAGCTTGGAAGTAATTAATTATTGTAATGACATCTAAGTAATGTATAGGGTAAGTAGTTGCCTCTAATGTCATCACCGTGTTAAAATGAGTTATTCAGCTAATGTGTAAGTAGTGGAGAGCCATTATATTAGCTTCTTAACTCATTACATGACAACCAAAGTTTTTGAAAGTATACTTTCAAAAATTTTTAACGAATATAATATAATATGTTAAACCTAGCTGGGAACTATGTATATAATTTCATTATTCTTAGAATTGCTTATATAGGATGAATCTTAAGTATGAATTCAAATAAAAATCAATACTTGCGCTAAGAAGCAGCAAGTAAAAAAAATAAACTGATTGAAAGGATCCTGTAAGCATTTTAAATACACGATATAAATTTGTCATTGGTGTGGATAAATGGTTTCGGAAAAGACGTTCATCAGCCACTACTTTAATAATTATTAAATTCTACATTTTTAAGTGAGTTTTTAATAAATTTTCCAAAGAGATTTTCAAAGCTTGTGTAAAAATGTTTAAATAAAGTATATGAAATGTCTGAGTAAATATTTTATTATTTAATTTTCTGGCTCAAATACGATATTTTTTGATACATATCTAATATATGTATGAACAACAACTGTGCAGATATCCAAAAAACTCACAATATATAAGTCAGAATTAATTTGATTTGAAAAATCAGTAGAATAACAATTGTTCTAATTTATTTTTCTCTGAACATTTACTATCCTGTTTAAATCTGATAATGGAAAGTTTCATATCTTATTTTGTTTCAGTAACCAGTAACTTTAAAAACTTCAAGTAAGTAAATAAGATAATGGGGAATTAGGATATAATTATTGTTGGAGCACTATTTCTCCTCTACAAAATTTCTCGTCTGTAATTGACACATTAGCTATTACTCTTACCTAAACAGTTATATAAACTAAAAACTCTTTTGGGAATCATATTTTTTTACTTCATTTTTATGGTGATTGGAATGAGTATTACTACGATATCCAAAACGTATTTTCCATATTTTTGTAGCGTTTACCTCTGATAAAATATTTATTTCTGTATTAAAAAACTGTGTCAAATACAAATTTTCTCCAAATTTTTTACTTTACTATACTACAGAAAATGTTACCAATTTGTCTTTAAAAAGTCCAGATTAATATTCCTAAATGCTTTGTCGCCAAGCATTTCTAACGAAAAATATTCATATTTCAAAAAATTTCAAGTGAATATTTATTAAAGAAAATATACAAATTTTGTCCAGTTTTTTAATAATAACGGTATTTACCGGTATTTTAGTTTCGGTACCGGTATACCGATACCGATATAATTTAAAATACCGTTAACGATACCGTTACCGAAATAAAAATAAATTGAATACCGATACCGTTACTGATATTCGTTTCGGTTTCCAACCTTGCTTTTTTCCTTAAAATATTAAAATCTAACCAGCAACATTATTGCAATGACATCTCATTGGAATCTAACCCGACAACCCCTACGCTAATAGATTAGCTCACTAACTATTAAAATACCGGTGCACCCAAAAATTATTAACAGTAATATTTTAGAATTCTTAAAAACTATTTTTAAATGAATTTCTGTAAAAATATTCGCTTTCGTTGGGCATCTCTCCCTTGATTTGTCAATGTACTTTACTTGTTTGGTTGACTGAAAGACTTTATTTTTAATTTCTTAAGAACTACACAACCAGAATTTTAAATAATATCTCTTCAGAAGAAGATAGTTTATAATTAGCAAACTGAAGTGCATCCCCATTGTTTGATTTTTTTTATGTTTAATCTTTTTCACACTTTTCTTTGTTTACAATAATCTTGATATTTGTAGACCACCAGACCATTAGTCTGACAAATACGTAAAGGAATAGTGATGGTTTAACCTGTTCACCATTGTTGTAAATAAATTTTAGATTTTATAACAGAAATTGTTTATAAAAATTTTACGCCTAATAAAAATTTGGAAAATACGTATGTACGGACAGACAAATTTTAATTCTACATTTTAAAATTGGTTTCATTATTTTAGTATTTAGATGATTTGAATATACATACATAAAATATTAATTATTTAATAATTAATTCATAAGGGATTACAAAAATTCATAAATAATATGTATATAACAAAATTATTTTGGATAGTAAGAAGTATTTTCCATGAGGACTTAAGTTTTAAATGTTCTAAGAGAAATAGTTTTTTATAAAAATAAATAATGTTCTCTAAGTAGCATTTTCAGAGAAAACATATGTAACAGTTAAACATTTGTAACATTAAATTATAAAATTAAAAATTTGAGTGTAAAATTTTTTTTTATAATGATCTTGTATAAATATCTATATATATAGTATAGAGTGAATTCCTATTCTCCTTTCACCCATTATAATTTGCATTGCAGTCTAGTATGTGTTAATTAACAGTCTGTATTGCACCTTCTTCCATACCTTCAGTTACGAAAAAATATTGAAAATTTTCTTGAGATGTTAATTTAAGAATGGCTATTTTTAAATGGAAACAAAAACTAATGGCAGACGACGACGAGGAGGACTACATACTACTAATCATCTGTACTACAACTAAATAGAAATATTCGTATGTGTTGGATGTTAAACAAAAATAAAAAAAATAAAATATTGCTGCAAACTAAAAATGATTCTTTTTCATAACATTGCATCTTGAAATTCAAAATTTTTGTATAAAAAAAATATCAACAGCATTTCAGTTTGTATTTTATTTTTGATGTAAAAACATGTCGCGCGATTTTTAATAAAGTATAAAATTTTTAAAATAAATACGAATAATTTTCGAATGCAATGGCAAACTATGTTGTAAATTATATTAAAATATTTGTGTCTCAATTTAATTGAATAAGTAACAAAACAGTGGGACACCAAGCTATAAATAATGTCACATTTAAGTGACAAAAAAATAAAAATGAAATTGTATTTCAAATTATGTTAAATATTCAAATGGAATTTGTTGATTGAATATTTTAAGCGAATAATTATGGTAAGGTCATATAATTAATTTGAAGTTATGTATTATTAAATTAATAATTTGTTTCAAGAAATTGTTTAACATGAAATAATGTAGGTATCATATTTTTTTCCGCGTAAAATACATTTCATTACTATTACGAATTAAAAGGATATTTAATCAAATGCTAGATCTACTTTGGAATGATTTAAAAGCTTCATTCTGTTGTGTATTAAACTACGTTAGTATCATAATATACTCTCCTTATGTCATAGAAGTGAGTTTGTGTTCTCATAGACCTTGGGTTCCCACAATATTTTACGTTTTCAGAAATAGTTTGTTTACCCGCGGACTCTTGACATGTTTCGATTATTTAATATGTTACAAATACAAAAGAAGTAAAATAAATACATGCGGGATCGAAATTAAAAAAAAAAAAAAAAAAAAAAACGAGAGAAGAAGATATGGTCGGTCAAGCCCGACTATATGATACCCTACGCCATTTCGATCCACATAGTTTTGTTTTTACTTATATACAACTTACTTGTGTTAAATATTAACATAATACTAATATTTATATGGGATTTATGCAAGTTAGTGATTTCGGGAGAGGAGTTTATATGGGAGCTATGGTCAGTTATGGACCGATCTTCATGAAATTTGGCAGACGGATTCTTGCTGATATAAAACTTATTTGTACTAAATTTCATTAAAATATTCCTATTTTTAAGGCATCTATAAGTGTTAAAACTCTATTCCGGGAGGATATTTGTATGGGGGCTAGGTGAAATAGTGATCCAATCATAACCAAATTCAATAGGCTTCGTCCTTGTGTTAAAGCATATGTGCCATATTTCATCAAATTATCTTCAAAATTGCGACCTGTACTTTGCGCACAAGCTTCACATGGGCAGCCAGCCATCCAGCCAACCAGCCAGACGGACGGATATCGTTAAATCGACTCAGAAAGTGATTCTGAGTCGAACGGTATACTTTAAGATATACCGTTTATATATTTTTTATTATTTTATATTTATACCCTAACACCTTTGGCGGTGTAGGGTATAAATATATATGGACCGTTATCAAAAAAATTTAACCTAGCTGAAACTGACTTAAATTCTTAAATTCTTCTGGTAATGACAAACAAATTGGTTACATATCTGAACTCACAAGACTTGAAACTAATAGAGTGCAAAATTTAAGCACCATAAGTTTATTTTTATAATCATGATTGTTGTTTAAAGTTCAAGGACATACAAAAACGGCTAAAAATTACTAAAGTTTTTCCCATTCTTCTACCATTTTTGTTCGCCCGTTTATACTTTTTTATCTCATTCTACCATAAATAAACTAATCGGACTTTGCAGATAAATTCTGCACCATCTTTGTTCTTGTGCAGACTTTCAATAGCTAAATACAGGGTAGTCGATAGGGTATTCACTCGAATATTGTTTGTTCGATTAATCGACAAATGAAAATCAAATAATTGTTCGATTAATTTAAAATCAAGAATTTCAAGTAACAATTTATTCGAGCAAATTATGCCGATTAATCGAATAATTCGGGTAAAAAAATATTTTTAATATTTCCTTTCTTAACTAGTTTTTAGGATGTTTTAATTTCAGTTTCCTAAAAAGTTTAGCTTAGAAACAATGTTTCAAAATTTGTATAGAATGTTTCGAATATAAAAGTGGTACCATAAATTGGAATTTATTAAAAAAAATTTTATTTAATAAAAAAAAAAAAACGAATATATGCCTAAATTACAATACGTAATTAATGGTCGTTTTTTAATTACAAAAATTAAATAAAAATTTAAACGTCACTTTAAAAAATTATAAAGTAAAATTCAAATAATTTTAATATAAATATAATAAATAATAAGAAATAAATTGAAGGAATTTAAGCTTGATTTGGAAAAACATATTTTTGGTTCTACGAATGAAAGTACATAGTTTATACCAATAAATGCTCAGTCTGGTGTAGAGGATGTGATGGTTTGAATGAAATTTGTAATATAGAAGGAATTTGGACTTAAAATTAAGTTTAGCATGTAAACTCGTTCTTTATGTTAAGAACAGCTGAACCACTTTATCTAAAAAAAGGATGGTCCAAAGTGCTTTTTCTCATTTTCAAAATGCAATAACTCAGAAACTAATAAACACATTTTCGCATATCTTTCACAGCCTAACGGACAAAAATCCAAATAATATTTGTGTAAAATATTATACTGAGTCGTTTTTACTAAATTATAACAAAACGAGAGAAGAAGATATAGTCGGTCAAGCCCGACTATATGATACCCTACACCATTACCATCCACATAATTTTGTTTTTATTTATATACAACTTACTTGTGTTAAATATTAACATAATACTAACATTTGTGTGGGATTTATGCACGTTAGTGATTTTCGGGAGATGAGTTTATATGGGAGCTATGGTCAATTATGGACCGATCTTCATGAAATTTGGTAGACGGATTTTTGCTGATATAAAACTTATACGTACTAAATTTCATTAAAATATTCCTATTTTTAAGGCATCTATAAGTGTTAAAACTCTATTCCGGGAGGACATTTGTATGGGGGCTAGGTGAAATAATGGGCCGATCATAACCAAATTCAATTCAGTGTTAAAACTCTATTCCGGGAGGACATTTGTATGGGGGCTAGGTGAAATAATGGGCCGATCATAATCAAATTCAATAGGCTTCGTCCTTGTGTTGAAAAAAGCATATGTACCAAATTTCATCAATTTATCTTCAAAATTGCGACCTGTACTTTGCGCACAAGCTTTACATGGACAGCCAGCCAGCCAGCCGACCAGACGGACGGACGGACGGACGGACATCGTTAAATTGACTCAGAAAGTGATTCTGAGTCGAACGGTATACTTTAAGGTGGGTGTCCGAAGATTTTTTCTCTGCGTTACAACTTCTGCACAAACACATAATACCCCAACCACCTTTGGTGGTGTAGGGTATAAATAGGAAGAAACAAGAAATAAAATATTTTACATTTTGGTAGAAATTAAGGTTTAATTCAAAATAGAGCCAATAACAATTCCTACGCGTACATTTGGGATAAAGAATTATTTATTTTAAATTTACTAACTAAATGTATATTTGACTAATTTATTATACAAGTTTACATAATTTCTTGTATTTTTACACTGATATTGTTAAACAGTTTTCCACAAAATGGAACTAAAACATTGTCACGAGATCACTATAAAACAAATAAGAGTAAATTATCTTAAAAATTTTATACATTTGTATAATTTTAAATGATCATCTTAATGCCTTTTAAATACTGAATATAATTGAACAATGAATTATAAAACATTATAAAACCTTATACCCAAAATAAATCTGGGTTTAATAGATCTTCGATACTTAAAAATATTGTACAAACATTTTTTATATAAATGAAAACCTCTGTTGTACATAGGTCAGTATGTGTCCAAATTAAAAAGCGAGGTTATGAGACAAAATCGTAAATTATTCCAAAATGGATAAAAACTCATCATTAGTTTTAATTTTTATCAAAGGTATTGATAATTACCTTTAAATGGGAATAATTTTTTTCACAGTGTAAAAACTAGTCATTTTATAGCGTCACAAAAGTTACAAAAAGCACTTCGGACTACACTAAATATAAAATTTGGTTCAAATTGGTCTATCAATTTGTTAGACATATTTATTTAACTATTAATGAATATATTAAATATAGAGAAACAACGGCATTATCATTATTTTGGAAAGAATATTTCTTATTTTAAGCTATATCTTTGTTTTCTTTTTTGATAAGCATTGAAAAATCGAGTAAAATTTTAAGGTATAAATTAATCGAATAACTCGAGTAACTTAAAAGATTTATTCGATTATTCGAGTAACTTAAAAACTGCATTTTCGAGTTATTTGATTATTCGAACAATGAAAAAGACGAGTAAAATGAATACTCTAGTAGTCGAGTTTTGATGAAAAATTTTTTTAGTTTTTAAAATTTTTCAGTTTTTCAGGCGGGGTCTGAACGCCCCCCAACCGAATACAAAATTTGGGATAGAGATTGATACTTGTTGTAATTGTGCATATTTTGCGCCGTGTCCCGTTGATGTGCTTAAAATAGTCAACGTAGTTGAGCATTAAAAATAAATTTAATACAAGAATTATATGGTCTTTTTGAAAACCATGCAAAAATTGCACTTTTTGTTTTTGTATTTTTATATAGAAAATTGTAATTTAAACAAATATTGTATATATAGATATAAGAGTGGCGATAAATATAATTGATTGGGATCATAAATTTAAGTCAAATGCCTCTTTTTTTTTTTTTTTTTTTTGAAGAGCTAAAATCAAAAATTTTTGATAATGACTTACATATGTAAATTTTTTCTAGTCCCTCATCTTTTCAGTTTCTATAATTGATCTTATCAGAATGATAAAATATTAATTCGACTTGATTGCTTGTATATACAGTGCATTTCATTTGAATAGGTTCAAGGTTTTCGTTACATTAAACTTCTTGTTATTTTTAAAATAATAATGAAAATTAATTTCATAATAAATTTTAAAGTCCTCATTTCTAAGATATCTACAAGCAAAATAAATTTAAGCAATAACTAATGTCTATTTTTAATGATTTTTTTTTTCCAACAAGAGAATTTTTTAGGTAATTTTTTTGTTTCATCTGAATAGGTTCAGAATTATTTATTCAATAAAACAATAAAATGTATTGATTAATGGTTCTTTTTGGTTTTGTTATATTATTCGGAAATAATTAATAAACATTATGTGACAGCAATTTCCGTACATGTTCTATTATATTAAGGTCGAGAGAATATGATAACCACTGCTAAGTGCTAAAATTTTGACTTCGAATTCTTTGTTTTCACGCTCCTGCGTTGTGAATAAGGGCATTGTCGAACTGGAATGTCCGTGAAATGAATTAAAATAGTGCATAAAATGTTAGAAATTCTTTTCCCGTAAACTTTTGTAAGTTTTTTTCGGTAATTTTATGCGTACAAAATCGAAGTTCACATGTCTCATAATATGAAGAAGCTCTCACGCCATTACACTTCCTTCGCATCTTTATGAGATACATAATTAGCATCATTTTTTCACAAATGACAAAAATAATAATATTTGTAGTCATTGGAGCCTTCCATATTGATTTGTTTCATTCTATAGAACAATATGTTTCATTCCTTTCGAATGGTGTTTAGAGATGGGTTCTTTATAATTTTTAGTCTTCTTAGGTGCACTGGATTTCGAATAATACGTTTTACGGTAAAACATTTGCTAAAATATCTGATTTTTTGTTTAAGTTTTAACGCAGAATCATTAGAATTGGAGGCATCTCGAATGGTGAATCTTCTGTCAGCGTTCGTTGTTGCTTTCCAAGTACCTCTTTTCATGTTTTTTCCATAGCGGGAGTGATTTCCTAAAAAGTTGTTGACAATATTTTAACTTCGCTCAATTTTTCTTCGCCATATTTCTTAGATTAAGTCTGAATTGTCCATACGCTGTAATTTTGGTCTTTTCTTCATCGAAAAATTTTTTACGCTACCAGTTTTTAAAGATTTTTATAGAAAACAGTTGAAAACGTAAGGAAAACACACAATTATGGGCGAATTCAACAAATACTTGACGTAAATTGATTTTATTCTTAATGAACCTATTCAGATGAAACAAAAAAATTGCCTTGAAAAACACATTTGTTGGAAGAAAATTTGTTAAAATTCGTACTAAGTTCGTTATTAATTATTTTTTTGCTATTAAACATCTTAGAACTCTATTTTAGAAATCAAGATTAAAAAGTGGAACTATCTTTATTAAATTAAAAATAATACGAGTTATAATGTAACGAAACTCTTGAACCTATGCAGTTGAAATGCACTGTATTACCCTACCATGTTTAAAAATAAACAAAAATTAAAAAAAAAATTGAGACATAATACTAAGACTTTTAGAACGAAGTCATGTTAAGTTCCTAATGTTGGACTCTAGTACATGATACAGATTTAAAACAATACGTTCGACTAAGTTTAACTGCTCATCAACTCCGATCCCTTTTTTTATTGGTTACAGATCTTAAATATAGTAATAAACAGGGCAAGTTTTTATATGCACAAAAAAATTGAAATATGCTCTTGAAAAAGCACGAAAAAATGGTATAATATGCACAGAAATATGCAAAAATAGCATGAATATGTATATAAAAACCAACGAATTTATGCATTCTTATATATTTATGTGTAGAAAATACGCACAAATATGCATTTTTTAACTTTCAATCTCTAATAGATTTCGATGTTTATAAAAATATAACTATTTTAATTTTAAGTATCATATTTGACGCTTCCGAATTTTTTTCTTTACAATATTTACAATGTACTCAAAATACTCACAAAATTTTTAGAAATCATTTGATTGAACTCCAAAAAATCACAAAAAAATTGTGTTTTTGTTAAGAAAACTAACTTTTGTATCCATTATATGCAAATTTATGTAAAGATTTAAAATATAAGCATTTTTTGTGAAATTCTTTTGAAATTCAAGCGAAAAGCTTGAAAAACTTGCCCTGGTAATAAAAGTATTTTTGTTGATATATCGAAATGTAAACAAATTTTGAAAAAAGGTGCGAAGATTCGAATTAAGCGTCCTAAATAAAGTTAGAAATCGCTTTTGGTTTTACGAGTCCAAAACATTTTATATATCTGTTATTTAATAATTTTCATTCAGCTGGTGATATTCATTTATTTTAATGGCAAACTAGAAAAAGTGGTAGTAAGTATACGAGCTAATGATACACTTTTTATTATTATATATATACAGTTAGGGACAAAACTATTTGTACACCTCATATATTTCGTATACCTTCACGCACATTTTCAACAGATCCGCTGTTTTTATACTTGCTTAAAATGTATTGTACTGTGGAATGTTGCAAATTTACTAAATTACTTATATTCCGGAGAGATTTTCCTTTTTTATGTTCATCAATAATTAAATTTTTAATATCCAAACTCAACTCTTTTCGCTTTCCCATTTTTGATGTGCTTATTATTCAAAACGTTAAAACCAACTTCTTATTTTGTAAAATAAAACTCGATTAACGAAGAAAATATAAGGGTATTTAAAAAAAATCATCATACAAGAGTCCAACGTACAAATAATTGTACAAAGTACTGATGTACAAATACTTTTGTCTCAAAGATTTTTACTTAAATTGTACTTTTTTTTAACAATGTGTTATATATTAATTTATTTTTTATCAAATAATTCAATAAAAATGGACCTGAATTAAAACTACATATAATAATTTTTTATTCTTTATAAATTATTGAAGATATACGAAATGCATGGGGTGTACAAATAGTTTTGTCCCTAACTGTATATATATATATATATATATATATATATATATATATATATATATATATATATATATATATATATTTTTTTTTTTTTTTTTTTTGTTCATCATCTGGAACCACTGAGGAAATCTGAAAGAAATCATGTCAAAACCACATATATTTTAAAGTTTTATATAAGTCATTATAAAACTTTATGAGGATCTTATTATGTCAATCTGACAATTAAGCTTTTGATCCCGTTGAGTATTCTATTAACATTATATAAACTGACCAAATTATTCAGCTCAATCGGTATTTAAATATCGAAAAATAACAAAATTACCCACTGTTAACGTTAAGAAAAAAATACATACAAAATAAACAAGCAATTGACAATAAATCTATCTTTATGGTTGTCAATTGATTAAATCTAAAATTCTTCTTCAACTATACATTCATGTATTTAACCAGATTATGATTGTAGTGTTGTCACAAATAAGGGGTTCTAACAAAATGAGTTATGTGTATTACTTCACACAACTGTTTTTGGGAATTTTTTTTTTAATTTTTACAAGTTTTCATTAAAACCATTCATAAAAAAATTATCGAACTAATCAATAACTACTTTTGTAGGAAGCCCCTCAAACGAAGTCCAAAAAATTATTTAATATGGGAAAAATATTTAAAGGAAAAATTGTAAATTGATCTTCAGTTCCCTACCAGTGATTGAAAGTCCAAAAAATAGTATTGAGTTTTGTCTTGAAATGGGTATCAAAAAATTCGTAATGTTTAGCCAATGCCTTAAAAAGTCTTCTAGCGAAACAAAATTCTATGGAAAAAATTTTTAAAATATTATTTCCATAACCAACTTATAATTAAGAATTTTTTGACACCCATTTCGATTAAAAATCGAAACTTTTTTACCAAAATGTATGGAACCTAAGATTTATCAATCGCTGCACAGTATCACATTTATCCACATTAGAACGATAAAAAATATGAAAATAAAATCTTATTAATTGAAGTAATTCTTTGTGCATTTATTAGTAAACATATCACATATAATGGAAAAAATACTTCAAGTATTGGAAGGTGTCGATAACACGAATTATGGATTATCAAAGGTGCAACTTTTGAAAGTATTTTAATTTTATTTATAACTTGTAAAGAAGTATGTTAATTTTAACTTCATATATCTCAGTAAATACCAGAGACCGGATTTTAACACTAAAAAAATAACTTTTTATTTTTATTTCTAAAAACATCTAAAAACAATCTTTAATGTTCAAAAAAGAATAAAAATCTATCACATTTTTTTTATTTTTTTTATTTTCATCAATAGTTTAATTTTTTTCATCATGATCGCATTAAAAAAAATAAATATCTTTTGTGATATTTATTACAAAAGTTGAAAATTATTTTGAACTTTTTTCATCGGATGAAAAAATTCTAAACAACAACAATACCTTTAAATAAAAAATATTTTTTGAAACAAAAACAAAAGTATGAATAAAAAAACAATCATTTTAAATTTTTTGCAAACTAATATTTATTTTTAATGTATTTATTATTTTCATCATGATGAATATTTACAAAGAATAGTAAGAATGGAAAATGTGTCAATTTCGTACAACAACATTTCTCTCCCCTCACATACAAGTTTTGTGTCAATTCCAGCGTTTGAAAAACTCCAACTGCTATCAAGTTTTTTGGATTGGCTAAAACTACAGCTACTGAAAATTGCCAGTATTGGTAGCCAAAGCAATTATAATTTTTTGTAGTCTAACACTTTCTTTAACTACTGCTACTTGCAAAAAAATAAAACTTAAGAAACACGTAGTTAAAATGGAGCGCTAGTTTTAAAAACAAAATAATTGACTACCATTCAATTTGTAGTCTAATTTTTATAACTACTTCTCTTACAATATTTTTTATTTTTACTGCTACCTTCAATGTGTAGTTAATACTTAAAAAAAAGGTAGCAGTAAACTACCAGAGAAGGTAGTCAATAGGTAGCAGAAAAAGTAGTTTTAGGAGCAGCAATAAACAAAGAACAACAAGAAAACATACGTGTGCACAATGCGTTGCTTTTATAATAAGACTTAAATCATAAGCTTTTATTTGTGTTTTGATTTTTATAAAATGTGTGTATTATTTAATTTGTAAAATTTCCTTTATAATATAAAGGAAATTTTTTCTACTTTATATATTTATAAAATTTGAGTTTTGGATTATATGCCTTACATGGGTTTTTTAAATTTTGTATATACTACACCACCATAGGTGATTGGCACATTAGGTGTTTTTGCATAAGGAAAAGAATACCAATCAACCCAGGATAATTTTCATACAAAAATTCCTTAAAAATAGGAATATTTTAATGAAATTTTTCAAAAATAAGTTTTTTATAAGTTAAAATATGTTGTTAATATTTTACAAATACATATAAAAGTTTAAAAAAGTTTTACAATATTTAAAATTTTATAAATCAGGCTGAAATTACATAAATTAAAAACAAAAACAGACTTTTTTTGATTTTGTTTTGCGCCAAAGAAATAATGCTTTACAACTGAAATTTACTACATTTTGTAAGTAATGAACAAAATCCCGTATTTATTTTATTTCTAATTTGAATATTGTTTATAATATATTTTCAACCCATATGACAACTCTAAAATATTTGTAAAATACAAATGTTTATAAAAGCGCAGAGAAGCAATAAATAATATAATTTTTATATTACTTTTAATTTTGATATTTTAAGCTACTTCATTTTTTATTAAACCACTTCAACTGCTACCTCTGCTGCTCCATCTGCTTTCTATTTACTATTTTTAAAACTAAACGAAGAATGTAGCAGTTTTCTTTTATGAATATAGATAAAACTATAAATACTTATATGTGAAGCAGTAATAAAATTGCGAAAACTACACTACTTTCAGAATTTAAGTTTTTGACTACAACTAAAAATACTGCTACCAAAAAGTGAAGATAGCTGTAGTTTAAGCAAATGAACGACTACAAATTTTAAACATTTCTTTAACTCCAATTTTAGTTACATTTTGCTGCAACGACTACTTGGAGTCTAGTTTTTCAAACGCTGGTGAATTCAACACACTTGTGAGAGAGAAAAACAAAACAAATATTTTTCTTAAAATTTAAGGAAAATTACACACGCGATACACTTTTCCGCTAGCACACGATATTTTTATTATTTTTTCATGCACATTTATTGTATTTTGACTCCCGTTACACGAATATTTTCCACAAACTGAAAAAATATTTTTTTTATTTTATTTTTGACATTCCTTTTTTGTATGTTGAAATTTAAATTGAACGAACAAAGTTGCTACTTCTGTTATTAAAAATGAAACAGAATTTAAAATAATTTTAAATTATTTTCATATTCATTAACAAAAAGCCAAAAAATGTAATTATATTACTATTTGTGGATGTAAACCGCATCAAAAGATGAAAATCTGCGAATATAATTGTGATGAATTATCAGGCCTGTCACAGAAAACCATTCCGATCGAAAGTGGGATTAACTCCGTACTTTGCTCCTTAAAAAAACATGAAACGAAGAAATTTTTCGGGGTGGAAACCACAAATCAATTCCACTTTGAAAATTTAAAGTGGTTTCATTCCGAAAAATTTCTTAGTTTCAAGTTTTTTGAAGGAGCAAAGTACGGAATTAATTCCACTTTCGATCGGAATGGTTTTCTATGATAGGCCTGTATATTTAATAATTATTTAATACTCTTTTGTGCAACTATGTTTGCTTATGATGTGTGGTGAAAGTGGTTTCAGCCAAAGAATACTAAGAATAGAAAATAGTACTCTTTTCTACAACAACAACATTTCTCTCTCTTCACATACAAGTTCTGTGTGAATTCAACACACTTGTGAGAGAGAAAAACACAAGAAAATAAACAAACATTTCCTTTAAAATTTAAGGAAAATTGCACTCGCGACACACTTTTTCACTATCTCACCATACTTTTATATTTTTTTCACGCACTTTTATTGTATTTTAAGGCCCAACCAGTCAACTTTCAAACGCAACGCAGAATAAAAAAAAGTAGCGTGAAACATTTTGTACAACAAGTCAACAAAAGAAAACGTATCATATGTTTTTGAACATTCATTGTGTAAACAACTCTGTTTTTCGGTTATTTTGTGAACAAAATAAACTACAGGGTTGTTTAAAACTTACGCAGCTACGTAAAAATCTATTTTCTGTAGATTTCTGCGATACGCTACCTAGAATTTTTGTGTCAATAGCTACATACACACATCTGCATAAAGCAGATTGAAACAGCTGATTGCAATACCATAATTTTTAGTTGAGTGGTTGGGGCTTTAGTCCCGTAACACGAATATTTTCCACAAACTGAAAATATATTTTTTAAATGAGTCATTCCATTTAAAACCAACCAGCTGATTTTCTCACCTCTGCCGAATTAGATAATATTTGGTACAATTATTATTCATGTTAAAACTAAGACTTATTCAAAATTTCAGATAATTTCATCAAGTGGTTCGCGAAATATCGCGGTTGGAAAGTGCAAAATAGCTCAAAATGTGTACAAAGTTGCATACACAAAATTACAAATATCTTTCGAAGTATTTATTATATAAGATTTATTGAGATGTCATATTAAAGGTATCAAAATTACCTTTAATATGATGTATAATATGATTTTTTTCTCAACATCAAAATGGTCCATATCTCGCGATTTTTCATTCGCGGCCAAATATATCGAAAAGTGGTCTTTTTAAAAATTTAAAAAAATATATGTTAATGGTTGAAATGTTTTCTATAAGCGTGGTAAGTGGCATTCTGGGACTCGCAATATTTTAGGAGTTATTACAATAAATGTCTTAATAAATACGAAATATTTGTTGCAACTGATATTGTTTTGTTTGTAATAAAATTGAAAAATCGCAAATTTTTTGCAAAAATCATCCGAATTTAATGAAATTCGATAAGAATATTAACATTGACACTGTTAACGCAAATGCCGAGTTTAAGTGTGATAACCGCAATATTTCGCGATTTGTAATATCTCAAAATATTTAAAGCTAATGAAATTACCTTTAAAATGATACCTGAACGTGTTTTCATGTTGAATTTTTTTGGCGGAAAATTCGCGAATTAAATTTCGCGGTCGTGTATTTCAAAATTCGTCTGATGTGTGGTGAAAGTGGTTTCAGCACTAATACATATAAATAAAATTTGACTAACACAATCTTAAAGTTAGGTTTTTTTTGACAACAGAGTTAGGTTTTTTTGACAAGCCTTCTTTTCTTAGTATTCTTTGGTATGTAATAAGAAATGTATCCAAATTATTCTAATATAATTTGTTAGGTTAAAAAATCAATACTGAAAATTTGTTTTTTTTTTTTATTTAAAAGAAATCATAATATTAAAAAATATATTTTTTGGACAATACTATTTTCAATGGACTGGAACTAAAAAGTTCCAACGAGTTGCAATTGAAAAATACGATTGTTATATAAAATAACATTTGAGAATATTGGCTGAGACTTTTTGTGATCTTTTGAAATATTAGAAAAAAAAAATGTGCGGTACCTCATATTAGCAATTTTTTAAGAATTATTTAAACATTTTAAGTTAATAGCTAAAAATTTGTTATGGAAATATTACACTAAGATTGGTGTGATTAGATCGTGTTACGCCTACTTTAAAAATATGCTTTATTTTAATAAAATTAACAAAAATATTTCCAAAATTCATACAAATAAAATAATTTTTTTTCAGTATATTACATGTATTTAATCTATCTGCCGATTTGTCCTTCTAGACTTGAAATTCAATACACTGTTCTATGTGGATTGGCATGAATTTTGTATGAAAAGCTTCCGGTTAAAGTGAAAACTTTTTTAACACAAAAAGTGATGTTTCTTTTCTTACTCCCTTAGAATAGCAACGCAGAGTAGTAAAGCTTATTTCGAAGCACATAAAAGTGTACTTTTTTCTGCAAAATAAAATAAAGCAGTTTTTTTAGATCTAACTAGAGTAACAGACTATGCTTCATATATGAGCCGTTTATTTTGAAAATAATTCCCGCTTTTTTAACTCTAACAATTACTTATTAGATTTCCTTATTTACATTTTCTATAACATTCTTCCCAATATTTAAGCTTTAAAAAAAAATAGTTATTTTTTCCACTGAATACTCTGCACATAAATGTAATTGATCAAGTCTGATATATTTTGGCCAAAAAGTTTCGATTTTTTTAAGATAAGACAATTTTCTTATTACACAGGGTAACACAGATTCTGCGTGTAACCACCTCAATTGTTCAAATCGTGATTATTAATACCGTGTATCCGAATTGAATAACAAACCCCCCTCATTTTACACCTCTGTTATTTAATCATTAAATTAACTTAATAAAGATGCATCGTTTGTACTAATTAGTATTTTCCTACGATTTTTTGGAGATATAGTTGGCTAAAAATGTATTTTTCCAAAAAAATTAATGATTTTTTAAACCTACTTTTAATTTTCCGGAAAAATTAGAACATTTTAACTAGAAATTTACAGCCGTATTCAAAATAAAAAATGTATGCTAACTAACGAGTGGCTAACTTTTTCATATGGAAATTTAAATACAAAAAAGTTAGCTATTCGTTAGCAAGCATATATTTTTTATTTTGAATACGGGTGTTAATTTTTAAAACAATCATATTTTAATGTTTAATTTTGTAGGGGTAATTAGCAAGCATATATTTTGTTATTCCAAATTTTCGATGAGGCGTTCTTGTAACTTGTAAACCTTTTTGGCAAAAACTTTCTGGTCACGTTGGTAATGACCCCTTTTTAGAGGACCTCTGATGTCGCAGAGAAGCTCTCATATCTTAACACCGCTACAGCTGTTGTTAGTTCTTATTTCAAAAGGGCTGTATCTATGAAAACGGATTTTGATCTTCCAGGAACAAATTTATGCCATTTTCATTTTTGCTAAAGAGTGTTTGAGAAGACAGTTGAAGGGGTTAAGAATGTTTGATGTGTAGAATAGTTAGGCTGATTTGATACCATTATCCTCCATCGAAGTAATATCGATAATCGTTAACGACTGTGTAACTTTTCTGAGAAATAAAAAAAAAAAAAACGTTAACACTGTCTTGAGTGCTCGACAATGAAGAAAATGCTGGTAATAAAAGTTGTGCTTATCTAGCGAAATGAAGTTCTCGAGAATTTTTCGGCATCAACAGCATATCGATCAAGAGACCTTGTAGAAAATATGGAAATTAAATCTTAACGATCTTTAAAAATACTAGTTACTATAGAACGTATTAGTAATATTATTTAACTATTATTTAATACTTATACGCTATAATCGCGGCAAATAATACAGAAACAGCGATAAAAAAAATAATTTTAGAGTTTTTCTATTAATATTTGTCAATAAAATCTAATAATTTTTTTTTTTTAGTTTGTGACAAATGTAAAAAAAATTATCATGTACTTTAAATGATATAATTTTATTAAAAAAAGTAAAATGCTTACCTTAAATTTAAGAAAAAAAATTGATTTATCCATATTATTCAATTTTTTGCGAGAGAGAAAAAATATATGTACATGTTGTTATTTTAATTAATTATTACATCATTCATATACACACACATACAAGTATAAAATAAATTGACAAATTTAATTAAGTCTGTATGCATGTGTTAAAGTGATTGAGTACTTATGTATGTATGGGAATATTTTTCATCTTAAAACGAAATTAAACGGATTGTTTTTTTTTACAATTACGCACATTTTTGTTTTGTTTTCTTTTTTTCTAATAAATTGATTGAAGGAAGAATGTTTTTTTCTCAAAAATCACACAATCCACACATTTTTTAAAAAACTTCAACTTCTCGGTTTATCGCTTCGATTTAAACTGATTAATTTTTTATAATAGTCGTAGTTGTTTTTGTTGATTTTAAAAATTTCATTATTTATGATTGGATTGTTACAGTTATTGTTGTAGTTGTTGCTGTAGTAGTTGTATTTGTTGTTATTACTGTTGCTATTATTTATAACGGTTATATTACAAATGTTAACGATGCCATAGTAGTAGTTGTTGTTATAGTAGTTATTGTAATTGCTGTGACGAAACGATTCACGTAGCATTTTCGATTGTAGTTCCAGGAAGTATATGACAATGTCCATGTTGAAGAAGCAGAAGTAATCCTCTGTAATTGATAATGACGATGATAAAATTAGATTTGATGGTGGTGATAATGTTACTGATGATGGCGATAATGTTGCTGAGAATGCTGGTGATGTTGAAATAATCAACTGCTAGGTATATGTGACCGGACGACACATGGTACAAATAAATATACAGGCAAACACTAGTTCAGCACCTTGTAGGGCTATCATTAAGGCACTCATAATAATTTCAAGTTTAAGAACATAGGTTTGAAAACAACATAAATAAATAACAATAGCAAGACTGGGCAGTGTTAATATTACAGATGCTATCGCTTGCCAAGCTGAAATGGAACAAAACGAAAATTAATTTTTTTTAGATATTTCCATTGAAAAGATAAAATTATTACAATATGAAATGGTAATTTGAAAAAAAAAAATAAATAAATAAATAAATAACATTTAAATATATATTTATTTGATTTAAAAGGAACTGTCAAATTCCAAAAGGTAAACAAGCACATGAAGGAAGAAACATTTTCAATAACACAGGGAAACACTGATTCTGCGACACGACGTTTGTCATTAAATTCGTATACACGGTATTAATAAGTACACTAATCCACTTTTTTTATTGATTCTAGTTTTCGCGAAAAATCGTTATTTGTAAAATTAAGGAGGTTGTACCATACATATATTGAAGCATATCTCGAAAACGACTTGTTTGATTTTATTCAAAAAAGTATCAAAAAACTATAATTGAAGTCATTCTTACATAACTTTTTAATACGGTCAGCAGTTATATATCCATAACTGCCTAGTTTCTGAACAAAATATATTATACAAAATTAAAAAAAAAGAAAAAACAAATTTAAAAAATTATAAAAATTTGAAAATGTCAAAAATTCAAATTTTTATTATTTAATTATAAAGATAAATCTGTTGCAAATAAAAAAGAACATATTTCATTTAAATCAATGCGTAAATTTTGATTTTATTAAAAAAAAAAATTTTAAAAATTTAAAAATTACATAAAAATACAATACAATTTTAAATAGTTTTATTTTATTATTTTTTTCCATTTTGTCAACCAGTGTAATTTAAGACAATGCACAGTGGCAAATATAATGGAGTTTCGATTTTAAAATGGCATTTGTAATTTTCTTATTTCTTATATAAATTAAGTCCTATTTCAAAGATTTTTATATTTCTTTAAAGTGCTTGACGAGAAGAAGACAAAAAAAGGAATACTCATCTAAGTTATCTTTTACAGTTAGTGATGCCAGATAAAATTTAAGAAAAGTTTCCTTTTTTCCCTTTTTTTTGAAATGACCCTTCATTTTTCCCTCCTCGTTAAAATTGCTAATTTTTAACAAAAACTATAAACTTTTATTAAAAAATACATTGAAATTTACACACATAAATGTAGTCTTTGTTTGTAATTCAATAAAAAAATATACAAAAATATTTTAAACAAAAAACGAGAACACTGAAAATATCCATTCGGCAAATTAGGATTTCTATTTTTAAATGAGTGTGTATGATAATATTGCATTTTTTGCTTATTTTTTAAATTTTTTGTCGTTTTTTGAGATAAATTTATAAGTATTAAAAATTCCCTTTATTTTGACAAAAATTAAAATTTCCTCCTTTTTCCCTTCGGCTAAAATTTTCCTTAAAAATTCCCTCCATCTGACGTTACTGCTTTCAGTTAAAAATATATTAATCCGTCGTCGATACGGTTTCTAAAGTTTCACGGACGGTCAGGTGGGCCATTTTAACCTTTTCTCTCAATTTGTCGAAAAAGGTGAGAAAACAATTAAATTTTATAATTTTATGAATAATTCATTGAATTAAAAACTTTTTTAAATTTGCACCACTCACCCAAATGATGGATTTTTTTAATTGATTAGGAAGAACGTAGCTTTTAACTATATTAAAATCCTTTTCTATTTTAAAACTTCAACATTGATGAATTTTTTTCTTTTAGACTAAACATACGTATTTCTTTCTAAAGTCTTAATGATATTTTGTTTACAATAAAATCAGATGATGTCAATCTTTAAAATCGTTTAAAAACTCAAAAATTTTATCAACCAATTTTTCGTATCTTTTAAGAAAATCATTTCATTTTGTGCTTTATTTGGAGCATACCTTCTGGGGCATTTTACATAAAATCGAATAAGTTCTTCTAATTAAAAAACAAAAAAAAAAAAAAAAAAAAACAATCTTGCTATATTCACAACAAAAATGTTTTTAATTTGATTGCATATTCAATTATTGCATATTTTTATAGACTTTTGTAAAAAAAATTCTAATGAATTTCATTGGAACTCGAAAAATTCCAAAGCACGAAGAAAAACTTGATTCTTCTACTTTCAAAAAAGCTTAATAGAAAAAATACAGCAACCTAAAAAAAAATTAAGCATAACTCAAAATTTTGAGAGGCATTGAACATTTCTAAAACTTTTTTATGATGCTATTTCCCGAGTGATTTTTCAATGTAGCAGAGTGTATTTAAAAATTAATTTCTGAGTATGAAAATTTTTCACACAGGTGTACAGGCAAAAAGTACAACAATTCTTCAGGAAAGCAAAAAAAAAAAAAAAAAAAGAAAAACAATTTTTTTTTTTTTGTACTAATACAAGCGGATTAAAATTTAAAATGGGTCTTCAATAAAACTTTCAGATGGTTTAATAAAATATTTGGGGAAAATTACACGAAAAGCATTATTTTTGTCATCGTCCTCTAGGAAAATGGTAGACATTTTCTTGGAATTAATAAAAAGTTCGGTGTTGGGTAAAGTTAGGCCAAAAAAATTGCCAAACACCCACCGAACATCACTTTTTACCAAACACAGTAGCCGAACTCGAACGTTCGTTCGGACACTAATAATAAAGACATAAAATGGAAAACAAAAGGTTGTATAGTTCATTTAGCATAAGTTTTTAATCGAATAAAAAAATTAAATATTGTAAATCATCGCTTTACAAATTTTTCAAATCAATCATATCTCAATACAATTAGTCGAAATGAATTTTTCGTTCGACATCTTGGGACAGTAAATATCCAAAGACTAGAATTCTTTCATTTTCCCAACAAATTATCCTTTTTTTATTTATTGAAAAGTTTTTGACGCACTTGACGTTGTTAAAGTTCAATGAGAGAATTACACCAAGATTTTTGACTGTTCCCACGACAATTGGATCTACGCTCCGAAACGACCCGAGTTCATGCAGAAAATTCTTTAAAAATATTAAAAATAAAAGAGTAAACAAAAATTGTTCGATACCAATATTTTTAAAGGAAAGGAATTATATTCCATTAGGAAAGAATTGAATAGTGCCGATTCTATAAAAATTCGCTAAAACCGACTTCAAATTCGCATTAAAAAAATCCGCATAAAAATAGATTTTTCGCAGCTTCCGGATCAAAATTTTTATGTTGCTAATGCTGGAGAAAATGTTTTCCTCAAGAATTCCTGGTATGACAAGATTTATGCAGTTGCGACAAAACAAGAAAGTCTTTTGTTGCATTGGGCTCTATAAATAATGAAATATACATCAAAGAATGTTTGCAAAAAAGGATTCTTCCTTTCATAATAGAGCACTATGTGTCTAAATATTTTTGACCCGATTTGGCATCATGTCACTGCGGTAAGAAAGCTCTGGAGTGGTGCCAAAACAATAACATAGTTTTTTTTAACAAGAGAGATCAACCCTCCAAATTGTCCGGTGTGGAGAGATATTGGATTCTTGTGAAAAGAGAATTAAAGAGCACAAAAAAGGTGTTTCAAAATATCGAAGATTTTAAAAAAAGATTTGCAAAGTGAAATTTCAAATTTTTTTGTTGTTTTCCATACATTTTGACGAGACAAATTTTTCGTTCGTCTTATAAAAACAGAGGGTTAAACAACTATCAAATCTCTAATGGAAGGGTTTAAAAAAAGTCCACGAGTTTATAAGTAGTGGTTAGAACTATAAAAGTTATATTTTGCTGTGATCTGTAATATAATATGAATTAAAGAAAAAAATAAAAATTCTAATCTAATTTTAAATTTGTTAAGATTTTTTCGATCTTACTCCTTAGTTTTATTTTAATGAGATACTATCAGTAAATTAAGAATAAAGTTGATAATAGGTAATCAAAAATACATACAAATGTAAATAGTATTCAATTACAAATATATTTACATATACTATATCTACGTAAACACTAAAAACTTTAAATATATATATTAATATAACATTAAAACTTTGAATTTTTACAAAAGTTCGCATATCTGTAAGGAAGATATGTATGTATATATAATCATCTCGTTGCAGAAGAAATATTTTTTACATGTTAGACAATACTAAATGAAAATAGAGTATGGTGAAAATTTATGGACCGATTTGACTGACCGAAATATTTTCCAAATTTTTTCTCCTACGACGTTAATGTCGATTTTTGATTTTATTAATGACAAAAAAATGTGGACGTTTGAATTTGAAACTTTCAAAAACAATCTTAAAAATTAAATCTTGACCTTTAAAACAACGCGATTTTATTGAAATTTTAAGGTGCCATCAGCATATGTCAAAATTATTACAAAATCTGCAATATTTAAAACTTCACAAAACTATGTGTAATAAAAGACATATCTTGGGATCGTTTGCTGAAAAATTTAAGTGGAAAATATAGTCGTTTAAACATTACTACCTACTCATGATAATATTCCTAACAAAAAGCGCGATTTTAATATTTTTTAAAAGTGTTCAGCTAAATTAACTTGTTTCTTGTTTGATGGTAATATTTACATCGAAAATTTATTTTGTTATTTCAAAATGCAAAATATGTGGATTTGATTTTTGAGGTTAAGAACATGTTTTTTTTTTGGTTCATACAATTATAAGTCGTTAAAATATGTTGACGCCACCTGTATTAAGCAAATAAAATACCTTCATTTGACACCAATATTAACATCATTTAGTTATTCTTCGATGATCTAAAATCATATCTTATACTTAGGGATCGTAATTTCCCGGACTTTTTGTTTTCCTAGGATAGCGGGACAAAATTTTCGACTTCCCGGGATCCCGGACTAAAAACTATAAATAATACTACTCTCATTACTTCAATAACTTGCATTAGCAGATTTAAAACAGAATTGTAAATGTACTTAGAAAAAGAAATTTTATCAATTGCTTAAACTACTGATTAATTAACTCGATTGAATGCTGTCGTGAAAGAGCTTTGTGGATATCGACACAGTGTTAAGCAGATCGTCTTTTCCGAAAACCTTCGGGGAAATTCAAATGTGTGTTAAAACTATATTAAATTGTTTGTAGCTTCAATGGGTGATATGAAATATGAAAATATCAAAAATATATCGCAAATTTTAACGTACCTTCATAAAGTTTTGAACATCAATATAATATCTAGAACTTAATTAAATTTTATTACAATTAGTTTTTTTCTTTTTGGTAAAGGGTGGTCCAAAGTGTTTTTTGTCATTTTCAAAATGGAATAACTCAGAAGCTAATAAACATATTTCCAAAGTTCTTTCACAGCCTAACTGACACAAAAAAGAAGAAAAAAATATTTTTTGACATGGTCTATTAAATTGAGAAAAATAGTTATATAAGTAGTTACAGAATTTATAGAATTTATGTAGAATTTTTTCTATTTTTTCACTAATATTGTTAGGAAAGTAAGAGCTACGAAATATTTTCGCACAAAATTTAACTAAAACATAATCACGAGATTATTATAATACAAATAATAGTAAATTATCTTAAAAACTGTATACATTTGTATAATAATGATCATTTGAATGCCTTCTAAATATTGAAAATTTCGCTACAACTAAAACATATAAATACATTTTATGCTCCAAATAAATCTGGCTTTAGTAGATCTCCCATTCTTAATAATATTGTAAAAGCATTTTGAATATATCTGAAAACCTCTGTGTAGCACATAGATTAGTACGTGTCTAAAGTAAAAAGTGAGGTTATGAGACAAAACCACAAATTATTCCAAAGTGGATAAAAACTCAACATTAATTTTTCTTTGGGTCAAAAGTAAATCGGATATCATTAGAGTTTCCATAGTCCAAAAACCTGTTATTTTATAGCGTTTCAAAAATGACAAAGAGCACTTCGGACTCACTACATACTTTTTACATTAACTTTCTTAATATTTTGTAAAATTTTTATGAGATAAATTCCGAATGTTTTTTATATTACTGACAAATTTATAATATAAGGACTGCGCACGAAAAAATCCGTGCATACAAATCTGCTTATAGAAACTAAACCAGTGGGCGAATTTTTTTTAAATTAAATTTTTATTAAGGACTGTTATATTCAAGTTCTAAACATAAAAAAATAATTTTTTTTCTGTTGGTTTTTAGGGAAATATCTGAATTTTTCCAGAATTCTTCCAATTGAAATTTTTATTGGGTTTCGGTCACTTTTTTGCTCGAATAAGTCCACATCTTTTTAAACTTTACTTCATTTTAAGCTGAGCATTTAACGTTCTTTAAATTATTTTTTACTAGAGCCCAATATCTTTCATTTGCTCGGAGTTTCGGACAATTTGATGGATTAGCCTCTTTCAGTAAAAACACTAACAATTTCTTTATCACCACACAATTGTTTTGTTGCTGTAATGAGGAGAATCGAGAACAGGTCAGAAGAAAATGGATTCACTGTATTTTCTTCGGAAAGGGAAAAGTCTTTTCAAAGGCAGTCATTCATGCATATTTCTGTGTTAATAGAACCAATTTTCCGCATATTAATATTGCTCCCAAAACAAAATTTTTCTTGGGAATTTTAAATTTTTTGATACACGATATTTTTCTGACATATTCCCTCTAGCATCTGCATTATAGAATTCCCGGCCAGGAAGTTAAAAAAAGTTAGCCTGTACAAACGTTTCATCGTCTGTTATACACTAATCATAATTAAGAAAAAATCGTCTGAAGAACTTTCACGTTATTTTTTTACCTCCAAATTCTTGTTTTGCGTTTCTATTAGGATTTTTTTTTCTATTTTATACGTCTTCAGACTTTTCTTTAAAATTCAAAACAATTAACTTTTTTTGACACTTTTCTTCCAGAGATGATTTCCTCTGAAAATCCTTTCTATTTTGTTTGAAACCTACAGCCTGAAGATACTATTTTTTTTCCACTACCAGGTTTTCATTCAGTGACCATGACTTCTTTGTATAATATTAAGACCCAAAAGACTGTATTTTTTGACACAACTGCTTTCCTAGCAATTGTTTTATATGACCGATGTAATATTTCATAAAAAATTTCAATTATGTGTTTTGGTGTTTTTTGTTCAATTTCCATTTTAAGAAAAACTAGTTTCGCTATAACCATGAAACATAGCACAGAATTATTTATTTTCCACCACATCAATGTTATAAGCCAAAGAGCATGCACGGATTTTTTCGTGCGCTGTCGTTATGTTTAAAATGTCTACTTGATTGTATCAAACAGATATACTTTTTCACTTGCTGGGTTTTAGTACTAATATTTTATTAAGATATTTAATTGAATCCATGCTATAGAATCATTCCATAAAAGTCATCTAATGAATTATATATAAAACCATATTAATGACATTATGGTTAAGATATAAGTAGTTCCGACCTGGATTTTTAGCTAAATCTTTAAAACATTAATCAAATACAGTATGTCAAGAAAATATTTTTACATTTAAGAAAAAATTATTATTTCAACTTTATTTTACAATATTTGCAAATGTTTATAACATTGCAAATTTTTTTGTTACATTTTGTTTTAGGTATATCTTTTTAACGGGTTTTACCAGAAAAAATTTCATTATGAATATAATTACGAAAATACAACAACAAAAACTACACATACCCTTTTATCTACCTGTCAAGAAAATGTTTTTACATTTGTGTTTTTTTCGCTATGTGAAACAATTTTTGAACTTTGGGATGTATTATTGCCAATAAATTGTCAGTGTGATAATTATAATCACATAGTACAAGAATATGTATTCAAATCCATGATATATATCACGAGTAATCCATAAATTATATATTAAATAAGTCAAGAGAAAAAACTCCAGATGATAAACCCATTCGGGGTTTTTTATAACCTCCAATTCGGGAAAATTGTTAAAGATATTATAAAAATGTATTCCTTATAAAGATACATACTTAATAAAATATTAAATCGATCCAAAATTCCCGTAATTGTAGTTGATATCTCTTAATATCCATCTTCTTTAAATATTTGGCAGAGTTAAACCTAGAAAAATTAAGAAAAATTTGAATATATCCACTAGGGCTTATAATAAAGTGCTGTGGAAAAAGCATATCAATTTTATCTTCCAAGAAACAATGAAAAAAACACAGATGGATTACAATTACAGATGGAAAACTACATGGAAAGATAAACTCTTATGGGGACAAAGTATTCAGCAATTATAATCATTCCCAATGATTTAAGTTTCCTGACATTAATGAGATATACATTAAACTGTAAGTAATCACTTCAAATTTAAAATTCTGCTCTCTAAATTTAACTTCGCTGCAAAATTTTAAAAATCGTAAATTTTTGGTTTAGTTTTTTATCACCGGATACTAATTATACAGCAAATGAATTTCCTATTTCGATTTTACCCGAATGATTTAAAATGTATGATTTCTTAGTTATTTTGTAAGATTTAGAAAAAGCCAACAACACTTTTCCTAATTTTAAAACAAACTTTGGAAATACAAGGCACTTAAAGTAGGTTTCAAACAATTTCGACCTTTTTTGAAATTCCTCATATATGTTATACATCTAGCTTCACAAACGCCTTTTAAACTAATTTTAAGTCGAAAAACCACAAAAAAACGGAGTTTTAGACATATATCAACCATTTATGAATTTCAATAGCAAAATTCTCGAAAGGATTTCCAATCGTTTGATATATACGTTAATATGGCAGTTGTTGGTGGGTTTCATAAAAGCCTCTCCGACGAAAATTGTGGAAATTACAAACGGAATGAGAAACTTATATATACCCTTTACACTCTTGGTGATGGGTTTAAAAAAAGAAATATTTTTTTCAACACAATTTTTTTGATATCTCAAAAGCTATTGAGCTGTTTAAAAAATGTTGCACATATGAGGGATTAACTTGGCGGTACTACGAATTAGATTTCTTTCGACATTTTATTAAACCAAATAAAATATTTCGTTCCCGAGATATGTTAAAATATGTATAAATCTGCCGATTTATATCGAAAACTAGATTTAATTAAAAAAGTGATTTGTTGGCTGGGAATTCCATTAAATAAGTGTATTTTAATTGCCGGATAAATCCTATGCCACAGGGGAAAACTGTTTGTTGCCCTGTGAGAGATCTACTGTTATGTCCATTCTCTCCTTCATGTTTTATCATCTAAATAAATATACAGATTTTATATTTAAATTATTCATATAAAAAGGAACATAATACATATGTATATGAAATATTATGTATAAACACCTACCACGATCACTTAAACTACTCCGTCGACCCAATATGATGCGTATCGTTTCCAAAATGCACATGGCCAATAAAATACTCGCCTCTCGTGTCAAAACATTCTCTGCATATTGCAAGTAAATTGGTTTCAACACACTGATGCACACCTTGAATGCAGCATACAGGCCGAAATAGAATGAATTTAAATACATGAGAATCTCATACATCAGACTGGCATTCATGTTTTTCGTCTTCACTTGTCCACTGGATGCAGGGAGCAAGTAGAACTAAAGGAATCAAGTATTGTCACCGTTTTAAAGACTTTATTTTTGCTGTTTTTTTCTTTTCCCTTTATGATGGAGGATAAACTTTTCAAAAGGATATTTATTTTCTTTTGTTTTTGTTGTTGTTTCTGATGTTTTATTATTGTTCCTTACTTTGTCGGTTTTTTTTTTCGATTTAATGCAATTTAATTCTATAAAAGGAGTGTTTAAAGAATTTAGGTTGAACACACTATACGAGCAGTTTAAAGGTCCATAGGCAATAGTTAATGTTGCGACTGCTGCTTGTGCTTTTTGCCGTTGTTGCTGATGTTTATTATAGTTATTCTTGTGGTTGGCCTCCTCGATTTTTGTCTTTATATGCACATGTACGTGTGTCTGTATGTGTGTGTATTATTGTTACAAGCAAAAATTACGTTGTTAAAATATCCTTAGGGAGTTTTGGCGCCCATACAAGGCTATTTAAAGTTTAGGCGTGAAGTCTAGTATAGTGTAAGTGTAAGAACCGCATTTAAGCAACAGTGGGTGGTAATACATGAAATGGCGCTTAAAAATTTTAGTAGATTTTTTTTTATTTTTGCTCTTTTTTTATTATTACGGTCTTTTTACTTGTTGTTTCTTCTAGTGAAAGAAAAAAAAAAAAAGAAAAACAAAATAATAGTAGGTAATAATGGATTACGTCGTTTATTTCATTTTAGTAGGTATTATTTTAATTATTAGTTGGGTATTATTAGGAATTTGTATTATTTTTCGCATATATGTATGTTATTTTTGTAGTTAGGATGGTCATCGTTTGCTTGTTAGTTGTTCCTGTTGTCATCAGTTAGTTATGTAGAAATAATTCAATGATGTACTTGTGCGATAAGTTATTATAATTGAAACACTTGTAGTTACAGTTAAGGATACTTTACTCAGTGTTTTTTATAAATATGTTTATTATTTAAAACATTTTTTCTACTTGGCTATACAAGTACATTTACTATATACATACATATCGTCACCTAAAATGCAAAAGAACGTAACCACTAAAAAATCAAGATGTTGGTTTTTTACTGTATTATAATGCACAGACCCAAACTACATCTACCGTAACATCAATTTATAAGCGAAACAGTTGTAAAATTTGTTCCATTTAAGAAAAATTTGGTTCGAAGATTGTTTTATGATTTATCTATTTATGCTTTAAGTGAACGAATAACAAATTTTACTTAATTGCTCAATTTTAAAACAAAAAATTTAAAATTCTGGTTACGGCCTTTTGCATTTTCATAATGTTTTTTGTTTCTGATGTAAAAAATGAAAAAGTGTGGTTACGGCCTTTTGCATTTTAGGTGACGATATGTACAATTGTAGTCAAAATAAATTAAAGTGAAATTTAAATTAAATTAGAATGCTCTATTCTACAATGTCCAATCTCCTACACTCTTCAACATCTATAGACAATGATGAGATTTACATTAGTTTAAACGTTTGTGTTTCAATTACAGGCACAATGAACACCTGTACCACTCTTGCCCTTGGAGCCACTTTGCATATTCTTCCATTGCATATGTATTTCAGTGATGGAAATAAATTTCATCATTAGTAATGCTGGACAACTATTAGCGTCGAACATTAGATGATCGTTAAAAGATGTGTTAATGTCTTACGATTTATTTACAAATACTTTTATCGATCAGTAGTAGGCGGAATTTCATGTTTTTTCTAGAAAATTTATCTATCAGAATCACAAATTTTAATGAAAAATTGCATCGATTTGTTAGTGCATATTTAATGGAAATTGCATATTTTGTGATATTTTTCATAATAATGCATTGAAATATTAATTTCATATTAATTTGAATATTTTTAATTTGTTTTAAACTTTTTTGCTGAAAAAAGTATTGTATCAGCTTAAATTTTATGGCAGCTGATCAAATGCGACTTAAACAAGTAACTAATCTTTACCAGCAGAATTATTAATTCAAATTTCCTGAATTAGTATTATTTTTTTATGAAAATTTTTACTTAGTGAAATTTGGTACGAATATTTCATTTAATTATAAATAAAGTTTATTGAATAAATATTCTATTTTTGTCTATAGTTGTCATTCGAACAGAAATTATTCGAAGAACAAATTTTGTATTCTTTTCGAACGAACAAAATTTTTCAATTAATTTGTTAAATTATTATATTGTACACAAATGCCTTTTTGAAATTATAAGTGAAAAAATTTTGTTAAGTTGGAAAATCCTGTTGAAAATTATTAAACATTTCTTTATTTGCGGTCTACACGAGCCTTTTTCTAGTTCGCACATTGAACAAAATGTTGGACGCACATGTATTTGGTTAGTGTGGACCCATAGTATAATTATAAAGTATACTCGTAAGAACAACTGTTTTAAAATTTTTTCATTGACATACCTAGCGGAACTGTCAAATTGTTTTTGTATCCATATGCAAAATTTTTTTGGAGTTTTTTTACTCTTTCTCTCCTTCATTCTCTCATTTTCCGTTCAAAGCATTTTGACATTATGTGCAATAGTTTTACACTAACAAAATACAAGCAATTTTTGTTTTTGTAGATGTGCGAGCACTTTCTAATTACGCTATGGTGTGGACCCAACTTTACTGTGCGGATTGCTCTGCCGACGTTTTTTTCTTGTGCGAACGTAGTGTAAGGATAAATTTCGGTTTACAATCACGGACACTAAAGTCTCAGTATTAATTGGAAAAAATTAGAATAGAATTAGAATTTACTAAACATTTAATCAAACGGGACACGTATAAGTTATTCTTAAATTATGGAATTTTCCAGTGCTTATTAATTTATTATTATTATTTTTTTTTTTTTTTTCAAATATTCAACAAAAACTGAAATAAAAGTATATGCAAATGCATTATTTTTGAGGATTTCCATTTATTATTTATTTAAAAAAAATTATTTAATTACACTGGTCGACAAAAAAAAATTTCCTTCAAAAAATAAAAATAAAATATGTGGACTAGAACTCGAATCTGCTTTCAGTTCTTTTTCCCATCAGGTCGAGATTTGTTTATAGGCGTGTCTAATATTGCGCCCTAAATAAGCTGATTACTCGAATATATTTCACTATAACTCGAGAACGGTATGCACGATTTATATAAATGATACGCCAAATTATGCAGAATAAAATTGGCTTTAAGTCGTTTTACTATAAAATTTTTATTCGCTTAATAGTTTAGGAGATATTTTGAAATAAGTGTCCGAAAAAAATTTTTTTCATGCCAAATTCAAGATTTCTTTTTTTTACTAAAACTTTTTAATACCACATTTATACATACGTTCGAAATCTTTTTTTAATAAGATTTTGATGAAACGAAATCTACCCTCTTTATATTACCAATTTCCACAGTTATGTAGATTTTGTTTGACGTCTGGATTCTGAACAGATTATTAACATTCACTATAAATTATTAGTGAGTTATATTTTCCATAAAAACTTTTCTAATTTAAATTTTGTAATTAATTTGAACTAAAATTTGTTTTGTTTACCGTTTAATTTTAATTTTATAAATATTTATTTTTATTCAAATGTCATTTTTATTGAGCACATTGTTGTATTTCACTAACACACTGAAAGAAAAAAGTGTTGGATAACGATATGTTTCCAAATCTAGTTTATTTTTGTGAGATTTTGATAAAATCTCGTTAGAAACTAGATTTTGATTTGTATGAAAAATCGAATCAAAATCTCATAAAAACGAGTAGATTTCGATTAAAATCTCATTTAAACTAGATTTTGAGCATATGTAAATGTGCAATAAAAGAGAAAACAACAAAAATGTTTCAGTTTATCATCTTTATCTCAAAGCTGGCAAAACTACAAGTAAATAAAACCACGTATCATAAAAATTGATGCACAAATCTTGATTGCATTCACAGTTAAGTGCATACCTACAGTTAAGTGTTAAGTCTTAAATAAAAAAATAGGTGGACTAGATGGAATAGATTTTTTTTATGGGCATGACTACTACGACCCCGCCATTAGGCAGTCACACTTGTATAACTCGAGAACGGTTTGTTCTATTAAACTCCAATACATAGCGACTTAAATTGCCTTTAAGCTGAATTTACATAATTTTTTGTTCAGTTAATATTTCCGTAGTTATTTGGTAATTTGTAGCAAAAAAAAAAAAAAATAAAATCGTGAAAATTTTGATCCATAACTCTGAAATTCTTGAGCGAATAAAAAATAGTTTTGACATACTTTGAAGACAATTTTCGTATGCATCTTTTGGTGTATCATTTATCAATCTGTAAATCGTGTAAACAGTTCTTGAGTTATAGTCTAAATTGGACAAATCATTCTCGAGTTTTATAGTGAGTCCGCTGAATAAGGTGATGATATTAGTCATGCCCATAAAAAAACAGTACGTGATATAAAAAAAGTGAATGCAGATCCTTGTTTAACTCGTCAAAATTCACTTAATTCACCTATTTTTGTTTCAAGAAAAAATAAAAAATATTAATTTTTTTCCCACCACTGTATTTCTATACAATTGTATGTAATATGGGTATTTTTAATTAATAAAATCAAGATTTATGCATCAATTTTAAAGATACAAGCCTTATTTTATTCGCAGCATTACCAGCTTTAAGATACAGATGATAAACTGAAACATTTTTGATATTTTGATTTATTAAAAAAAATTTAGTAAGAAAAAAATCTAAAATTTTGCATGAAAAGTTTTTTTTGCACTTATTTCAAAATAACTTCGAAACTATTAAGCACATAAAAAAAAATAAGTTTGTCAATCGCACACACCGTTCTTGAGTTATGAGGAAATATACCGAAATATTAGGCATGCCCATAAAAAAATCCAGATCTGATGGAAAAAAACTGAAAGCAGATTCGTGTTTAGCACATCAAAATACATCAAGTCCAACTATTCGTATATGGTGTTGTATTTTTTTGTCGACCAGTGTTATTTATTTGCAAAGAAAAAGAATTAACACAAAATTTATTTGGCAACATATATATTCATTTTGCAATATTTGTATTTTAAATAAGACTCAAGTTAAACGTAGTATAAAACTTATTTGTATACATTTGTTTTACAGTTTTGCGATTTGGACAAAATAAAATGTTAAACACGTATAGGAATTCTTCAGATTTAAGTGTCTAACTTCATATTTTTTTCCCAAATTGGTTCTAGTTTTCGTTTTAGTAATAATCAATTTATTCAATAAAAATTAATAAATCGGAAAGCGATTAAATTATGTCCTTTATATGTATATATTTTTTTTTTTTTTTTTGAATCTGTTTAATTTGTTAGAGTTCAACTCAATATGTCCACATCCCAAAATTCTCGGTATTATTTTTCAATTTTTGTCAAATTTTAATGTATTTTAAACTTGAATTTAAATTTAATTAAAAGAAATTAAAACGAGTTTAAGGAAAATTAAATGGAAAGGAAATTGAAGTAGCAAACTCTTCATTATTTGTTTTAACTCAGAGGATTTGTTATTATCGAGAATGTTGTGAATAAAATTGTCCAATGATATGCAGGTTTATTGAATGTTAACTTTTTTTTTAAGATTTTGTATGTCATTAGTTTTTGAATTTCAGGTTTGACAAATATTTCTTCTTTAATTTTGTCCTTCACAGTTAAGCACGTTAAAGATATTGTTTATGAGGAAAAGTTCCATATCTAAAATGCTTCAATACGTGAGAACTCGAAAACTAGAACCAATCTTGAGAAATTAATACCATATTTGAATACAGCGCACCAAATAAAATGAATATTAGTTTTCATCTTTTCTTGTACAAAAGTAAATGGAGTAATAAATTTTTTAGTTATGCTTGATTTAAAAAACGAAATAGATTTAAGATAAAAAAAAAATAATGGAATAAAAATAAAAAAAATACCTCTTGAGGAAAAAAATTTATTAGTTCTACAACTATTTCCAGAATACAGTCACGCTGATTTTGTTCGTTATCGGGAAATGTCCGTCTATGGGATATGGTACATAATATTTGTTTACAAGGGGTAATTCCGTACTATATCTTTTAATTCCAACATTTAAGATTGATTGTAATGAATTAACTTATAAATATACATATTCTTATTTATACATATACATATATCGTTAACTAAAATGCAAAAGGCCGTAACCACTTAAAACTCAAATATTTGTTTTATTTACTGGTTTATAATATACTGGCCCAAACTATATTTATACAAAAAATTTCATGTTCATATCTTCAAAACTTAGATTAGTATTTACATATAAATGTCTAATAATCGTAACATTAATTTCATAAATGAAATAGTCGTAAAATTTGTTCCATTTAAGAAGAAAAATTTTATTTGAAAGGTGTTTTATGATTTATCTACTTATAAATTTTATTTTATAGAATTTATGGCTACAGTTCGATCTCTCCGTTTTCGTACCATTTTCCTAAATTTACTTTCTAAATTTAGTAATTTTTCCTACGCGAAAAAAAGGTCAGAATTCTTTCAATAGCATTTTTACTTTTTTACTTGAGAAAATGGTGTTGGTAGACTGGCCTCGATCTTAAGCAGCACCCAATTACTCTTTTTATATGACTGATGACAATTTCGCCCTGCTTGTTGTGCAGAATTTCTATGCCCTTTGTTCAAAAAAGTTCTCAAGATTTGTAGGAATCTTTCGCCACTGTGTTCTCATCGAGACTGTGTTTAGGACATAAATAACTAGGACAGCATCTGTTTTTAGGGATCAAGTTTTCGTTTTCTCTTTTCTAGTATGAAGAATTTTTAATCAAAGTTCACAGAAAAAAGTCACCAATTAACAAATATATATGAAAATAATTCATTCAATTATAAACTTGTTTAAATTTGCACCTCTCACCAAAATGATTATATCAATTACTAAAAACTATAAAAAATACAAAACAGAAAAAAATTCCCAATTAATAAATTAATTAAATCAATCAAGTAGATGATTGAATGAATTAAAAATGTTAAAATCATACAAAAAATTATTTTTATTTTATTTTTTCTTGAATATATTTATTAAATTTTGCTGCAAAATTAAACAACTGAGTTAATTGAAAAAAAAGACGGTAATAATTTTTTCTGTGTTAAATTAAATGAAATTAAAAATATATATACTTTTTGGGGTCTTAGATGAATATTGTAGAAATTACAAACGAAATGACAAACTTATATATACCCTTTACACCTGTGGTGAAGGGTATAAAAAAGTAAATAAAGATGAAATATGAATGCAAACACGGCCAAAAATTAAAATAAAAAGCATTTCATTATATAATATTTGGTACATTTTGCCTACGAGAGATGTTTTCTTTAAAAACATCTGCCTAGCGCAGATTAATTTATTCTGAAAATGCCACCTAAACTGTGGGACCTAAAAAATTGTCCACCTACCGGAGCTGTCCAGCTATGGCAGCTGTCCGTTAAGGGAGCTTTTACTGTATATGAAAATAGCCTGTATTTATTCTAGTTTGGCGTAACGACCATTGATTTTTACTTGAAATTGTCACTAAGGTTTTGTCCCGAGAATTCCCGGTACGAATTTCCCTGACATTTTGCAAAATTTTCATCGAATACACTAAAATTTGACGGAAATTGAATACAAAGTTTTAAGGACGAGGGCACGAAAAATGAAACAGGTATTAAGACTCGAATTCAGAATCCTAAATAACAATAGGAACCACTTTTTGATGAACAAGTTCAGAACATTGTTTACCTACTTGTGTACATGCAAATGATAATGGAAATCTCAAAGTTCATAATTTACACTCATTTAGGTGCAAAGTATGGACCTTAAAAGCAGTTTGCTAAATTACGTTTTCGCAGAAAATTAAAAACAAAAAAATATTCCCTCGAATTACAAGAAACTTCAACAAAATTATATAATCTAAATTAGTTCAAATAAAACCTAACGAAAGGTCAGGAGCATCCGAAATCTTTATTGATCGGGCATTACCAAATTTAATGTCTTTTTAAATATTTGGATTAAATCCGTAACACAGTGGGTTACACGATAGCGAAAATGGTGATTAATTCGGGAAAGCTTTAATTTTAAAAATACAACTTCTTTATAAAGGGATACTTATAAATATATAAAATACTACAATTTAAATTAAGCATAGATTGGAAAACAATTTTTTTTTTTTTGGAAATTTTTACAGCTATTTTTTGTTTTTCTGGGAAAATGGGCTTAATTTAGACTTTTGAACTAAAAGTTATAAATTAATAAATCAAATTGCAAATTTAAGAATACTTATTATAATTTAAAGAAAAAAACTGACAATTGCGTTTTATATCAGAATTAATTTATTCGAAATATTAAAAATTAAGACATTTTTTTTTTTTTTTTTTTTTTTGTTTAATTTAAGATATATTTTTGGCAATTAACATATTCCAACTAACAACAAACGTAGTAAAAATGCGTTTAAGGAGTGAGATCGAAAAATTCTTAACATACATAATATTCAATAACTTGGAAACGGTCGGTCTTAGAGTTTTCATTCTTTTTTAGACATTTAATAATTTAGCACAGATCACACAAATATATAATTTTTATGGTTCTAACCACTAATTATAAAATTGTGGACCTTTCTTTGGAGATTTGATAGTTGCTTCAGTCACTTTTTTGGAACAGTGTGCACATCTTCTGTTAAAATCTTCGGTATTTTAGGACACCTTTTTTGTGCTCTTGAATTCATTTTTCACAAGAGCTCAATATCTCTCCACTGGTCTAAGCTATCGACAATTTTGAAAATTGACCTCACTTGGTACTAAAACTATGTTATTGATTTGGTACCACTCCAGAGCTTTCTTACCGTAGTGACATGATACTAAATGGGTCCAAAAATGTGTGGACACGTTGTGCTTTCTCAAGAAAAGAAGAAGTCTTTTTGCAAATATTCCTTTATGGATATTTTGGTATTTATAGATCCGAATATATCAAATGACTTTCCTGTTTTGCCGCAACTGCAAAAAGCTTGTCATACCATGAATTTTGTAAAAAATTTTTGCTGCCTGGACCTTAAATTTATCTCTAACATTGCTTCGACCATTAGCAATAAAAAATATTGAGATACAAGCTGCGAAGATTCTGCCAGCATCTACGTTTCTTCGTCAATTATACAGCTTGAGTATTTTTGTATGAAATTTGGTTTTAAATTCCGAGTCCTATTTTTGGCTTGTAATTTTTTTTTGCGGAATTCCAGTTTGGAATTTTTTGAACTTTATATGTTATCAACTTTCCCATTAGCTTTAAATTTTCGCACCAAATATTCGAAGCAATGAGAAAACTGAGCTGATTTTCTATCAGATGTGTTTGGAGTTCCTTTCAATATCGCTTCAATTTTCTGGCCTTCCCAATATCATGTGGTCCTTTTTTCTTACCGAACAAGGTTTCACATCAATAGTCAAATTCTCCTGGTACTGTTTAATAACATTAGAAACGGTTTTACGGACGACATTTAATTCTGTGTCCAATTATTTGTAAGACCTATTTGGATTTTTTGAAATTTTTTAATAACTTGTAGGACGTAAATCTTTTTCGTCACTTATTTTGATGAAAATAAGAACAAATTAACATGGTTGTTATTAAAAATAATAACTGAAGTATTTTTCCATGATAACTAGATCAAAAAAAATTTTGAATATTGATTCCGAAAAAAGTTATGAGGCAAAATGTGTGTTAAGATTTTTTCGATCTCACTCCTTATTATTAGCGATTTAATAATTACACTGGTCAACAAAAAATCCTCCCCCATAAACAAATAGTTGGACTTGATGTTTTTTGATGTGCTAAACATGAATCTGCTTTCAGTTTTTTTCTATCAAGTCTGGATTTTTTTTATGGGCGTGTCTAATATTTCGCCCGTAGTAAGGCCATTACTAAAGTAAGTCATAAGATAATATAATTTATATATAGCTTTTAATTGCTTTTTAATCTCTAAAGTTGCATTAAATGCAAAATCGTACTTTTTTCGAACGCCATATTAATTTTGATATAGGGTATTAAAGCAGCTACAGATTGACATGTATCATCAAAAATTTTAATTAGCGCCTTGGGTGTGCCTCGACGATTAATGTTAAACTAAAAACATCGCGTTCTTAGCCCATGAAAACCGTGGTTGAATATTTTTAGTGAAATTTTATTTTCTGCGTAAGTAAATCGCAAGAACTTATTTCAGATTAAAATTGTCTTATAACGCCAAAATCTGCTACAAAAAAAATATGCAAAATATCTGATTTTTTTTAAATAACTATATACTTTTAGCAAATTAATATCTTAAAATGCCATAATGATTTTAAAATGTAATTTGGAAACCTTCTTTGATAACGCGATACTATAGCTTCATTGAAATAATGTTGCGAGTGTGGCTCGCAAAAAAGGCACCTCTTGGAGCCATTCACATTTTTTCTCTCCAAGTTTGGTTACCTCCTACAGTATTTCTGTTGAAGGCACATTAACGAGATATATGTCAAATGATGCATAATTTCAAGAGCTGTTTGGCTCTATTTTGAATTTTGCAATACCCGAAACGTCGTGAAATTCCTAGTGAAAAAACTGCAAAATTTTAAAATTTGGTTTCACGACTTTTTCACAACACAATTTGACACTGGTTAATGGCAGTCTAAATTAATCCATGCTGGTCTTTTTCTACAAGTGTTTATAGTCTGCATTAGAAGAATTGAACAATTATGTTAAAATCCGCGATTACAGCAATCAAAATAAAGAAAAAAAAACTTCTTAGTTTCAAACACTTTTTTTAGATTTTTTGACTTTGAGTGCTTGCCGGCACTATATGGAACCGTTTCAGGTCTTGAATTTTTGTTCTGTTACACCATCAAGTGTTGTTAACATAATTGCGTCAAAAGTTATTTAAAAAGATTAGAAGTTAAAAAAATATGTTAGGTTTAAGGTCGGTTTCATAAAGGCAAACGTAAAATGAGAATTGCCTATTTTAAGGATATGAATTTTAAAAAAAATTACCAAAAATATTTATATAAAAATTTGGAATACATATCGTCACCGAAAATGCAAAACAACGTAACACCACTTTTCACAACTTTACAGGAGGCACTAAAAACTTTATAAAATCTAAACAAATTGTCCTACAAACAAAATTTTTGGATTATTACATCCTTAAATATTGCCTAATATATTGATGGTGAATAATTTAATTTTTATTAAATATTTTTTAAGTTATGTGGTTTACGTTTTTCAAGATTTCAATTTTGTGAAGCCAAAAAAACGTAACATCAATAACAAGTTTACAAAATTTGTATTTAAAAGAATTTTTGATCACTTTTACTTCAAAATTTTAATAGTTATTATATTTTTAATAATTTGCAATCTAAATTCGTAAAAAAAAGAACAAATTTTTTTTTTTTTTTTTTTTTAACAAATGTGATGTTACGTGGTTTTAACTTAAGAAAATTATTGGCCTCGTTAATATAATCGTTATTTTTTAAGCTACAAGTCTGAAAATTTGTGATCACACGTATTTTGGAAAAATAAACTATATTTTATCAAAAAAACAAATTTGAAAATTTTGATGTTACGTTGTTTTGCATTTTCGGTGACGATATGTCTTCCTTCACAAATAAAGTCTTACTCATAGATTATAACATAGATATGAAGTTTAAAAAAAACTCAATTGAAAAAAATTACTCAAAAAGGCACACGTACTACAATTGTTTTTGTTTTCAATGAAAAATTTTACTAACACATTCTTAGACTTAGGTTTTTTTGACAACCGACTTAGGTTTTTGAAAACTGAACTTCATATCTTTTTTATAATCTATGGTCTTACTCGTGAAGTTGTTGTATGCATTTAAAAAAATATTTATACCTTTAAAAAAAATTGGAAAAAAATTTATTTGAAATTTCATAAATTTAGTTTTTTAACAATCAGCGATAATTTTAAAAATAATATTGAACTTTGTGAGAGTTTAGCAAAAAATGTAGACAATATATTTGAATAAATTTTACAGTTAGTGATGACGCATTTTATTTTCTATTACTCAATACCAAAATTTATTATAAAATAAAAATTCAAATATTTAATTAATCCTCATTATCAGTACTGTTCAACCCAACATGGGACATAATCAGTGTAATTTTTAAACTTCTTTGGTTCATATATAAAAGTAGCTGCCACATGAATCAATATTGTTGAAACGCAAATCGAGAATATTAAGGAAAAAACTCACGGTTAAAAGCCGGCAACCCTCCACAAAAATCCCTTCAAATCCTGGTTTGACGACAAACAAAGTTATGTTAAGTATTTGGTGGGATTGGAAGAAAATTATCCATTATGAACTCCTACAACCTGAAGGAAGCAATAAAAAAAAAAAAAAAGAGACCAGAGTTGAATATCAAAAAAGGTGTTTATTATAAACGCCTTAACCCTTCCAAAAATTGACTGCACTTGGAAGTTTAGCTCGCACTGTCTGACTACCATTTGTTTCGGTCTCTGCAAAACTCTATTGCAGGCGCGGATCCAGCCAAAGCATTTGGGGGGGGAAATTTTTTTATCATCACTGGAAAAATTATGTTTTTATATATAGTTTTAGAACTATTTAATTTTAACCAATTTTTTTTTTGACAGAAAACTGGTTATTTATAATTATTTTTAATTACAAACAAATATGCAAAATTACAAATATGTATTTAAATAAACATTTCTCAGAGAATATTGAAAGGATTTTAATTATGAAAGCCGTGTTTTTACTTCTGTAATACTACTGAATAGTTCAAAATAAAATAATTTAAATAAAGAGTGCATCATTAGAAAAACACAAAAAGCTAAGCTATTTAGATCTGGACAGGATGTCAAGCACACTAGGGAATGGTTAATCGATTTCGATTTTAGTCGATTTTCATGGGAAAAAAAGGTCGGTTATTTGCAATCGATTTTATGTCAACTATTTTATACTGAAATCGATTATTTAGTTTCAAAAATCGGGTTTGTTTTAAAAAGTTAAAAGAATATGTAGAATTATAAAAATCTTATAAATTAAAATTTTTTGGTTGGTAATAATAAAGTTATGTCCGCTTTTTTAAACATAATTTGGCGGGAATAAAATTTAAAAATGCACCCAAGTGGAGTTTGCCAATAGAAAATGAAAAAAAAATCCCAAAATTTAATTCGCAAAAGATCTTAGTATTTTTACATATCATTCCTAGCTGGGCAGTTGGCTAAACAATAGTCTAAATCCTCTGAAAGAAAAAAGAAATAATAAAACAATTTATCCTAATATTAATGAAATTGCTCGAGAATATCAGTACCGTGTGAACTTCTATTCTTGAAGGATGTCCTTATAATAACCCAGCAAAGAAACAGGCTTAGTAGTGAACATAGCCTTTTTACAAAGCTTTACTGAAGAAGATTGGTTTGATGGATAAATAAAATATTCACAGATTTCTTATATATTATATACATAACTTTTATATTTGTGACCTGAATATTTGAAATTATTTTATAGGTTTATTTTTTAATTTTTAGATGTTTTTGATACACTTTTGACTTTATCAATAAAAAATCGACTTCAAAATAAAATCGATTTTGGGGACCGATAAAACGATTTTGAAAATCGAAATGAAAAGAGTTGATCGTAAAATCGAAAATCGAGTTCTGACATTGTTTACCATTCCCTAAAGCACACTGAACTATCTCTTCGTTATGTGAGTAATTTTTAAAATTTATTTTTTTACTTAGATGAAAATTTGAAGTTAATCTGATAACACCAAAACAAGTATCCAATAAATCACCAAAATTATTATATCAATCACTAATAACTACAAAAAATGAAAAATAGAAAACATTTTTTAATTAAAAATTTATTAAATCAATCAAGTAGATGATTGAATGAATGTGAAATAAAATCTCACTTAAATTTAATTTTTACTGGAATATATTATATGTCAACTGGAAAATATACGCTAATAATTTTTTCGGCAAAGAGGAGCCCGTGAAGAAAATCTAGTGAAAATTATGTAAATAAATCACTTTATAAAATTTCATACTATTTCAGTCTGAATGTTTATATTCTTGTAGTTTTACTCAAAAAACAATCTTCTTGAGTACATCACCAACCAATTTTCGAGAAAATTCGAAAAAACAATTTTCAGATTAGTTGCTGAACTAAAAATCTCGGAACTCCCTAAATTTTAGATTTTTTTTATTAGGAAAAACATACCTTTTAACTATATTAAAATACTTTTCTATTTTACGTATTTCTTTTTTAAGTCTTAATGATATTTTGTTTACAATAAAATGAGATGTCAATATTTAAAATCGTTTAAAAACTAAAAAATTTATTAAAAACAAAAAATTTTTCATTTATTTTAAGCAAATTATTTAATTTTAAGCTTTATTTGTAGCATACCTTCTGGGGAATTTCACATAAAATCGAATAAGTTCTTCAGTTTTTATCTAACTAAAAAAACTAAATCTTGCTATATTTACAACAAAAATCTTTTTAAATTGATTGCATATTTTTTGTTGACTTTTACAGAAAAATTCTAATGCATTGAATCACCAAAAATTTCAAACCAAAGAAATAAATACGACAATAAAATTGATTATTCTACTTTCAAAATATCTTAATAGAAAAAATACAGGACCCTAAAAAATTTAAGCATAACTCCAAAATTTTATAAGCTTTATTTATGATGCTATTTATGTCATTTCCCGAGTAATTTTTCAACGCTATAGGGTGTATTTAAAAATTAATTTTTGAATATGAAAATTTTTCACACAGGTGTGCGAAAAAGTACAACAACTCTTCAGGAAAGCAAGAGAAATTTTTAGAAGGTTTAATAAAATATTAAGCGAAAAGTAATATTTTTGTTATCGTCCTCTAGGAAAATGGTAGATATTTCTTGGGAAAATGTTAAATTAATAGTTTTATTTAAACAATTTTTTTCTTAACACAAAATTGTGAATATTTTCAATAAAAATAGTTTAAAGTTTTTTCTTAATTTTTAGGCCTTTACTATTTTATTTATAAATTAAATCTGTGTAGTGAACCAAAATTTCTATCATATGTAAAATTTATTAAATCTAAAAAAATATTATATTTTTTATAAAAGAGCTGGGAAAATTTTGTGTTATTTATTAATAAATGGATTTATAAAATAAAACATATTTTTCATAAAGTCGAAATTTTTAAGTAACATTAGTTAGTGTAATTTTAATATGACATGAAACTAGCACTTATACACATTTTTTTTATTTTATTTTTTTTTTTTTTGACATATAAGTTTTTAATTGTATGTAAAGTTTAAGCTTGAATTTAATGAAAAAATATATAGGAATTGCATTTCCTATATTTTTTTCTATTTTTAAAAACCCATTTATTTGCTTTAAATTTTTCGAAGAAAAAATACGATAAATATTTTTTTCTAAACATAGTTTGGCCATTCCTAGACTATATTGAAGATAAACTCATTCTGCCTTCATTTATTTTCACTAAAGAAAATTTTCCTTAAAGAATTTTTAATTTTTCCTTTTCCTATTGTAAATTTTTAATTTTTCTAAGGTCGAAAATCCATTTTGGGGGGGGAAATTTCCGATTTTCCCCCCCCCCCCCGTGGATCCGCGCCTGCTCTATTGATGGTAAAAATCAATTAGCCGATACAAAAGTTCTTCTGCATTTTACTTACATATATATTCTTAGAGACTCATTCAGTACAACAAGCACTCGTTTAAAAATAAAATTGGTACGAAAACTTAAAAAAAGGATTAGTAATTTTCAAAGTAAATTCCCAAACCATTCGATTGTTGTACTATATCAGGCCCTTATTTCAAGACATTTATAGTCATGTTGTTTAAAACAAGGTTGTTGGATTGATTCGAAAAATTCTCACAAGTTACAGAAAACGAGTACTGGATCTTGCTGATCAAGGCTAAATATTTCCCAACTTGTCATGAGTTAAGAGCAATGCCATTTACAATCAAAAGCTACATTAGTGGTGATAATAATGCTCCTTTTCACCTTCCTCTAGTCAGTATTTTTTCAGAAATCCATATTTCAGGTTCGAGATGTTAACTCGACTGTTAAGCATAAGAACTATTCAGATGGTGTCCACATTATTACGAGATTACATTAAAGATTTAAGGATGGGATTAATTTAAAAAAAATTGTTATGAATATGGCAAATAAAATTAAAAGATTTTAAGCTTTCCAAAAAAGTTCAGGTAAATAACGTTTATAAATAGTTATGCCACTGTTGTAAACTAGCTTAATAGCTACTGAGTTGTTCATTTTTTTCATTTTGAAATTTTGGTGCTAAATTCAAACAAATTAATTTTGTTAATAAGTATGAGCGTCTTTTTTTAGGGTATTAATTTGTGTATTTTTGTAAATAATAGAAACACATTATTAATAAAAGGTTATTAGTAAACAGAAGTGTTGAACTAGGTCACACTTTTTTTGCTCATTCGATCAGTTGTCTTTTAATTATCAGCTTATTATGAAAAAATTTCCGGTATTTCGGTATAATTAATTTTTTCTTTTACAAAATAAAACCCTAAAAATGTAATTGTTGATTATATACCATTTTCTTACTGGCAAATGCCGTTCAGTTTTCTGAATTTAAATTTTCGCTTTAACTTATACATCGAGCAAGAAAAATATCGGACTAATATATTTAGACTTTAATTTTAATGTTTGTCCCCAAATATTTCCCGTAGGGCGCTCGTGAATTACGTAGACCTTTTGTATACAATACCAAGATGAAAGTACACAATTTCATTTCACTGTCGTTCACTACGCGGTTAAGATACAACAAATGCCAATAGAACAAAGTTATTTGTATTATTAATTATTTTCTTTTTTTAAATTTCACTTCTATTATTTTGACCGTTACTGTATAAAATGTATGTATGTGCAAGTTAATGGGAAGGGTAAAGTATATTCGTCTCTGTGTATGTGTGAGTGAGTTTCTGACAAAAGGTTGCCTAGGGAATCTTCATTTTAATTTTGTTATGGTTATTTTTATTTAATTATATATGAACATATATATATTTTTATTATTAATTTGTTAAGTAATATTATTTTCTTAGAATATTTTAAAACTAAATTTTTATTAATCACTTTTCACTCGAATATTTTTTTCATTATTTCACTTGATTGATACGCACCAACTCACTCACAGTGTGTGGTGTTTTTTTTACATACTTATATCTATATTTCTATTCATTCATATTTTTTCTTCTTTTATTTCATAATTATCGTTTATGTTTTATATTTGTTTTATTTCATACTTATTTTTTTATAATTTTTCTCCTTTGATTTTTTGTTAATGTAGTATTGTAGAGCAACTTTTTAAGAAAAAATCCCAAAAAGTTTATATTTAAACATGTGATGTATTAATTTTTCCATGTCAATTTTACTTTTCCATTTTTTTGTTTTAGACATTAAAGAAAAGTATTCATCAATGATTGTTTTTAATTTCGATTGATTAAAAAGGTCTTTAGTAATAATTAAATATGATTATTTACAACAATTTTATTTGTTTTCACTGTCTTTAAATGATTTTCTATAAGTTTAAAGTTTTTCGTTTAAAATTTCTGGTAAAGAATGATTTTTTTCTTGTTTAGTACAAAAATAACTATACTCTACTGTATTGTATTTATTGAGCTGTTGTTGTTGCTGCTGCTTTTTATGTTGCCTCGTAAATGTATGGACTTGTTTTCTTTAGTATTTTATTTTTCTTTTCACTTTTTTAGTCCATTTTCATTTTGTTTTTTTGTCTGTTTCGTTAATCAATTCCAAAATTTGTTTTACTGTTACTCTCTGCAAGAAAACTCACAAAAATACAAGCACAGACTCACACATATTTGTATATTCAGGCTGTCATTCTACACAACATACACTGTTCCAGAGACAATTTATAAAATAAACCGTTAAAAGAAAATAGATTTCACTCCAAAATAGAAAAGAAAACAAATATTTAAATGTCAATATTTAGAGCACAGACATAAGAATTCGTTGTTTTATTTTTTTTTTATCGAATTTTAGCCATATATTTATTTAAAAGACCATTGAATCCTTCTTTATAGTTCGCGATTTTCTTTAAAACTAATTAATAACGGTAGTTTGATTTTATGTCATCACGATTATAAAATATCTCTATACATATGTATGTATAAATAACTGTCACCTTGCTAGAAAACATTTTGTTTTTATGGTTGTTGCTGGTATTATTGGTATGCAAGTTAAATAAGACCCAACCAACAAAAGAAATTTCATTTAAATTTTTGTTCCCTTTTTATTCAAATACACACTCTCACATAACTTTCATAATGGAATTTTGTTTGTATGTATTCCTCCTTCATCATCCAGCAACACTATATTATAGACACACATGACCCTAGCCCACCATTATTCCTATTGTTGGTTTTTGTAGCTAACTTAGCTCTACAAACCACAAAAACAAGACCAAAAAAAAAAAAAAATAACTAAAAAAGTTCATTTGCTTTTTAAAAATTTCCCCCCAATTTATTTTGTTTTCTTTGCCCGAAAAAAGTACTTCTTGCTTCCACCTGAGAACATTATTCTCTTTTTTTCTTTTTGTATATTTTTGGTCCCCCCACCCACTAGTTTCCTTTGTTTTTTCATTTTTTCTATTCTGTTGTGTTTTGACATTTGCTTATTTGTTCTTCGTTTTTTCCAGTTACATGTGTTTTAGTTTTTTATTTATTTTCTGCTTTCGCCAGCCATTGTTTTTTAAAGTACTGTTAATGCGCATCCGCTGTAATTTTTCTTTTTTGCTGTCACTACAGTTCATTTCATTTTGACAATTCTAAAATGTCATATTCAAATTGTTTGTTTTAAGAGGTTATAATTCCGGTGGTATCCCTAAAATACAGTGTATAACAAACAGTGCTGATATTACCAGGTAAATTATTTACCTTAACAACAGAGTCAGTTAAATTGTTATACCATTGTAAAAAATATCTTTATTAGTCGATTTAATTCACAATTCAGTTTTAAAAATTATACGAATATAATGAAATTTTTTACTAAAAACATTTCAAAACTAATTGTGAAAGTCGACATTTATAGATTAATGTAAATTATATATCAGTTGTTTTATTCTGGTTTTAATGTAGGGTTACATTATTCGTCATGTCGCATCGACAGCCATTGTTTTATTGTTGTAAAAATTGCTGTTACAACAAAAAATAATAATAATAATGGTTGTCGATACGACATGACGCCTAGTATAAACCTACATTTATTTTATAGTTTTTTATCCGTTTTCGATTTTGTAAGATTTGTTTGACAAAAAAAAAAAAAAAAAAAAAACGTTTAGAAAAAAACGTACACGCAGAGAAAAAACATTTCTCAATATAGTTGCCCCAACAATATTATTTTCATTGCAGAGAAATTTTTCCGTCGCAAACATTCTTATTGTTGAATATATTTTATTTTAAAAACAATTTAGTTGTAGCAATTATACATTTGTTCTCAACTCACAATTATATTGTTGGCACAACATGTTAAGCAATAAATATATATTAATATAAATAAATAAATATATATTAATATAAATTAGAACTACATTATTGTTGTTAAAATTGCATGTGCAAAAAAATATTTTCAATACCTGAATATATTATTTTGTTTGTAATTTTGAATTGAAAACAAAATGTTTGTTTTGTATTGGCAACAATATACATTATTAGTACTTCCCAACAAACCAAATGATATCGTAATGATATCATTACGATATCATTTCGGTGATATAGAAGCCCGAGAATGATATCATTTATAATTCTAAAATGATATAGGTTGCTTTCTAAAAGGTACACTCGAAAATGATATCATAATTTTTGAAAATAACGATATTAGTAATGATATCATTAAATTTAAGCAGCGCGATAGTTTAGCAATATATTGAAAAATATAAACACAAATATATGCTAAGATTGGATCAATATATAATATTATAAATATGTTTTCAAAAATTAATAAAATAGCCATAATAAACCAATGTTCATACAGCTCCAAATCATTTTGCATGTAATACGAAACTTTTGCAATCCGAATACAAGTCCCCCTTTAAATCCGGGCTGATATTGGTTTCTTCATCTTATACGCGTTAATTTTTTGCAATTACACTAATTTTAGCTGTAAAAATTCAATTCGCATATAAAACATAACATAAAATATTTTTTTGATACAAAAATTTTCAATTTAATTTAATTTTCCTGAAAATGTTTGAAGTTTTTTTCTAAGGAAAATATAATTTCGATATTTTATCATATAATTTTAAAATTATGATATCATAAATGATACTGTATCGTTTCTTGGTTTGTTGGGTTGACAATAAGTATACTTGTTGATTTTTATTCAGTTTAGTTAAAAATATATTAAAAAAATATGCTGAATGTATATTTAAAAGTGAATTATTTAAAATAAATTATTTTAATTAAAGTTAAATTAAATTCATATTGTGAAAATATTTTAAATGGATAATATACAAAGAAAACTACATAATTGGTTATCTTCAGAGTGCTAAAAAAAAGTGTTAGCTTGTACGAGTATTCAAGAAATTTCTTAGTTTTCATCGTTCACAGGTGATAAATTTATCTTTTTATACCAAAGTGATTTATTTTACATAACTAAATTACAATTAATTATAATTAATTTTAATAAAAACTTCCATACGATTTATTAATTGGCTTTTATTTATTTTTAGGCATAATAATTGTTTCTCGACGCTAAGTACAGTTATTATGATTCAACATATTATTGCTGTATACATGAATCAAGTATATATACAACAAAAATATTGTTGTAGATCAACAATATTTTTATTGTGATTTAACCATATTATTGTCATTTACATGAAACAGGTACATATACAACAAAAATATGGTTGCAGATCAACAATATTTTTATTATGATTCAACCATATTATAGTGCTACATCTAACCATAATATAATTTACAAACAACCATAAACTCTAACCATAATATGACAGTACTCGATTATGGTTTCTATTCACCATATTTTTTCTTTGCGTGTAGGTTTTTTTTTCAACATGAATTAAATCATGATAGATATCATGGGGGTAATAAAATTCTAATTTTTTAATATTTTATTAAACTAAATCTTACATGGTTATATTTTCTTTATAATGGTTTATTTCGAGAACAACGCTTTTTTAGGCTTAAAACTCCATACTCACGTGTATATTAATTAATTAAGAAATTATCACCAAACGCAAAACTTTTGATAATAAATCTGTATCTCATAAACTACTGGTCGGATCAAATTGAAATGTATTGAAAAATTGTAGAGGAGGACCTAAACTTTCAGAAAAATAATTTTGTAGTCATCCTTATAACACGAGATAATCTACAGGGTGTAAAAGTTGACTTTGTTAAAAAAACCGACTTTCGATTTCGACTGTAACTATGATTCTTTATATGTATATTAAAAAAATATAGTTTGCAAAATATCAGAGTGATCGGATGTCGCTAATATGCTGCATCGACCCTGAAGTTTTTTTTTTATTTAATGTAAAGGAATAGTAATCTAGAAATCTTTCAAAAATAAACGGTACCATTTACGAGTTTTTGAACACTTGTGTAACATATGTAAAGACATTTACCTGGTCCGAATTTTTAATTATTTCATTGCGGTTCTCAAAGAACTTTCTTAGAAATTGTCATATGGTTCCTTCAAGAGAATTATAAAAAAATCCAAAATAACCGAAAAAAGGATATTCTGTTCCAGCTCACGAAAGGAAAATGCTAGCACGATAACTTATAAAGAACTAAATTTAAGCTTGATCTGGGAACATCAATAGCCTGTTAAAAGTTTAGTATTCTCTTCTACCCTCTCTCAACTATAAACTCAGAATTGCAACAAGAAAAATGTCTGTATGTGAACCCCGACTAAGACAAATATTTCAACAAAATTCCGCCCCCCTAGGTGGTACGCCCCTATCCTTCTGTCATCAGGCACACTAATTGTCACGAGGACATATAATTACTAATAATTATGAAGAAAATTGACAGAAAAACTTTTTATTTGTTTGGATTATCATCCGTTTTATTTAGACCAAAAAATCTATTAAATACTGCTGATATCTATTTTCAATATTTTACAATATTCTTATTTGAAGTGTCGAAGAACAAAGCGCACTTTTTTGTTTATTTAAAATTGTTGGGAAATTGAGAATTATTTTGTTCATTCACTTATAAGTTACCATGAACGTAAAAATTATAAGTATCCGTTTGCTAATTATAAGATGTATAAAACTACAAAAAAACATCTTAATAGCGTTAAGGATATATGAGATCCAAGATTTTTAATTGTAAAAAAATACGTCTTGTTAAAAAGATTTCGAAATTGAACGTTAAAAAATATAGAAAAAGTACGTTTTGGTACACCAAAAAAAAGAAAAATGGACTTCAATTCCGAAATTGCTTATTTTAATTAATATTTAATTGATTTTGCTCCAATCATCAAAATGATAATATTAACAACTAGAATAGTTGATGTTATTATTACTGGTTTTGTTTTAAATAAATATGAGTTGAAAATTAACTTAAATTTGTTTTTTTTCTGAATTTTTATAGACAAATCTTTAATTTTTCTTTATATTTTATTAACAGCTGTCAATTTAAAAAGTGATAAAGTGTAATTGCATATTAAATCGGAAAGAAAATATAATTTCAAAGAATTTTACCTGTTTAATTTCTCATAACTTTATTATACATAGTCAAATTCTAATTATCCAACAAGCGCAGAGTCATCATATTTCAAAAAATTATGTATTTTTTCTTTGATATCAAAGCTTATTCAAACCTTATTTCAAAATTTTCCCAAAATTGGAGAAAAATTTCCCCTTTTCGTTGAGAATGCCATTATTCTTAAATCATTATCAAATCGTTCTCAAACGTTTACATTTGCGAAAAAAAAAAAAATTATTTCAAATCACTGTAAAATTTTAAATCAAACCTTTGGTTTGCTGGGTATACATTCATTTTTTGCAATGATATGTATGAAGATATTTTATTTCGAAAGCTCAAAGGTTAAGGTTAGTGCCATAAAATTCAGTGTTTTACATCTCAAAAAACGAATTTAAAACTTATTTTGCAATGAAATGTCAAGTGGAAAACTCATTGAATTTGGAACATATGAAGCAAATATGGCCAAATAATTTAAGTCAATTTTTATACCCACCATCAAAAAGATGGGGGTATATTGATTTTGTCATTCCGTGTGTAATATGTCGAAGGAATCATTTAAGACCCCACAAAGTGTATATTTTCTGGGTCCTGGTTAGATTCTGAGTCGATCTAGCTATGCCCGTCCGTCTTTCCGTCTGTTGAAAGCAGGATAGGGCTCGAACGGGACAACGAAATTTGGCACAAATATTTGTCTTGTATAAGGTTTGTTTGGGATTGAAAATGGGCAAAGTCGGTTAATAAACAAAAAAGTTATAGGTCTGTTGAAAGCAGGATAGGGCTCGAACGGGACAACGAAATTTGGCACAAATATTTGTCTTATATAAGGTTTGTTTGGGATTGAAAATAGGCAAAGTCGGTGGTCCGCCCACCTCCCATATAAGGTCAAATTGTGTTCAAATAGTTCAAAGACCAATGTAAACTCGGAAACAAAAAATGAGCGTGGTCCGCCCACTTTACTGCCCCTCCCATATAACATAAACTTTGAAAAAGTTGATGGTGGGTATATAGATTCGGCTGGGCCGAAAATAACATTCGCGTATGTTTCAGTATGAGTAAGAGTTCAAAAGATATAACTTTGATTCAATTTTCGTTCATTTATTCCAATCTTAATGAGGGTTCACTTTCAAAGTTTAAATCATAGAATAGCATATAGAGACGAAATTCTCGATTGACATTAACACAAAATGGTTGTTTTGTAAACAAAAATGTGTTTTTATTTTCTTTTGGCAACAACAAAATGTATTTGATTACATGTATTTTGTTGTTGCATGAGTTAGGTTCGTCTCTTGTTACTCTTTGGTTTAAATATCGAAAAGAATTTTGTAATCAATATATCCTTATGGAGATTTTTAAAAATACTGCATTTTAAAATATATTTATGTTTTTGAACTTCGAAATATTGAATTGAAACGTTATAATTACTATAAAAAAACTACAAGAACGTGTTTTTTGCACCGATTTTTTATCACTTGATTTTCTCGTGGAAAAGATGAAATATCCTAACTAAAATGTTTCTATTAGATTTCAACTCATATAAAAAACTTGTACAGGTAATCTTCGATTTACGCGATTTCCTTATAACACGGTTCAATAATAGTGACCATTTCTTGAAAGACGCATTTTTAACTAACGCGAACTTGATGTAACGCTTTGAAACAATATTCACAAACCTTGAATTGCGCAAAATACAGTACCCAGCAAAAAAACGATCAAGAGCGTCCAAAAAAGAACATTTTTACCACTTCAAAAGTAGAACAAAGTGAATATTTTAAACTTTTTTGGATGTTCTTAATAATAAGAAATCATGGTGTAAAGTTTGGTGAAAATCGTATCACATTTGACCCTAGTCCCTATACAAAGTCCCCTTTGAAAATTCACGTTTACGCTTATAAATGGCTTAAAAACATTGGTATCGTGATGAAATTCGGTATGAACGTGTATTATGTAAATCTAAATCATATTACCAAATTTTGTTATGGTCGGTCCATAATTGCCCCTAAGTCCAAAATAAGGCCCCTTAAGAAAATATGTTTAGCAATTATAATTGGCTTAAAATTTTTATTACCTCGATGAAATTCGACATGAACATGTTTAATATGAATGTGAATCATTTTACCTGATTTTATTATGATCGGATCATAAGTGCCCCTAGGTACCACATACGGCCCATTAAGAAAATCAAACATGCATCTCATATTGTTATAATAGTCGATATATGTAATAACCCATTAGAGATCAAATGAAAACCGGCTTTAAGTTTTTGATTTCAGATTTATTTATTATTAAAAATCACAAAATGAAATAAAAATTATATATATATTTTTTTTTTTTTTTGATGTGTACTCAAATGAGTACACCGACTTCTTAAGTATGAAATTTTTCGAAACATTCTTTTTCGACACAAAGTGTTTTAAAGCATTTCTTGCACTGCCAACGTACTCTGGCATGGCAAATTACGCACCGTAACTGTTTTTCTATTTTTGCGGGATAGTGCCCAACTCCATCTTGAGGTAAACCTTCAACTATTGACCCAGACTGCCGTGATTTAGTTTGTCCACCTTGGCGTAAATAATAACGCGCAATGTTTCGGCTAAACAAAAGTTGATCCATGGGACTTTCACTGCTCATTACATGTAGCCGCTTTAGTAATTGTCATATCATGTATGTAAACAAAACCCACCACCACTTCTTACCATGAACAGCAATCCTATACAAAGAGATGGATTGATCGAGCTCGTCAACCCCACCCATACTTTTATTGTAGTTTTGGAACAAATTGGGTATAACCACGTCAGCCTTCTCACGCTTTGTTGAGCACCAACGCTTAATGGTTCCTAGGGGTTCAATTGTGTCATAGTTGGTTCCCATTATGCAAACACTATTATCTTTCCATCTTACAAACAATATATTATTTTCTTTATCGAACATGTAGTCGTATGCAGCACGATCCTGCTTCTTCATTTCCTTCGTGCTAGTCAAAGGACATTTTGTTGTTCTGTTTTCCCTGACAGTTCCAGTTGCACGGTATCCTAACTTTTTAAGATCGAGGAGAAGATTGTAACTGGTAAAAAAGTTGTCAAAAAAAATTCGATGGTTTTCTGCGGTACAATTCAGTTTTTCTAATAAGTTTTTCACAACACGTAAGCCAAATGGATCGGGAGATGCGATCTGTGATTTTCCGCAATATAAGTCAAATGAGTAGCAATAGCATGTAGAACTAGCCGCAACCCAGTTTTTGTAGCCGAATCGAACTGGCTTTCCCTGGATGAACTGCTTAGCGGGATGATGGCCATAATATTTGACCATTGATTCGTCAATAGAAATATTCTCGTGAAACACTCCCCACTGCATATAATTTTTCATTAGTAAATCTACCAATGGTCTCACCTTGAACATTTTATCAGTAGTCGTAGATGCTACATTATTATCAACCAAATGAATGTTTCTCTTTATATCTCGAAATCGATGTCTTGAAAGAGCTTTGACCACTATCTCCTTTCCAATGTCTTCATCCAAGGACCAGTACATCGGTTCTCGTGGTAATTTGAATATGCGTAAGTTGTTGAATTGGACATAATTAAGTCTATTATTATCTCATCAAATAACTTTTCAAATATTTGCACTGGGTTAAGATTCTTTAGTTCCTCACGAATTTGATGCGCTCTGTCATAAACTTCAGAGTTCTGCTGAGAAATTGTAATTTGTACTCAAACGAGTACAGCCAACTTTATACCTTTATATTTTTTTATTTTCTTACTTTTAAGTATTCTTTGAAGCCTGTATGTTTCGTTGTTATTATTTTTATAAAAACAATGCAAGATTACCAAACAAATTTTAGTATTGTTTCAAATATTTACAAAATAGTTTACTAAAACACACACTGTATTCGCGACACAATATAGACTGATAGATCTGCATAAGCAACAGAAACTACATACAAATTCTTTTTCTGCAGCTCTTATTATTGTTGTTGTGAAACTAAATAACGGTACAAGGATTGTTTTTTCTTTAGTTTTGCTTGGATACACGTAAAAATACAACTGCACTCAGTTGAGTACGGTGACTTCTAGTGGGTTAAGTTTTTAAAGTTCTATGATAATTAATATTTATTTTACATTATTTAATACTTAACTTAAAAATACTTAAAAAGTGATTTCATATTTTATTACGGTATATAACAATTTTTGAAAACTTGCTACTTTCAGTTTTAAAAATCTCGTGTGTTTCGTTTTTTGGTAGAAAAAGGGTAAATTTTTCAAAAAAAAAAGTAAAAATTTCGAAAAATTGCCAAAAATAATTGCGCAAATTTGCGCAAACTTTTTTTCTTATTTCCGAAAGTAGAGATTTCATGTTTTATTACGGTATATAATAATTTTTGAAAACTTGCTACTTTCAGTTTTAAAAATCTTGTGTGTTTCGTTTTTTTGGTAGAAAAAGGGTACATTTTTCAAAAAAAGTAAAAATTTCGAAAAATTGCCAAAAATAATTGCGCAAATTTGCGAAAACTTTTTTTCTTGTTTCTGGAAATAGATAGATATTTTATTGCGGTATATAACAATTTTTGAACACTTGCTACTTTCAGTTTTAAAAACTTTGTCTGTTTCTTTTTTTTTGGTAGAAAAATGTGATTTTTTAATTTTTGAGCGAATTTTTCCAGCACAAATATTTAAGTTATTTTTTGTTTTTAAAACATTTAAAATTGTCGTTTATCATGACCTTAAGGCAAATAAAAAATAAAAATCAACGTGAAACCTCTGTTCGTTTATCAACAAAAAAATGTGAAATTTTTATTATTTTTAAATTTTGAACGAATAATTTTAACATTAATATATGAGATATATATAAAAAAAACTGAAAGTAGCAGTTGCTCATACCTTTCAAATAATGAAAATTCACTATATAATGCAGAATTTTAGTGTCTATCGAACTGCACACTCAGTTTCTTAAATTTCTTTAAATACATGTTTGCCTTTTTGGCCAGCTTTTCAGGGTAAATGCCGCTTAGTGTATCGTATCAAATTGTGTAATGTAAAAAACGAAACGTGTTGCGAAGCTCTCCGAAAATTAGCTGGTCTAAAATAAAACAAATGTTAGCCAATTGGTAACTTCACTATTTAGTATATCAAACTAATTACCTTTAGATCCTTTAAATCGCGCAGATTGTTATCGACTTTAATATTTTTCTTTAAAAATTGTGGATAAAAAAAATTCTATTCTAATTTTGTTTACAGTTGTCAAAATAATTTTTTTTTTTTTCAAAAATATTTGAAATAATTTACAATCAGTAAAATAAAATATTAAAATCAAATAACTTTTTTAATAAAATTTAATTTAAAACCAAATAATAGATTGTTAAAAAATTTTTGTCATAATTTTACTACATACACAAATCTTTTATTTCGCAGGGATCTCTGCCGGTTGTAAAAACAAAAGTTATTTAAACGACTTTATAATTTAAAGACTGATAAATCCTTTTAATATTAATATCGATAATATACCGGATTCATTTCAAAAAGAGTTAAAATGTAATACATGTGTTAAATTTAATTTTGAATCAAAAGATATAAAGGATTATTAGTTGAAATATAGCACAGTTTATCCGCTTGTTTGCTCCGAATCTCTAATAACTATTAGAACCATTTTCATTAACATAAATTTTTATGTGACACTAAATGTTTCGCTTTTTTGTCCATCAAAATAAGGAATTGATATTTTGGGGACTCGGAGAATGATAATAGATATGCATTATCAGAAAAAGTCTCTTGATATTAAAATTCTCATGCAGCAAAAAACAATGTCGCAATTTTTAATATTATTTTAAAATTAATTTGTCATTACATAACATTTTATCTGATTTGTAAACTATTTAAAGTTGTAGTGGGTCACGCTTCTATTGCATCTTCAAAAGGGGGTCGCGAAGCCAGGTCTTGTGAGAACCCCTGCCCTAGAGATTACTACTTCTAATAAATAAGTAGTAATATCTAGGGCACACAGAGAAAACAGTTTCGTTATGGCAACCAAATTTTTAGCCAATCGAATTTGGTCGGTTACATGTACTATCCTAAAATTCGGTTGTCATAACCATACAAATCGGTATTTGCAACTGCTTGGAGAAAACTAATTCAATTGGTATAACTTCTAAATTTATGTTTATACATTGGACTAGCACAAAAAAATATATGTATTAATTATATTATAAAATTGAGATTTATTATACTTTTTGTAATAATCAATAAAAATATAGAATAAAATATACTAAAATACATAATACATGGCACATAGCGTCGACTTGGATTCTTGTACATGTATATAGTTCTCCAATAAGAGGGTGTACGGTTCGTAAAATAATCGTGTAAAGAACTGATTTTCGTGTCCTTTTACCTCATCGTTCAAGTAATTATCTTTTAAACAGCTTGAAGAGGACGACACATCGTCTGATTGAGGAAATTATTTAAGGTCTGACACAAGAGCATCGGTGGCAGTAATGGAGGTACATAATTTGTTGTTTAATCTGCAAAAAAGGAAATGCGCTTGAAGAGTTGTTTCAAGTTATTGTAAGTTGTTTACCTTCATTACGCATGATATAGAAGCAGTATATAAGCAAACGGAAAATTATACAATACCAAGACGGGAATAGCATCTAACTTGGTCAGGGAAATGTAATGTTTTCAACTTGTAACTTGCAAGAAAAAGCATCACACATGATCTGAAGATAATAAGAATAATTTAAATAATATTATAATTAACGCATATTCTCTTAACAACCATGTACTCACCCATAAAACCACATCGAAATTAAATAAATAAATATGTTTTTATTATATGTATTAATATTTATTTTAGTATGTTATAATTTATTACAAAATTCTTTCCTTTTAGTTTTTTTTGTTTTTTTTTTTTTTTTTTTAATGTCAAAAAAATAAATAAATATTACTTGATAAACACTTTTATATTTCGTTATTGCAATCGAATAATATTGATTGCTGTAACTGAAAATTTGTTAATATTTAAATGTTAATAGTATAAAACATTTTTTAATTGCAACTACCAATATTTAGTGTTAATATGTGAAACCACTTCAGTTGTTTCTTCCATTGGCTTAATTAATTTTTACCAATCGCAATTGATTACAATAACTAACTTAAGAATTGTAATAACTGTTATTCCAATATAATAATAAATTAACAGGCATTTATATAGAAAATTGAATGCACTAATTAATATTTTATTAATATTGTAAAATTTCTGTATTGTTTATCATATATTTATATTAGTAACCGTTTTCCAACTAATCTTTTTTCTGTGTGCATAAGTAAGCCAACTTTTAATTTTCTACATTATCTGGAAACTTCTGAAAGCTGTGAAAAAGCAAAAAATGCTTAGGAAATTACATATGAGGAAAATCAAAAAATTTCGAAATTGTTTGAAACCTTCTTTAAGTGTCTGGTATTGGCAAAGTTTGTTTTGAAGTTAGGAAAAGTGTTGATGGGTTTTTGAAGGTCTTACAAAATATACGCGTAAAATCTCACGGAAACACAGGCATTTAAAACTAAAAAAAAAATGTGAAAAAACTGTGTTGATAAATTTCGAGGATTTTCGGATTCATTTTAGTTTTGCACTGACAATTTACAACCTTTTAACTTAAACCATTAACCAGTCGAAAGCCAAGACCTAGGAAATTCATTTGCTTTATAATAAGCAGGGCAAGTTTTTATATGCACAAAAAAAAAAAATTGAAATATGCGCTTGACAAAGCACGAAAAAATGGTATAATATGTACAGAAATATGCAAAAATAGCATGAATATGTATATAAAAACCAACGAATTTATGCATTCTTATATATTAATGTGTAGAAGATATGCACAAATATGCATTTTCTAACTTTCAATCTTTAATAGATTTCGATATTTATAAAAATATAACTATTTTAATTTCAAGTATCATATTTGACGCTTCCGAATTTTTTTTTCTTTGCAATATTTACAATGTACTCAAAATACTCACAAAAAAAATTTTTAGAAATCATTTGATTGAACTTCAAAAATTCACCAAAAAATTGTGTTTTTGTTAAGAAAACTAACTTTTGTATCCATTATATGCAAATTTATGCAAAGATTTAAAATATAAGCATTTTTTGTGAAATTCTTTTAAAATGTGCAAATGCTTACTTTCCAAGCGAAAAGCTTGAAAAACTTGCCCTGATAATAAGTATCCGGTTTGCTATGCGTTGAAAAGTTATGTGGTGATAAAAAATGTACGATTTTTCAAATTTTGCAGTTTTTTTGATAGAAAATTTGCGCCATTCAGTAAATTAAATTTTAGAGGTCAGAATTTAAAGACAAAGTGATTACCTACAGTTTAATGCATATCTCATTGATGTCAGGAAACCAGACACAAATTTTCATATAATTAGCGTAAATATTTGTAATAGTATATTTTTTGCTACTGACAAATTCCGCTTTTATGGAAATTGTCACGTCGTAGTCAAAATGGCGTTAAAAAATTTTGGAATGAAATAATTTTATGCAATTTCGACAATTTTCACCAAATTTCAAAATTTTGTTCTGAATTTTTTCAGTGTAAGATATGACTTTAGATCATCGAAACATACATATCTCAATGATTACAATTGATATTATGAAAAAAATTAAAGAAACGTCATATATCGGCTACAGCGGCATTAATCTCCAAACTTATTTTGCTTGCTGACAACTATCGCGAAGTATAAACGATGTCAAATGAAAGCATTTTATTTGCTTAATACTAAAATTCAGGTGGCGTCAAAATATTTTAAGGACTTATTGTATGAACCCACATATTTCGATGTAAAATTTATCATCAAATAAGAAACAAGTTAAAAATTATGCTAAAATTCTCTTCTAAAAAATTAAAATCTAGCTTTTTGTTAAGAATACTATCAAGAGTAGTAATGTTTAAACGACTATATTTCAAAACTAAAACCGATATTTACTTAATTTTTTCAGCAAACGATCCCAAGATATGTCTTTTATTACTCATAATTTTGTAAAATTTTAAGCCCATAATTTTTTTTAGCTATTTACGAAATTGTGCAAAAAATAAAATTAAAAAATTCTATTCAGTGTATTTCGATAAATATTGAAGATTATGTAATAATTTTAGCATCTACTGATAGTACGTTAGAAGTTCTATAAAATCGCGTTATTTTTATTTTGATAAAGGCAAAGGTCTATTTTTAAAATTTTTTTGGAAGTTTCATATTCAAAGCTCCACAACTTTTGCGCGCATTGATAAAATTGATTAATGCGAACATAAGGAGTGCGATTGAAAAAACAACATTTCAATTTTTTTTTTTATCTAGTTATCTTTGAAAAATATGTCAGTTATTATTTTTAATGACAACCATGTTGATTTGTTGTGAGTTTGATAAAAAATTAGTAACGAAAAAGAAGAACGTGTTACAAATTATTAAAAAAATTTAAAAAATCCAAATTGGTCCTACAAATAATTGCCCAAAGAATTAAATTTCTGCTGTCAAACTGTTTCCAAGGTTATTAAACAGTTCAGGAGAAAAAAGGTCCACATGGTATTGGGAAGGCCAAGAAAATTGAAAGCATATTGAAAAGAACTCCAAACACATCTGATAGTAAAGCAGCCCGATTAGCTCAGTGTTCCGACTATTTGGTGCGAAAAGTTTAAGCTAATACGGAGTTGAAAACATATAAAGTCCAAAAAGTTCCAGACTGGAATGCTGCAAAGAATTTAGAAGCCAAGAATAGGGCACGGAAATTAAAATCAAATTTCTTACAAAAATACTCATGTTGTATAAAGAACGACTAAACGTATGTACTGGCAGATTTTTAGCAGCATCCGGGTCTAAAATTTTTATGTTGCTGATGTTCGAGGATATGTTAAAAATTATTTTTGGATCGAAAAGCTGACGAAATTTCCTAAAGAAGGTTTATGTAGTTGCGGCAAAAGAAGCAAGTCATTTGTTACAGTGGGCTCTATAAATACCGAAAAATACGTCTAAGAATGTTTGCAAAAAAATCTTCTTCCATAAGAGAGCACAATGTGTCCACATATTTTTGGCCCCATTTTGCATCATGTCAGTACGTAATAAAGCACTGGAGTGGTACCAAAACAATAACATAGTTTTTGTACCAAGAGAGGTCAATTCTAAAAATTTTCCGGAGCTACAACCAGTGAAGAAAGAAAAGAGAATCAAAAAGGACAAAAGAGGTGTCCCAAAATATCGAAGATTTTAAGAGGAGATGGCAGACTGTTTCAAAACAAATCTCTAATGGAAGGGTTACCAAAGGGGTCCACGAGTTCATAAGTAGTGGTTAGAAGTATAAGAGTTATAATTTTCTGTTATCTGTAGTATATTATCAATTAAATAAAATAAAACAATCAAAACTCTAAGATCAATCGTTTAAAATTATTGAATTTTATATATGTTAAGATTTTTTCGATCGCACTCCTTATTTTATATGTATAAATAGTCGTTGATAAAACCACAAATCGACGTTAGTGTTAGAAGAAAAAAAATTGAAAATATTTTTACATAAAAATTTCAAATTTTTTGGTTTTCCTTATATATGTATAAAACAAAGTATCTCTAAAAATAATTTGGCTCCGTTAAGGTTTGTAGGACGAATAGTTTTATAAGTAAGATAAATTTAAATTTTCTACATCGTTGTAGATCTTCAGAAAGCTTTGGAAAGAGAAACAAAAAAGCTTACGAAATAGAAGATGCGTTAGCATTTTTAATAAAAAAATGTAATTCAGATAGATACATAATTACTTTAGATCGTATTTAAATGATTTAGAACAAACATATATTTTAAAAATAGTACGCAAGCGGAAAATTTGCAAAATTCAGTAAAATGAACACGGCAGCTGGTTTCTAACAGAATCCTTAGGTGAGGTGAGGTGAATACCTTATAGGTGAGGGATCACACTAATTTTTTTTTACTTGGTTCCTTGAAGTATTTTTAAAAGATTTCATTGAAGTACTTGCTTTTTTATAAGGAAAAGTCATTTTAATCATGCTTTTGGTAGATATTATTAGATTTGTTTTTATTCTTGTTTCTCTATGTCGAACGAATGCTTTCTTTCGCCTTCTAAGCGAACGAAGACTGATTTGGGTTTCTCTAACTCATTTATATGCGAACAATGAGTCGAACAAGTCGAAAGAAAACGTATACAAATTTTCATATAAAATTGGATTTCTGTATTTCGAACGATAAAAATGTCAAAATCAGTCACTTGCTATTTTGCTTTCGGCTGGTTGCATTTTTTTTATGAAAAATAGGAAAAATACTTTTTGCTTTTTTATTTACTTGGTTGTATCTACGTTTAAACAATTTAGTAATATTTTTAATATTTTTACGAAAAAAAGTAGCTCTAAAAGAAAAATAAAACAAAAACAATACAAAAAGACGTAACCATAGAGTAGCATATAGAGACGAAATTCTCGATTGACATTTAAAAAAAATTGTTGTTTCGTAAACAAAAATGTGTTTTTATTTTCTTTTGGCAACAACAAAATGTATTTGATTACATGTATTTTGTTGTTGCATGAGTTAGGTTTTTGACAACCGACTTAGGTTTTTGACAATTAGTTTCGTCTCTTGTTACTCTTTGGACGTAACAACATGCGAACGAAAGCGTAGGAAATACAGAAACCCAATATTATTCGAATTCGTTCGTTTTGCTTTCGTTCGCTTATATTTTCGTTCGACATAGAGAAACAGGCTATAAATTATTTCAATAAGTTCCAAAATTACATACAAGAAAAATCTAAATACGTTTAGTCCAACTTTTCAATATATTCTTCGTATTTTTTTATATCGGTACCTTTAAAACTTTTTAATTCAGCCAAAACTTTCTCTTGTTCCTCTATAATGGGTAACCAATATTCCGATGGTGGTTCAAAAGCAATTGGTACAAATTCTTTAACCTTGTGCTTAAAGTCAAATGTTTGCGGTGCTATTTTACGAGTCTTTGAAATTTTTTCAATTCTGTCGGCTAAACGATTTGATTCTTGGATCAACTCATCTATGGCCACCAGAAGTAAACTCAAATCGATACCCGCATATGGTCTTAATGTGAGTGGCATAAAACTATTCCAAGGTTTGTTGGGCGTTATGGTATAAGGATGAAATTTATTTTCACACGACAACTCATTGTCATATTCAAAATACCAGGAGAGCTGTGTTGGTTTTAGCAGACTAGAGCGATAAGTAGTGTAGGGAAACGTATCATTAGAGTCAAGTGACAACCTGGAACCCATGGTTTTAATAGTATCTGTTGTATTATCAGTATCCGTATCTGTGGGCGAATCATTTTCTAGTGGCTCTTCTTCGCTTGAACTTTCATTAAATTTAGCTGTTAGCGGTATTACAGTTTTACGTATTTTTGCCAACTGTTTAAGTAATTTTCTTTCAGAGTCTGAACATTGCTGTAATAATTTTGGATCGTATGATTCTGAAGGCTTAATACATGCTTCCAGAAATGCATCACCCGGTAGTCGAGGTATTAAAGTTTGAGTTGCAACATTGACCGTTTCGATAGTGTCAGTCATAAGTGGTACAGAATAGGTTAGAATATCTGAAAATGTAAAAATCGAATTATTTATATATTCTTATTATGCTATAAGGTGTGGAGTATCTGCTTACATTCTTCGGTACCATCTCTCCGCTTAGCATAGGATCAATCTGTTAACATTCCAACCTCTTTAAATAATATTAAATCCGTTTGAGCTCCCAGACTAACTTCTTTCATCAGTTTTGTGGGCACTATATCGGTTTGTATGCCAACAGCGGTTTTAGTGGCCCTTAAGCGTCTACAATTTCATGAGAATTATTTATTAATTCCATGTCTATTACTTTTTTAGTTATTGCTAATATTTTACTATTAAATTCTTTTATTTAAATGGTTTAATCGTATTTATGCCAAATGTTGTTTCTAATGAGATTTACAGTTAGAGATGCTTTATCTAACTAATTAACAGGACAAGTTTTTCCAGCTTTTCGCTTGGAAAGTAAGCATTTGCATATTTTAACAGAATTTCACAAAAATTCTTGTTTTTTAAATATTGGCATAAATTGGCATATAATGGAAATAAAAATGAGTTTTTTTAACAAAAACGCAATTTTTTTTGTGATTTTTTTGGAGTTCAATCTAATGATTTCTAAAATTTTTTTGTGACTATTTTGAATACGTTGTAAAAATTGTAAAGAAAAAAATTCAGACGAGTCAAATATGACTTAAAATTAATATATTTTTATATTTATAAAAATCGAAATCTATTAAAGATTGAAAGTTAAAAAATGCATATATATGCATGTTTTTTACATATCAATATATAAAAATGCATAAATTCGTCGGTTTTTCTATGCATATTCATGGTATTTTTGCATATTTCTGCCCATATTATCCCATTTTTCGTGCTTTTTCAAGCGCATATTTTAATTTTTTTCATGCATATTTAAACTTGCCCTGCTAATTAATATGATTTTGTATAAGTATACTACTACAATTTTGACATATACATTTTAAGGAAATCAGACGAATCTGTACCATAATGGATGCATCTGGTAACGATACATTAGGACAACACAATTCCTTAATAACAATCATGAATATTTAAAATTAACTTTATATAAATGATTAATTTTTAAAAAATAATTTTTTATGAAAATTTTAAAAATCAATTAATTTTTCCCATAAGAAACATTTTTTATGTGATTTTTAAAGCTCTAAAATAAATAACACTATGCAACAAATTGATGATCATCACGTGGGGGCGGAATCATTCCGATTTTTGTTTTATGACCACTTAAACTTTTCTATTTTTGCACCAAAGTAGTTTCAGATAAATAGAAAAAAAATTATAAATATGGTTCGAAAGGCAAATGAAATATTGCCATTTAAGTGTGCTCTAACATTTATGCAAAATTATTTTAGCTTCGAACTATATTGATATTATTTTTTTTCGATTTATCTGTAACTACCTTGGAGCAAAAATAGAAAAGTTTAAGTGGTCATAAAACAAAAATTTTGCTTAACACCGAAAAATCCTTTGGAGGGTTTATTACACATATCAGGAGCTATCGTTTGCAATCGGAATAAATGCGCCCCCAAAATACTGTTGCATAGTGTAATAACTATAAAAAAGATTTGCATTTGAAATGTATATTTTTGTGGTCCAAAATTCCTTTTTGCGAGCTACATTTAAACGTACCTAAAATTTAACTTCCTACTATGATTGGAAGAGGACGCTACACAGCCATTTACGTCGATGATCCTAGAACAAATCACCAATATTTTTACATCAAACGATAGCTTAAGAAAAATAAATATACCCATATTTTTTTATTTTTATTTTTTCTAAAATAGCTAATAGGAAGAACAAAATCGACATTTTAATCAAAAGAACTTATATTAAAAAACAAATTACGTAGAAAGAAAAAGTAAAACTTTACTCCCAAAATTTATATAAAATGTTGTATAAACTATTTTTTTCAATACAAAAGTAAACTTTTTTATATTCATATTAACTTTTTTTGGAAAAATTACGAAATATGGGTACAATATTTTTTTATTACCTATCGTTTGATATACATATATATCATTAATTTTGGTTAGAAAAAATTCTTTAATATTTGTTCAAGAATCATCAACTTTAATTGACGTATAGCATACTGTTGCAATCATCGTAGGAAGTTCTAAATGATGTCCCCTTTCATAATTTTAGATATGTACGTTTAAATGTACGATACACTTTGGTTTTTTTAAACAATGTTCGACCACCCTAATGCATATATAATTATTTGGCAGGGGTATATCATAAATAGTATTTAAAAAATACAATTTTAATTTGTAAACCTTTCATCAAATATTTTTTAATTATTAAAAATTAATAGTCGCGTTTATATTTTATTTTTTACATTCAGAATTAACATTCTTTCAAAAAGAGTTTAAACATTGTGATAAAATATAATTTCGAATTAAAAAACAAATCATATCAAACCTTGAAGCATCTAAAAGTTTTGCTCTCAACAATGCATTTTTATCCGGTTTAGGTAATGTTGAAATACTGACGGCCCTCCATGGGGGCCGTTTGGATTCAGCATCTTTATCCAGACTTGATTCCTTCATACGTTTCCAACTCTTGGGTATTCTTGAAAATTAAATTAACATTTTTTTATTACTTTGCATAAATATCACAAGTAGTTTTTTTTTATTATTATTTTATTTACCTACTACCAGAATTTTGTATGGGTGGTGTATTGGTGCCACTTGGCGTAACACTATCGCTCTGTTGATTTTCCTCAACACTCTGGGTTTCACTTGTCTCCGAAGACGTGCCACTGTTATATGAAACGCTTGAATTTAATTTGTTCATGATTATTTGCAACAAATCAAAACTTTTTTTTATTATTTTATTAATGACAGTGATGTGGAGGCGGTGTGGAGAGGAGTCATTCACCTACAAACAAATGCAGACCGTGCAAAGGGAAAATAATTGAATCAATTATTTTCAATTGTATTCTAATATACTGCAATCATACGAATTGATATTACGACATATTCATGTATAGATAGAGAGGTAGAGAGACTGACAGGCAACAAGGTTCAGAAAAAATCAACCAAGTTAATTTACTGTTGCCATGGTTTTATGTCTATTTAAAATTTATAAAGGTGTAAATAAATATTTACAAAGTTATAATAAATTGTCATACTAACTGGCGGGAAAGTTATCTAAGAGAAATTTTTTTTAGAGATTTTATTCATGCAATTTTTTATGAGAGGTGCCCATCCTTTGTAAATCATATTAAGACATTTTAAGGCATACATACAAGCATATGTGTGGTAATATAAAATTAGAACAAGGTTCACTATTTGTAAAAATAATAATACATATATCTCTTTCATCTTCTACACCGGAAAAAGTCAATGACACATTTTATAAAAAAATATTTCGTAGCCAATTCATTCGTAAAATATAAGAAAATTTCTTATATTTTACGAAAATAAATTTTATAAAGCATTTTAATATTTTACGAAATTCACGAAATCTTTCGTAGTGTTTTTTTCGTAATATTTAAATATTTTAGTTTTATAACAAAATATAATTTGTAATATTGCTTTTTTATTTCTGAAAAATAGATATTACAAATTTTTATATTAAATAATACATAGAATAATTTTTCATTTAAAAAATTAAGGTATTTTATTATATTTCTGTGTTATTTTGATATAAGATAATTTTCATATTATTTAATCATTAAATTTGACTATTTTTGGAGATATTGTTGACAAAAAATTAACATTTCCATAGAAATTTTTGATTTAAAAAAAATTGGACTCAGGTTAAATTGTTTTGTCAAAAGTCCGTGCCACAAATTCACATAGAACCTTATCTTATCAAGAACACTTTCAAAGCCCCAAAGGATCAAAATTAAAATAGGTTTATTTGACAAATCGAATATTAGAAAACTAATGAACGACGAACTCTTTAAAAAAATATTTAAAGTAAAACAAGCCGTCAACGGAGGGATAAATATTATAAAATTGGATATCGAATATGTTTTAAACATAATTTTTATTGATTTTACACTAAAATGTTTGGTGTAAGGTGCAAGATAGAACAGCAAACATAAAATCTGACGAAAATCTTCTATTTTTGGAGTCTAATACATAAGACAGATCTCAATATAATTTCGTTTAAACACTTTAAGCTGCTTATCCGATCTTATATTAAATATTATTTTTGTTGATATCTTGAAAGCTAATTTTGAAATTTTAAAGTTAGTGAAGTCTAATTCATTAGTTTGAGCTGCTCAGGTCCAAAAACTTATATGCCTTTGTTATTATATTTAATAAGAATGAATTTCAGATTTTTACTTAAAAAATATATGTATATGAATTAATATTCTAAATCTAAAAAATACGATTTTTTTTTTTTGTAAACTAATAATCACGTTCTATTAATATGAAATTATAAACTAAAAATATGAAAGTTTTTGTATATGTTACACAGAAAAAATTAAATTTCGTATTCTATTACTAAATTTATAAAGTCAGTTATTTTTTTAATTGAAATCGGACCTATCACTGAAATTGTAAAATCAAACATTCAAATTCGTAAAAGTTTTATTGAAAAAAAAAGTATTTTTTTCTTATTAAAATATTTTTACTATTTATAAATTTGAATATTTGAATATGTTCATAAATTCCAATTACTTTTTTTAATGAAAACTATAAATATAATATTTAGTTTTTTATAAATTTTCAAACAATATTTATTTTGAAATCAATAAAATTTTTAATAAGAATTTTTAATAATCAAAATTACAATTTTTTTTAGATTTATTGATTTTTAACAGATGTAGACTGTGCGAAATAATGCTATGATTGTGATAGAGTTTTAATGAATGAGTTTTAAAGAATAAATAGCATTACTAAAATAAACATTTAATGTGGTGTATTATAATATATAAAGTATTTGTTACGCTAATAAATAATAGTATTTTCATAAATTCATATTAGCAATAATATTTTAACTTTTTGTAACTTCTTCATCTTTCATGACCAAACCGACCTAATTAAAAAAGTACAATCGTTATTAAGAATTAAAAATGTCTTTATGTAATATTACTTACCGATTACAGTTTAAGGATATTCTAAGCGTTTCACATATCCTTTAGTTTTAATAAAACCATCCAGCGATTACCTTTTAGAATAGATAAATAAATCTGGATTAAGTATGGACATTTTTTAAGTATGGATCTTTCTTGATTAAAATTATCTTCTACACCATTGTGAATGTGCATCAATAACGGGAGAGTGGTCTCATATGGGTTCCGTGGCCAAATGCACAATAGGGTGATTCCGGGAAGTGGGCCTTATATGGGACAATCCTTATTAAATTAGCAGTGCGTTTTATATTTATATAACATTGATTGATGTCCAATATTTTTGAAAAATTTCACTAAAATAATTAAGGGATTTATGATAGTTAAACCCATATTCCGGGAGGACATTTGTATGGGGACTAGGTGAAGTAATGGACCGATCAAAAGCAATTTCAATAGGCTTCGAGTTAAAGAAACTCGTTTATAGTTTGATTACAAGTTTATATGGATGGACATACGGGCGGACATCGCTAAGTCGTTGCAGAAAGTGATTGGAAAGATCAACACATATGGTGGTGTACTTCCGAAAAATTTTAAAAATACCATATATAGGTAATATTTTGGATAAGTCGGTTTAGTTTAAGTCGGACATAGGTCATATATAAGAACCTCTCAGAAAATTTCTTTAAAGCTTGTTTGCTGTCAATTAGTCAAGTTGGACCAACTATAAAGGTCTGAATAGAACAAGTAAGAGATCTATTCAGTCCTATGCTTGAATAATTTGGGAAAATACTAATAAGGGATTAAAAGTTACAAAATATTCGCACATATCGACTACAATTTAATTAACAAGATGATATGAAGAGAATAAGACAATACTACTTACATATTTTTTGCGATGTTTGCAGATGAACATCCGGACATCGTATATACCATATCTTATTACCTGGAAGAAGAAACAATTATACCAACCAATATATTTGAAAAATCTATAAGAAAATGAAGGCAACTTACCATAGGAAGTTTATAAATATAGGATTTCACAATTAATATTTTAAAATGTTCATAATTTTCTTTTTAATTTTATATTGAAATTGTCAAAATCAGAAAAAAACTGTTTTTTAATATTGGTTTTAAAATAATTTAAAACCAATAAAACAAAATCTTAAAATCAATTATTTGTTTTTATAAAACTTAATTTAAAATCAAATAATGAATTATTTAAAAAAAATTTAGTCATAATTTTTTCTGTGTACAATTACTTTTGTATTTATAAAAATATATTCGTAACAAATACAAAATTATATCGTAAAACAATATAAAAATTTAGTAAATAACAAGAAATATATTTGTAAGCATTCGTTTATATTACACCATCTTTTCGTGGTCCAAAATCACGAACATTGTACGTAAGCTTTCGTTTATATAAGGCATGGATTTTTTATATATATATATATATATATATATATATATATATATATATATATATATATATATATATATATATATATATATATATATATGTATATATATATATATATATATATATATATATATATATATATATATATATATATATATATATATATATATATATATATATATATATATATATATATATATATATATATATATATATATATATAATTATATATATATATATATATATATAATTTGCTAAGCATTTTTTCACTTTCCAGAGCTTTCTGACGCTCCCAGACGACGTAGAAAATTAAAATTTGGCTCACTTATAAAACTTTTCTATCAGGGAGCGGAAATAAGCGGATGTATGTGTAATTTTCTAAGCATTTTTTTTTTTCTCTTTCCAGAGCTTTCTGAAACTCTTCTTACTTATAAATCTATTTGCTCTACAAATCCTAACGGAGCCAGTTTTTTCTATCAGGAAGCGGAGATACACGATTTAAAAAATTTATGATTTTTTTAGGTCTGTTTTGGTTTTAAGAAATTTTGATTTGCTATACTCATTGTTTACTCTCCAAATCATATCGAAAACTGATTTTACATTTCGGTTAGGAGGGTCATTTACGTCGTTTTTTTATTTTATTATTTTTTTAATGTTACTTATTTATTAATACTCTAATCACTATTATCCCATCAGATTCTAATAGTTTAAAATCTTTAACTTCGATTAGGGAAGGAAAAGGAAAAATTATCGCATTTATTTGTGCATATTTTTATAATACTATATTTCCTGGCATTGACAGGCTCCTCGTAATATTATAAAAAGTTAAAAAATAGGGTGAAATCCAAAGGAGTTTTGTCCAGAATATCTTCATATAATACAAACTTAAATCTTTTTATACCCTACATCAGCACAGGTGGTGGGATTATTGTGCGTTTGTGCTGATGTTTGTAACGCACAGAAAAATTCTTCGGACCTCCACCTTAAAGTGCTTTGTTCCATAGAAAAAAATCAAAATAAAAACAGTTTGAAATTGAATTGCGTTGAAATATACGTTTTTTGAAAGGTAACAATATAGCTCATACAATATAAAAAGATTTTTTTAGAAAAAAGTTTTTTTGTGGCTACTAGAGGGCGCTAAAGTCAGAGAATTTAAAGCAAATATTAATGAACCAAAAAGCTGGTTTTAAACTGTTTTAAGAAAAAACATTTTCAAAAAGTTATTTTTTGATCAAATACGTTTTGTTTTTTCAATATTTCATGTATTTGTAAGTTAAAACTATTATTATTTTTAAAATATAGTGTTTTGAATATATATGTATACATATTTACTTAAAACCTAAAAAATCATTAAATTTGATGAAGGATATAAAAAAAATACAAAAAATTATAAAATTTTTTTTACGGTTTATGTAAACTTTTACAGTTATTTAACAAATTAAGAAATAATTAGGGCCTATTTTTTACTTCAATTTCAGAGAGTTCTTAATATTAACGTAATTTATTTTGCTAAATTAAAATAAAACATTATAAAAATAATTCCGAAATTTTAAAAACAAATAAGGAATAAAAAAATTTTTTTTGGTCCCAATAAATTACGTTAAAGTTCCTACAGATAGCGCTAATTATAGAGCTTTTTTTTAATTTTAATACAAAAATTATATGAGTATAAAAAATGATACAATTTTTTTGCTTGAAGATTTATTTCCAATTTTTTACCACAACTAAAAAAATAATAATTCAAAAAATTTCTAAATATCTTTTTCTCACACAAAAGTCAAAGAATTCTTTATGTTAAAATATTTCATGATGTTACTGAAGATAAAATGTGGGTGCAGAAATTTAAATAATATTAAAACATGATAGGGCTTAAGGGAGTAGGTATGCCCTTGCTCCTATTAAATCAAATATTGTCTAACCCATAAAAAACCTATTTCCAATGGCTAACGCAAATTTTGATACTGTTTAGATCAGTTTTTTTAGAAGAAAATGCGTTTTTCACATTACAAATATATGGGAGGTAGGCGTGTTCTTGCTCCGATTTTTTTAAAACTTCTAAATATATGTACCAAGTTTTCAGCGACACTTGCTTCTACTTTTATAAAATTAAAAACTGTATGTTAGCCAGAAATGATTTTTCTCATTTCAGGATATATGGAAGGTAGGGACGTTCTTGCTCCGATTCAAATAAAAATTGGCAGACTCACAAATAATCTATGTTTAACTGTAATCACAACATTAGACCCCCTCCCCTTTTGATGCACATACGCAATGGTGTAGGGTATCATTAAAGTGACCAGACGTCCCGTTTTTGGAGGGATTATCCCGCTTTTTAAACGTCGATCCCGCATAAAATATTTTTCCCGCTTTTTATAAAGAAATCACGCTTTTTTAACTCAAACCAGTACTTATTCGATTTCTTTATTTATGTTTTCTATAACATTCTTAACAATATTTAAGTTGATAATTTGTTACAAATAGTTTTTGACAATTTTAAACAGTTTTAAACTTTTTGTTACGATGATCATCTCAACTGATTAATCTCAAATGTACTTTGTGTGTATTTGTTTTTTATACCCTTCACCACAGGTGTAAAGGGTATATATAAGTTTGTCATTCCGTTTGTAATTTCCACAATTTTCGTCGGAGAGCAAAAAAGTTTATATTTTCGGAATCCTTGTAAGAAGCGATGACGATTGGACCATGTCCGTCCGTCCGTCCGTGTGTCGGTTGAAATGGCGTTTATGAAGCCCACCGATAACTGACATATATAATATGTATGTCAAACGATCGGAAATGCTTTCGAGAATTTTGCTATTGGAATTCAGCAAGATAGGTTCATACAATGCGGAGATATGTTCAAAAAACCGTTTTTTTGAACCGGTTTTCCAGTTTCTGAAGCCTCTGTATACACTACGGACTTCGTTTTTACAAAGAATTCTCGGACATTTTTTTCTGAATTTTTGTTCTGAAAAAATGAAATAAATCGGTTCAGTAATAACTGAGATATCGGACAAAACGCATTTTTTATTTTTTGAAGCCTTGGTTTAAGCTATAGATTTTTATTTTTATACAGATCGGTCACAAATATTTTTATAAAATTTCAGTTTTTTGAATCAGGAAGATCGGTTTATAAATGGTGGAGATATGCTTTAAAAACCGGTTTTTAGAACCGGTTTTTTAGTTTCTGAAGCCTCTGCATATACCAGGGACTTCGAATTTTTAAAGGGGGCTCGAAAATTATTTTCTGAATTTTTGTTCTGAAAAAATTAAATAAATCGGTTCAGTAATAACTGAGATATCGGGGAAAACGAATTTTTTTATTTTTGAAGCCCTTGTTCAAGCTATAGATTTTTTATTTTTAAATAGATCAGTCATAAATATTTTTATAAAATTTCGGTTTTTTTAATAAACCAAATTCGTTCATAATCAACAGAGTTATGGCCAAAAAACAAATCTGTTAAGAATATAAATACACCAACAAACATGTATATTAAGCATTGTAATGACTATTAGTGACGTTTTTTGTTTTTTGTATAGGCAAGTAGTTTAGTTATCAACAGCAGTAATATGATGAATAACAGTGTTGTTGTTGTTGTTCTTTGTATATGCAGTCTGTACAAAAATAAATAGATATGGAATTGTTGTTGTTTATTTTTTAAAACTAAAACATATGTTAAGAATATACATAAATACATACACAAACATGTATATTAAGCATTGTAATGACTATTAGTGACGTTTTTTGTTTTTTGTATAGACAAGTAGTTTAGTTAGCAACAGCAGTAATATAATGAATAACAGTGTTGTTGTTGTTCTTTGTGTATTCAGTCAGTTTGTACATACAAAAATAAATATATATGGAATTGTTGTTGTTTCTTTTTTAAAAGCAAAGCCTGTTATGATTGTTTTTTTTTTCATATTCAAATTTTCGTAGTTTGAAGAAAATTTAGATTTAGAAAATATGCAAGCATACGTTAAGGCGAAAATTTTATTAATTGTCGGTAATATGGTAATATGATGTCGATAACATGGTAAGATGGTAATATGGTGAAGGGTATCAAAGATTCGGCACAGCCGAATCTTTTTTCAATTTCATTTTTTTTATGACTTCAATGCATGAAGAATGTTAGAATAACATATAAATAAATTGTTGGAAGAAGAAATGTTACTCTTTCACAGATATTATATTCGTCTCGGCCGAATCTGTATACCCACCATCAAATTTTTCAAATTTTTTGTTATATGGGACATGGGTGGTAAAGTGGAAGGACCACGTCCATTTTTTTGTTTCTGAATTTACATTGGTTCTTGAACTATTTGTACAAAATTTCGTTGACATTTCACCTTATATGGGAGGTGGGCGGTAAAGTTGGCGAACCGCGCTCATTTTTGGTTTTCAATTTTATATCGACCGAACTATCCGTACAAATTGTCTTACATGATTTTGTTTAAGAGATATCAGCAGAAAAGTATGAAATTAAGCTACAACGGACACCCTGTGTTTCTAGTTTTTAGCCCATAGCAGGATCGACTCAGAATCGAACCCGGACCCAGATTATATATATACTTTATGGGGTCTTAAATGATTCTTTCGACATGTTACACAAGGAATGACAAAATCAATATACCCCCATCTTTTTGATGGTGGGTAAAAAAACTCATTCCGGAAGAACATTTGTATGGGGGCTATTTAAATAATTGTTTGCAATTTTATTTATCAACATGTGCCATTTCAAAAAAATGTTTTGACCCGAACTTTGATCTCAAGGTTAATATGGTTAATATTGACGTATTGTAGTTTTAATCAAGGACAGAAAATAAGAAAGAATAATGATCTTGAAATTATAAACAAAAAAATCAGATACAAGGAACGATCGGAAAAAATTGTAAAATACAGAACATAATCATTATAAGTTGAACAAAAAAATAATCATTAAAAGATGAGCGAAAAAATGAGAATAAAAAATAATGATTATTTGTTGAGTTTTATTTTAAAACTCATAATCATTACGGTCCTTGGTTTTAATAAATAGCTGGAACCATATAAACGATGTGCCTTTGTTTCGGATTGGATAGACTCTTTATTTCATTTTTGTATAAACTGAGTTAAAAAAAATAACTGGAAACATTTTTTCGATTAAATTTACTTAGTGCTAACGAAAACATTGCGTTAATGATTTTATTTTAACTTTTTGTTTTAACTGTATGTTAGCGTTTCACTTTTAGTTATTGTTTTATTGTTAACGAAAAACTTTTGCTATAAGATTGAAAAAGCATCACGCTTTTTATCAAACCGTATTTGATTTCAAAGTGGAAATTAAAATTATATTTTTTAATGTTTCATTTTTTAGGTATTTATTTACTTTATTTGTTGTATATTTGTATCGTCTCAAGTAGATCGTAAACCAAGAGCTTGCGAGCAGCGTTACCGTGCCCCTTTTTCAACCACCTGGACACTTTTTTGGCACCTTTTTTAAATGGCGTCTAAATGGCGACTTTTTAAGACTATGAGCTGAATGACGAAAATTAATTAATTTAAACAAATAAATGAACTATTTTAATATTGTTTCACAGTATATTAATATCAAGAACCGCGGAATATTTATATATGGACTGAAATTGTTAGTAAATAAAAATAATAAAGGTTATCAATAGCTATTTAAATCATCATATCGAATACCGAATCTTTTTCGACTGGTTTGAGAAAATAAAAAACAGATACGGTAAATACTTTTAATCTAATTTATATTTTTACATTCTTCATAGCAATTCTTAAAAATAAAAAATAGTTTGTCCAACAGACTTTAGTCAATATTTTTAGATCCATACGTTCAGTCCTAAATTGGTTCGACGAGGATTTGAAAGTACGAGTAAAAACCTTATACAAAAGTACAGAAGTGTAATTAAAAAAAAAAAGGATTTGTATATCAGCAATTTTTGTGAATTAAAAATTAATTTTTAATAATAAAAATTGTTGTAAAATATTTATAAATAAATTATTTTGTTGTTAACATAATTGGATTTATTTCTTTTTCTTAAAACACAACATTTTTGTTTTTGTTGTTATCAAATGAACAAAATTTAAGGAGTTTTTTGAATTTTTAAAGAGTTGGCCCCTTTTTTGGCGACTTTTTATTTTGAAATCCCCTTTTTTTGACACTTTTTAAAAATTCTCAACGGCAACGCTGCTTGCGAGAACACCTGATTAGATTTATAATTGGGATATAGAAAGAAATTTTTCAAAATCACGCTTTTTCCATACAATTTTGTTCAGAACCCCGCTTTTTAGTCGTTCGGGTCCCGCTTTTTGACAAAAACCGTCTGGTCACGTTAGGTATCATATGGTCGGGCTTGACCGACAATATGTAACTGATTTATTTATAATTTGGGCTTGGAGATAACAAAAATAATTACCTTCTTATTTTAAACTTTTTTAGGAAACAAACTGGAAGAATACCAACTTGATTTGGAAAAACATATTACGTTGATGTTTTATCATATAGGGGATGTGGGCGGATCACACCCATTTTTGATGATGAATGAATTTTTCTACTACGTTATATACGGAGTGATATATAATATACCCCCATCTTTTTAATGGTGATTATAATAATTTGCAAATAATTGAAATATATTTCCTTATTTGTCAAGCAGATGAAAAAAATACAACAATTTTTATCGAAGTATTATGGATGTAAAATGAAGTGACAACGCTGTACGCTTTATTTGCAATTAGTTTCTCTAATCACGATTAGTTTTCGTGAGTTACTAACCTGCAAATAAAATATTAAGTCACTATTTATACGGCAAAAACTTCATATCAATATGTTCGATACTGAATTGGAGTTCGCGTACACAAAATATCCAGCTTCCTATGCGAAGGTTTAGGTCGAGGGCAGTTTTCGGTGAAGGCTCTTTATAGCTATACAAATAATTTCGAGTCCAAATAAGGATTTTCCACTTCTTTAGTGAGGACCTACGCAATGCATCGTGTACTAGTTATTTGGATTTGTAATCAGCTAAATTTAATGAGAATAAAAAAATAATTTTTGATAGAAAGTTTTTTAATTTTACGGGGGAACATAATTTTTAAACGTTGATAAATATATCTTAAATATTTTTTCTTTTATTTAAAATACATTTTCTTTATTTACCCAGTGTAACGTATATTGGCTTTTAGTGTAAGTCATCGTGCATTATTCTATATATAATTTAGAACAGTCTGGATGTGGCAATGGTTTTAATAAAAAAATCGTATAATTTTGAATTATGTAAATTTAACTTTGCTTAAAGAAAAGATTAACATTCCATAAAAAATTCATAAAATCAAAAAATAAACAAAGTACTATTATAACCAAGTTTCATGTTTTTTAACCATCCCAATAAACCATAGAACAATATGATAAAGAAAATAATATTATATTAGATGCCAATTATAATAATATATAGTATTGCAGAAAATGATATACAGTGAAAGCTCCCATAGGCGGACAGCGATCGTCACGCTGATTTTGTCCGTTATCGGGAGATGTCCGTATATGGGATATGGTACATCATATTTTTTTACAAGGGGTAATTCCGTACTATATATTTTTTCGATTCTCTCCGTTTTCATTCCATTTTCCTAAATTTAGTTTAGAAAAAAAGGTCAGACTTTATTCAACAGCATTTTTACTAATGATTTTTCCACGAAATTTTAAAAAGAAAAAGCATGTTGAGGACAAGTTTGACAACAAAGTCATCATTGGCATGTTACTCCATTTAAAAACAACAGGGAAATTTAAGTTGGTAGCCTAGCCTCGATCTTAAGCAGCACCCAAATGCTTTTTTTATGACTGATGACAATGTCGCTCTACTTGTTGTGCAGAATTTCAAGATTTCAAGAATTTCAAGTTGTCAAGATTTGTAGAAATCTGTCGCCATTGTGTTCCCATCGAGACTGCCTTCAGGACATAGATAACTGGGACAGCATCTGTTTTTAGGGGTCAAGTTTTCATTTTCTCTTTTCTAGTATGAAGAATTTTTAATCAAGTGTAAAAGTCAAAGTTAAATTAAATGAAATTGAAAAAAGATTCGGCTGTGCCGAATCTTTGATACCCTTCACCATATTACCATCTTACCATCTTATCGACATCATATTACCATATTACCGACAATTAATAAAATTTTCGCCTTAACGTATGCTTGCATATTTTCTAAATCTAAATTTTCTTCAAACTACGAAAATTTGAATATGAAAGAAAAAACAATCATAACAGGCTTTGCTTTTAAAAAAGAAACAACAACAATTCCATATATATTTATTTTTGTATGTACAAACTGACTGAATACACAAAGAACAACAACAACACTGTTATTCATTATATTACTGCTGTTGCTAACTAAACTACTTGTCTATACAAAAAACAAAAAACGTCAACGTAATAGTCATTACAATGCTTAATATACATGTTTGTGTATGTATTTATGTATATTCTTAACATATGTTTTAGTTTTAAAAAATAAACAACAACAATTCCATATCTATTTATTTTTGTACAGACTGCATATACAAAGAACAACAACAACAACACTGTTATTCATTATATGACTGCTGTTTCTAACTAAACTACTTGTCTATACAAAAAACAAAAAACGTCACTAATAGTCATTACAATGCTTAATATATATGTTTGTTGGTGTATTTATATTCTTAACAGATTTGTTTTTTGGCCATAACTCTGTTGATTATGAACGAATTTGGTTTATTAAAAAAACCGAAATTTTATAAAAATATTTATGACTGATCTATTTAAAAATAAAAAATCTATAGCTTGAACAAGGGCTTCAAAAATAAAAAAATTCGTTTTCCCCGATATCTCAGTTATTACTGAACCGATTTATTTAATTCTTTCAGAACAAAAATTCAGAAAATAATTTTCGAGCCCCCTTTAAAAATTCGAAGTCCCTGGTATATGCAGAGGCTTCAGAAACTAAAAAACCGGTTCTAAAAACCGGTTTTTAAAGCATATCTCCACCATTTATAAACCGATCTTCCTGATTCAAAAAACTGAAATTTTATAAAAATATTTGTGACCGATCTGTATAAAAATAAAAATCTATAGCTTAAACCAAGGCTTCAAAAAATAAAAAATGCGTTTTGTCCGATATCTCAGTTATTACTGAACCGATTTATTTCATTTTTTCAGAACAAAAATTCAGAAAAAAATGTCCGAGAATTCTTTGTAAAAACGAAGTCCGTAGTGTATACAGAGGCTTCAGAAACTGGAAAACCGGTTCAAAAAAACGGTTTTTTGAACATATCTCCGCATTGTATGAACCTATCTTGCTGAATTCCAATAGCAAAATTCTCGAAAGCATTTCCGATCGTTTGACATACATATTATATATGTCAGTTATCGGTGGGCTTCATAAACGCCATTTCAACCGACACACGGACGGACGGACGGACATGGTCCAATCGTCATCGCTTCTTACAAGGATTCCGAAAATATAAACTTTTTTGCTCTCCGACGAAAATTGTGGAAATTACAAACGGAATGACAAACTTATATATACCCTTTACACCTGTGGTGAAGGGTATAAAAACTACAGCGGCCAAAATAATAATTTGTGATATCCTTTACATTTTTAAAAATGTAACTATGTCAATATCTGACTAGGGTTTTATAGTTGGAACAAAAAGTCGACTTTTCGACTTTTTTTTCAATGTTTAAATAGTCGCTTTTTTCGACTTTTTTAATTCTTTAAATAGTAGATTTTTCAAATTTGGAATAATCCACTATTCAACTATTTTCGACTTTATCCAACTATTTTTGACTTTTCTATAATTTTTGATTTTCCGACTATTTTCGACTCTTGACTATTTTTTATAATTTGTCTTATAAAAACTTAAAAAATATAAAACAAGCGCGAATGTTATATTCGGCCGGCCGAATCTATATACCCACCATCAACTTTTTCAAATTTGCATTATATGGGAGGAGGCGGTAAAGTGGGCAGTAAAGTGGGCGGACTACGCCCATTTTTTATTTCCGAGTTTACATTGGTACTTGAGCTATTTGAACACAACTTCACCTTATATGGGAGGTGGGCGGTAAAGTAGGCGGACCACGCCCATTTTTGGTTTCCGAGTTTATATCGATCCCCGAACTATACGTACAAAATTTCGTTGTCAAACATGCTTTTATTGAAGAAATATCAGCAAAAAAGTATGAAACGGACACCCTGTATTTCTAGTTTTTAGCCCATAACTTTTTTTTTATTAACCCATTTTCAATACCAAACTAACCTTATATAAGACAAATATTTGTGCCTCCACGTTGCCCCTTTCGAACCCTATCCTGCTTTCAACAGACAGACGGAAGGACATAGCTAGATCGACTCAAAATCTAACCAGGACACAGAAAATATATACTTTGTGGGGTCTTAAATGATTCCTTCGACATGTTACACACGGAATGACAAAATCAATATACCCCCTCTTTTTGATGGTATAATTAATATAACACAATATATTGATTAACTAGCATAAAATATATCCAATGAAAGTGCTGATTACACACAAAAATATGTATTTACTATACGAATGATTTGATGATTTATAAATATATAAATAAAAGGTGCTAAGAAACTATTCCTTTTAAATAGAATAATTTTTTAAACTTTTTCCGACTATTTTCGCTTTTTCGACTTTTGATCGATAGTTCGATTATTCGAAAGCCGATTTGATGAACCCTGTTTCTGACACATTTTGAACAATATACCTTTAAAATAATAAAGTTACAGTAACTTATATTCCTAACTAAAGAAGTTTAAATGCAGTGACATACTTTATATTAATTTATACACTATGCCAATAGTTTTTCGGACTGTGAATTTTTTATAAACATCTACTTTATTATATTAATCACCTTTAATTTATTTTAGATTTCAAATATTTATTTATTAACGTTTCATACTTTTCTCTATTTTTAGTGCTTTGCCACAACATGTAACTACAGTTTAAATTTGACCGTTATTAATGGCATTGCCAACCATCAAATTCAATTAATCTGGAATTTCGCATTTAAGAAACCAAACTTGCCATTTTGACTTAACAACGCAATTAATCAATTCGCCGTGTAATCAATTATTGGTGAATTACATCAACAACACAGCAAAAAGAAAAAGAAGAAATACGTGTTTGTATTATCATTTATTTGTAAATAAATTGCCACAGTAAACAATAGAATTTGGTAAAAATATATTAAAAACGTTGATTTAATTTAACCATTAAAATGCCAGCCGATCAAATACAATATTCTGAAAAATATTTTGATGCTGTATATGAATACAGGTAAAATATTATGTCGATATTAAAAGATCAACAAGTTACTCATTTATGACTCCTTTTCTTGTAACTTTTAGACATGTTATTCTACCACCCGACTTGACTAAATTGGTACCCAAATCGCATTTAATGACCGAGACAGAATGGCGCAATCTGGGAGTCCAGCAAAGTCCTGGTTGGGTTCACTACATGATGCATGCCCCAGAGCCACATGTTATACTCTTTCGGCGACCTCGCACTGATTTACCCGATCCCTCTACGGTCACAACATCCTCAGCTCAAGCGCCCAATACAACAACTGCCCCTACGGCAAATTCTGATGCACCACAAACTAATACCACAAGTAATGTTTCGGTTCAAGGTTGATCCGACTAGAGATGAAAGTGTGCCATACAGTTTTATCTACACTCATACACGTACCATTTAAATCCTCATTATCATCCACCAAAGGAAAATATTTTTAACACAAAATAAATATACACTCATGGGTTCAATAATAATTGTTTTAGCATGTAAAATCATTCATATTATTTCTATGTCTTGTTAAGTTGCTCCCTCTTTTCCCCCTTTGTTTTATGGATTTTAATATTTATTCCTGCCCAATTGTTTTGTTTTCTTATTTTATTTTTCATTCCCTATTATTTTTCTTAAAAAATGGAGAAAATTCCATTAAAAACAATAAAAATGTTTCAAACATACGAAAACTAAAAAAGGAAAGTTCGCATGATTTTCCAGAAATTGAATTTTGTACAAAATAAAAATTGCATGAAAATATAAGAAAATGTAAATTTTAAATTTATATCGTTTTCTACATGATTTTTATTAATAAAGTTAATTTAAGTTGGTTTTTTATTAAATAAACAACGAAAATATAAAAAAAAAATTGTTTTATTATTTAGCAAATTAATATTTTTGACTTTTAATGTGTCTGTCATATTGAGATGAAATTTAGGTAAAACTGAAAAATAGCTCAATTTATTATCTATAGCTTTATTCCATTACTTGTAAATTTTGCAAATTTTAGCCCGAATAAGTGTCTCCGCACCCAAAATTTAAACATTATTTTTTTCCAATTTCTAACTAAAATCTGTAAATATGGCAAGTATTGAAATAGTGCTTATCGTCACCTAAAATGCAAAAGGCAGTAACTACTGAAAAATCACATCGTCACCGAAAATGGAAAACAACGTAACATCACTTTTCATAACTGTTATTTCTGTTAAAAAATATAATAAATTTTTAAAATTGTTGACCTGAAATTGAGCTATGTATGTCAGAAAAGTGTATCGAAATTATTATTTTTTTTTATTAAATTATTAGCTACTGAAATTATCATTGACTTTGTTGATACTGAATTTAAATTTTAAAATTATATAAAATTTCAAGCACTAAATATTTTAGTTGTTTTTTGTTTTTCTTAAAAAAAATATATAAAATTTAAGATAAATTTTATTAGAACAATTTATCTTAAATTTTTTTTTTGAACAAAAACATATTTTGACATTTTTAATTGTTGACTTGAGACACCGGTCGTCAATAGCCTACCATACATTAAAAATTTGTTTTTAAAAAACAAGATCCTTAACTTTATCTCAAATTTTATTTAAAAAAATTTTAATTTTTAATTAAAAAATCCTAATCTTTAAATAAAAAATCATTCTGTTTTTATTATCTTTTGTATTAAATAAGTATGAAATTTTTATTAAAAGCAATTTATTGCATTATATAGTGATGATTATTTAAATACTGGTTAATGATTGATATTCTGTCGTTTATTGTATTTGGGTATATAAAGGAACTGGGACTAGTAGGGAATATATGTGGAAAAGATTAATAAAGGAATCTGGAATAGCATTAAAATATCAAACATTATTTTTCTTGTGCTTGTCTTATACGGATATTAATGTAATTTATTCGTATACGAGTAAAAATACATTGTATATAAATGCAACATGATCAACGTATGTAGACAGTTTAAGCATTTTCTTCATTAGCACCGCCAGCAGCTTGTTCCAATTCATTTAACATAATAACACCATCGGCAGCTTCATCAACAGCTACGGCAGCGGCTGCAGCAGCCCCAACACCACCGCCTCCACCATTTAGCGGATTGTTGCCATCACCCAAATCAGCAGCATTAGCATCTGCATCGGCCCGAAAAGGTACATGATTATCGGCTCTATTCTCGGGTGGAGGTATTGGATTACCACTTGCATCTAATTCCAGTGGTGGATCGGCAGTTGCTTCAGCCAAATTTGTTACAGATTTTGATTTAACACATTGAAAGTCGACATGACGACTTTTGGCTTCTTCTTTTTCCCATGACATGTGTATGAAAGGTCTCTGCACATAACTGTAAATAACTTCGGCCCGGCCTCCAGGACGTATTCGTATCTTCTCCTTATGTGTAGGGTAACCTTCAATACCGCAACGTATCTTCTTCAAACCACGATCTTTCATTACTTGCTTGGCCACATCTCGGTTTTCGATGTATTTAAAGAAACGATGCATAGTTGTGCTATGTATGGTCTGACAATATTCTTCGCCCATTTGTGGTGGAAATTTTTCGTCCCAATCGACCACGTCATCGTCGAGAAGTACCACAACATGGCACTCCCGGTCACCTCTTTGGGCAGCAGTTACCATAACGGGTAAAATGAATTCCTCTAGAAATATTTCAAATTGATGTCGTGCTCCCTCGTTGCTTAACTCATGAAGCAGTCCTCTCAAGTTCTGACATCTCACCGTAGTGACATCGAATGGTATTAACAAGTAATCGCAGGCCTCTTTCAGTTCCGGCACTGAAATGGTGGGTGGGCATTTAATCAGACCTGTCTTGTAATAGTCCAATATAGCTCGGAACAAAGTATGGGATATGCCCTCAGCAACTTCATACTCTCCCCTTTCATTTGGATGGACAAACTGAAAACCAGTGCTGAACATAGTACCCAACATTGTGTTGGGATGGGCAGTCACCAAGTCTTTTTCAATCATAAATCTTACATTATCTACGAGTAAAGTAATGCGTTCGCCTGGAGCATGACGATTTGATGCTGCAATCATACCGCTGCTACTAGTGCCACTACTACCACCAGTAGTACTGTTCTTATTTTCTTTTGGTATGGCCCCATTAGATGTGTAACTCATTTTTTCTTTTGTTTTGTTCCTTTCTTTGTTTTCACATAAATTTACTTACAGACAGTTTTAATTTTCAATTTTATTTTTTTATTGCAATTGTTTATTCTTCTGTGTCGTTTTTTAATTCGTTGTTGGATTGTTTTTGTAATAATAAAATTTTGCGAATGATAGTAATAGATATTCTTTTGTTCGTTACGTTTATTTTGCTAATTTTTTTTACACAAATTTGCCGTGATTCTTTTTTTTTTTAATTATTTAGTACCAGCCAGAGACCTGTGCCGAGCAGTGTTTACGGTGGCGGCTTTTGTAAAAATTGTCGGCGGCGCCTTAAAATCGTCTATTTTGCCGTCGAAAAAGTTGCCAGAGATATCGATCGCACAGAGGGCCAGAGATATCGATTTTTGGCCAAAACCCTTTATCGTTGTCGGATATGGCAAAAAATTTATATTTCAAGGTTACTGGACTTGCTGATTCCAAAAATGAACTAAAAAATAAAAAATTCAAAATCGAAGAACCAGAATGGCTGCAAAATTTTTAAAAATTTTCTGATCCAGCTAAAATTTTTACTTAATTTGAAATTGAAATCAGAATTTCAAAAACAAAATGGCGGACTCAATTGTATAATGTATTAAACTTATTTGTACTGAATTTTATTGAAATAGTGATATAAATAACGAATTTCTAAGCGTTAAAACCCTATTCGTGGGGTATTTGTATGGGAGCGAGTTGAAATAATTGACGAATCACGACCAATTTCCATACTGTTTCTCTTCTTTTAAATAGAGATAGAAAATTAACTGCATCTATAATTATATCGAAAGTATCAATGTTTGTGTAAATACACTGGATAATTATTTATTTGAAAAAATATCTAAATGTTTTATTAAAATTTATGTTATTTTGATATCTAGGAACACTATTATAAATTCGTGCGATATGGTCATTTATCATTTGGAGCAAGTTTGGGCAACTTTTTTCAAAAACTAACATTCTATTAGATATAAAAATAGAAAAAAATTGCTTTATCGGACTAAGGATTTGTGTGGATTTCTTTGGAAGAAGGTTAAGATCAAAAAAAATTTAACTTATTTGATTAAAATTTAAAAAAAATATATACTATATGTAAATAATTTAAACTCGGGTTGTTTTTGTTATAATTGCCGATTTAGATGTTAATTGATGCGAAAAAAATTTCAGCTTTTGTCATAAAAATATGTAGCAAAAACCAAAAAACTTGCTCTTCAATAAAATTAATTTCTAACAACTCTTTTAACTATGGATCGATACAGAAGGAAATGGTGTAGATGGATAACAAAAAAAAAAGTTCGGAAAACATGCTTTTAAATGTTCCTAATAATTTGCCATATTCGTTATTTTCAAATTCTTAAAAACGACTTAAGGCCAAAAATCTATCTCTCTGGTCCTCTGTGCAACGGTGGAACCGTGGTAACTGAGTCGAGCAGCCGATTATTTTTAAAAGCCGCCGCCGCTGTAAAAATTTTGTCTTAACATGACTTACTCTACGTCTCCACCATGGCACAAGTATTAGAAGGTATATGCAAAACGGCAACAACTACAACAACGTTACTCTGTCAGTTTAACACAACGTCAAAAACAACTGATTTTTGTTTGTAAACATTTTATTTTACAACTTATATTCGTCTTTTTAGTGGCAGTTTATATTTGTAACGTAATTTTTATCATTAAACAATCCAAGTTACTTCGAATTATTAAAGCTCCCAAATGCACAATTATATAAAATATTAATGTGTTTGTATAAAACTTGTATAATATATTTTATTTCTTTTTGCTTTTTATAACACAAAACACACGAAATGTAACAAAAAATAGTTTATTAATAACAACACAAATATATTTTAGTATTATAACACAGGAATTGTATTATAAAATTATTTACTTTTCTTGGAAACAAACAAATGTAAACAAATTTTGACAAGATAGTCTGCTTTGAAATAACGAGCAAAAAATAATCAGCTGATCTTATAAGGTTACCTTATTTAAAATGGTTGTGCCATGGTCTCCACGAAGAAATTTTTATTTCCTAACATAACTTTGAGTCTACATTAGACAAATTTTTATCAAGACAAACGTCAAAATCGGTGCAAATCTATACAAGGTAGCCTCAGTTAAACAGCTGATTATTATTTTTGGTTGTTACAGCTGTAAAACTGCATACATAAAAAACATTAATGAATTCGCCATATTGTTGTTTTTGCACAATTGTTGCCACCTTCCATAAATTCGAGTTCATTTTGACGTTTGTCTTGATAAAAATTTGTCTAATGTAGACTCAAAGTGAGAAATAACGTCGGCAGAATAACGGGAACAAGCTTTTATTTCCAACTTTATGTTAAGGGCTGGAGAAAACGTACATGAGAAATTTTAATTTGTCTTTTAATGAACATTTTATTTTTTTATCCGTTTTTGTTTTTTATTTCTCTTTTTGAAATAAAATTAATTCATTTTCCATCTTTGTTTTGTTAAAAAAAATAAAATTTTAGAAAATAAAAATAAATTTGACAGCTTATGTTAAAAATTATAGCTCAGCTTTGTGTTAAAACATTTATTGCGAGATAGATTGCGCAATATATTTCTTATTGGTTCACACGTAACATTTTGAAGAGAGATAGAATTTAACAATTGCGGACACTAAAATGTCTGCGTGGAGACGTATAGTTAAATACTGTCGTCGATTTTGGTCAAACTTTTAGTAAACATTTTTCATAAAAAAAAAATAATTTATTCAATTTTATTTGTATATTTTTAATATTAATAGGTTTACAACGTTGACTTTTTTGTTTAAAGAGATTTCTACTTTAACATTTCAATTTGGAGGTAATATTTTTATATTTGAAGTACAAAACCTTTTTAAAGCAATTCTTATAATGTAGAGATTAACTCATTGATGTGGTGATGGTGATTTTTTCTAAATTATAATATTTTAACTCACTTGAAAATAATATACATATTCACAAAGTGTATTATTTTAAAAAAAAATATTATTTTTCTTCTTATAAAGCCGCCCATAAACACATACTGCAGAGAGATACTGCCGATGAACCCTCCTGTCGTGTGTGATTGACCGACTTTGCTATACATTCATCAATCAAAATTTTGTTTTTGTGAAAAAAATTTATTGAAATATTGTCTTTAATTTTTCTTTTAATTTAAAATGACAAACAGAAAATTTCATAAATAATAAAAAAAAATAATAATCAAATTCATTAGAAAAAACTGTCTGCAGTATGAATTAATTTTAAAATCAAAATGATTTTGATTTTGCATACTGTAATGTCTGTGTGAACCACGCATTCAAAAGCTCTCCCAATTTTACATATACATTATTGTCTATGGGGTGCTTAAAACTTTAACAAATAACACAATAACCCAGGAAAAAATTTATTAGTTCAACTTCTAGTTCCAGAACTCATGAAAATAGCCTGTATTCATTCTACTTTCGCGTTACGACCAATGATTTTTGTTTTAAACTGTCACCTCTAGAACTAGTTCTGTAGAAGTGTTAGCTAGCCAGTACCCATTCTATGGAACTCTTCTAGAATCTTAGAATCTGTTTTTTTTTTTTATTCTAATGAGCTATTTCTTAAAGGCGAGTTTTACAACTTTTTAAAAAATTCATAGGTTCTACGATTTTATCAAGCGATACCTTTTTGTTTGAAGTATAAAATTAGGTAATGTAATAAAAAAATATATTTTTTAATAAAGTGTGGGTCAAAAATGGATATAACTTCAAAATAATAGCAGAAAAAAAAATAAAAACTGAATTTATGTCTTTTTTAAGGTTCAACATAGTTTTACTATTAATTAAATGTGTATATACTTTTTAAAAAGGGTGATATTTTTGTAATGCAGTTATTTGGTCAACTGGTATTCTAGATACAAAATTATTATTATTTTTATAGAATGACAAGTGCACAAATTACGAGCATGTAATCATTTGTACTCCCCACTGTAAATGAGAGTATCATGACACAGTGATTCCAAAACGCTTTTTTTTTTTTGGAAATAATTCAGTAACTAAAGAACCGTTAGAGGTATCTCAATAAAATTTCACATCGACAGAGTTGAGCGTGTCAGGGGAGAAGTGGGTGGCCCTCCAAAGTTGCTCATCTCGTTTAAGTAATTTTTTAAAAAAATCGCCAAAAATGCATTTATGATATGAAAGAAAAGAATTTTTATATATAGATAGTCCTTGTAAATATCTACCAAAAATACACTTACATGTGTAGGTTATATCTTTTAGTTTAAGAGATATTCGGGTCGAAATAAATTGTTATCTCATTTTTAGCCTCGTTTTTTTTTAACTTGGCGGGCTTAATATTGCCTCCAGAATTTTTCTAAAATATTTGCCAGACTCCCTACAAAATTCTAAATAATATTGCTGCAAGAATCATATAATTATACGAATCCGTTAAAGTTATATTAATCTAAATGTAAAAAAAATTTAGATTTTTTGGGTTTTTTTCCAAAAAGGTGGCAAAATTTATTCAATGATAAAGCAATTAGCTTAAAAAAGTATTAATAATATATAAAATTAATAAATAATTATTCTCTCTTCACATGTAAGAGCATATAGATGTGACAAAATTAAGAGATAATTTGCCCGTGTGCACTATTTTGCGGGTCGTGGATTTATACCCACCATCAAAAAGATGGGAGGTATACCAATTTGCCCCTCCCAAAGCAACAAAATTTTTTAAAAAAATTAAAAAAAATTGTCATCAAAACTCGACTGTCCTGTATTTAACAGCTAAAAGTCTTCACAATAACAAAAATGTAGCAGAAAAAGTAGAAATATGGAAAAAAATTAAATTAATTTATTACGTTCATATAATTTTCGATGATAATTGTTTTATTTTTCCCAGCTGACACGACAAATAAGGAACTATATTTGTTTATGTGTAAAGAGAAATAAATTAGTTTTCAAAATAAATTTGTATTATTTATTGATTCAAAATATATTACCTTGTTTTAATTTAGTGTAGAGAAAAAACTCTTTCGGTGCTGCAAAGTAGTCTTTGGCGATGGCGTTTAAGATGACGATTAAACGAAAAAAAGAACTTACAATTTCATTAAAAAAATAGAACCGTTAGCGGTTTACTCGTTAGAATCTATAAAATTTCCCACAAAACACACAAAGGTGTTAAGCGCCCCATAGACACATACTGCGTAAGCTCCTGCAATAAGTATGTGTTAGTAAAATTGAGAGAGCTTTTGAATGTGTGCGTCACACCGACAATGCAGTATGAAAAATCAAAATCGTTTTGATTTTAAAATGAACTCATACTGCAGACAGTTTTTTCGAATGAATTCGATCATTTTTCTTAATATTTATTAAATTTTCTATTGTCAATTTATTTTAAAAAGAAAAATATTTTAAATTTTTTTTGTTTTACTAAATTTTTTTCAAATTTGATTGAAGAATGTGTAGCAAATTCCTCAATCACACACGTACAGGAGAGTTCATCGGCAGTATCTCTCTGCAGTATGTGTCTATGGGCGCCTTTGGAGAAAGAGAGTAGATTTTTAGAACCTAACAGAGTACTTACACGGAGAAAAATTACAAACATCAAATGAATTTCTAACTTAAACATTGCCGCCCACCTTGCAACAACGAAGTAGTATGCAACAACTCAAAGTAAAGATAAATAGGTAATTCAAAATTGTCTTTTTTTTATATATATATATATTTTTTCATAAAACAAATAGTATGGTTTTTAGACAGTCCCATAAACCGACCCTTGGTTTTAAGACAGTCCCATGAACTGACCCCTGAGGGCATATGGTTTTTAGACAGTCCCATAAACAGACCCTTGCGGGCACATGGTTTTTAGACAGTCCCATGAACTGACCCTTGCGAGCGTATGGTTTTTAGACAGTCCCATAAACTGACCCTTGCGGGCACATGGTTTTTAGACAGTCCCATGAACTGACCCTTGCGGGCGTATGGTTTTTAGACAGTCGCATAAACTGACCCTTGCGGGCGCATGGTTTTTAGACAGTCCCATGAACTGACCCATGCGGGCGTATGGTTTTCAGACAGTCCCATAAACTGACCCTTGCGGGCGTATGGTTTTTAGACAGTCCCATGAACTGAACCTTGCGGGCGTTAATTTATATATATGTATATTGTGTCGTATTTTATTTTTTCCATAATTATTTATGTATTCATTTAAAATGGTGATAGGCCAGAAATAACCCATCCAAATATAGTGTATAGTGCCGTTGGAAAACCCGGATTCGAATACGTTCTACCCTGCATTATCTGACTGCAAAGTTCAGGACCTAAAACCAAGACAACTTGGCCTGACTTGTAAAAAGTAGGATCGGCGAGCTGAAAACCTTTGTACCGGTCACAAATTATCGGGGAAACATCCTCTAAGGGTGTTTTGACGTCAGTGATCTTAGAAATTTTAGCCGAAAATGATATTTCCTGTTCATGATCGTGAATCGAACGAATAGTTCCACGGCAGTATGACTCACCATTAGCCTTAGTACATGATATTTTAATCTGATCCGCTAGCTGATCACTTAGAAGCACGTGTTTTTGACACTCGACGATTTTCGGTTTGGGGAAAATGGTGCAAAAGAGAATTATGATCTCCTTGAGAATGACCACATTTGGCCTTACTCGTACAGTCCTTTGCCACGTGGGATCTGTATAGGCATCAGGAGCAGTAGGCAAACACCAAGACATGTCTAAGCCGTTATTCATGACGCATTCTCCTAAATCTATAACAACCCCTTAGAGCATGTTTCTTTTTACAGACCGTACATTCATTAGCAGTGGTTTTCATTGGTGCCTAAGTGTTTCGAGTGGGGGCTTTCGAATCCGCGTTGTCCATTGGCACGATCGACGAAGCTATGTTGTGTTTGGGATTCGCAGCTGGAGTAGCAAGTGGCATCTCAATCAGCTTGGCAGCAGACAAAGGGGCACTGGTCTCCACTAACACTGCCTTAATATTTGCTACTGGAGCTGAAACTGCGACCTCCATTGATTCTTCGTAGTCCTCAAGAAGACCGTCATCAAAGAGAGTTGGCAAGGCTTCCATGTTGCTACGAAACAATGAAGGTTAATAAAAATATTTTGAGTAAAATTTGAGCTAGTCAAAATGACTAGCTTCGTGATTGGTCATTTAACAATCCCATGTTCTGTGCATATGTCCGCGACGCGAACGTGTCCGTCACTTCCCGGGTAAATTTTTACGACCCGCCCTAGCTTCCAATTCGTAGGAGACATTTGTTCATGACGAATAACTACTAAATCGTTTACCGAAATATCACGTTGCGGAATTAGATAAATACTCTTCCTTCCAACGTCGACAAAAGTGATGAGTAAATGCCTTAACCTTACAATATCGATTTATTAGGCTTACTGATGATTCATAACTCGTGGGTTCTGGCGGAGCCAGTATGGGGGACCCTATCAAAAAATGATCAGGAGTAAGAACCAAAGGCTCATTTGGGTTGTCAGATATAGGACAGAGTGGTCGCGAATTCAAACAGGCCTCAATACGCGTGGAAAGTTCCTCAAAGGTATATCTCACAGATTGGACTTCTTTTCGAAAATGAAGTTTAAAGCTTTTCACTGCGGCTTCCCACAAACCGCCCATATGAGGGGCGCTAGCTGGGATAAAGCGCCATGAGATACCTTGCAGTGTAAAAGTATAACACATTCTAGACTGACACTCTTTTCGGAAATTTCTCTCAATTTCCCGTGAGGCTCCAACAAAATTAGTACCGTTATCCGAAAGAACTGTATGTGGACAGCCACGTCTAGATATAAATCAATGAAATGCAGATAAAAAGGCATCCGTTGACAAATCTGATGTTGCTTCTAAATGAACCGCCTTGGTGGAAAAACATACGAAAATACACACATATGCTTTCAAGATCTGACAAGACCTACTCGTGAAACTTCTTATGTCAAATGGGCCTGCACAATCGACTCCAGTTGTATTAAATGGTCGGTCTAAAACAGTACGTTCTGGAGGTAAAGCTGCCATTATTTGATTAGACGAACGTTTACGATCCAAAATGCAACGTTTGCACTTATTAATGACTTTACGAACCAAATTCTTAAGTCTTGGAATCCAATACTCAATCCGCAAAATTCTCAACATAAATTGATTTCCTCCATGAAGAGAAATCAGATGCATAAACTCGGCTAACAGAAGAGTATATGGACAAGAATATGGCAAAATAATTGGTGTTTCTTCATATAAGACAACGAAGGGCACTTTACTAATCTACCGTTCATTCTCATAACCTTCTCCCTATCTAAAAATGGACTGAGCGACTTTAAAGAGCTCTTCGAGGAAATCGAGGTCCCAAGTAAAACAGCCTGATATTCATCACCGAAATAAGCCTTTTGTGCCAAAATAGCTAAACGCAATTTTTCATCGCTCGAAATCTCTCTAGTCACAAATGTATGTCGACCTCTCTGAGCAGAATGAGTCATATAAAAGAAACGAAAAATATAGGCTAACACTCGGAGGGCGCGATCCAAGGACGAAAATCTATCCAAAACATCCTCATAATTAATGCAAAAGGATGCGTGAGCTCTTATAGTTCTCGCTTCAACCTCGGTATCAAGTGGGGAAAGATCGCTAATGCTCCATGAAGACTTGTCCGTTGGAGCCACGAAGGTCCATGCCACCAAAGATCATCATGGGCTAAATCTGAAGGAGAAACTCCACGACTACCCAAATCAGCAGGATTATCCTCGGATCTAACATGATTCCACCTGTTTTTCCCGACGTTTTCCTGAATCCGACAAACCCGATTGGCAACAAAGGTAGTCCACGTGCTCGGGGTTTTTCTCAGCCAACAAAGTACAATTGTGGAATCCGTCCAACAATAGATTTCTCCAAAATGTATATCAATTTCCCTAATTACAGTCTTCAACAGCTCGGAGGCTAAAACAGCACCACAAAGCTCTAAACGGGGTAAAGAAATTGATTTGATGGGAGCGACTTTAGTCTTGCACGATAGCAAATAAGTAGAAATCACACCAAAAGATTCGATGCGAATATAAATAACCCCACAATATGCTTTTTCGGAGGCATCTGAAAAAGCATGAAGTTCCGCCACGGCGCCCGGAGAGTAATGAATCCATCTTGGAATTTGTATATTATTCACATCTATATATGAAGAAGCGAATTTTTTCCATTCATCCTCCGTCGAAATCTGTAGAAAAACGCCAAACTTGTTACCTTGAACGTGACATAAAACGCATGTAGGCGTTGTATTTACAACATGAGCCTTAACCTTCTGTTCCTTCTGTTTTTTGGTATGTTGCGATTCTTTAAGATCACGAACGCATTCCAAAGTAAGAATCCTTTCCGTCAGAAAGGCGTCAAAATCTTTCCAAGAAGACAACACCGATTTCTCCTTCACACTCTGTTACCGACGTCACTAACAGTAGACGTCGGTAAGCGTTGGATACAAATAAAAATAATTATAGGGTCCCAATTATCGGTACAAACTTTATAAATAGACATGGAATCGAGACAACTATTGATGCCGCGTTGTAAAGTTTTAAGACCGGCACTAGATTCTTTCTCAAGAGGCGAAAGACCAAATAAAAGTTTCAATTGGTTATTTACCAACATACGCGGATTCTCAAAAGTACACTTGAGACTTTTCCGTGCCACATCGAACCCCTCATTACTTAATGGACTTTTAGATAGGGTTTCCCTAGCCTCGCCTTCAGTTTTACGTATCAAATGATACAACCGCTCAACATTACTTAACGCGAATTGTTAATATATAACGTGGTAAAAAGCATAGATAAGGCATAGATATGACACGACTATTGGCAGCACTAAAAAAACCGCGAAGTGGCTGCATAGTGGCAGCCTCAATTTACCACCATTATCTAAAAGGGATAGCAAATTGTACTAAAAAGTATGGCTATCCCTTTTATATAATGGTGGTATTGTTTACATTTTATTTTTCATATTCTTGCAAAAAAATTGGCGCAGAAATGAGAAAATTTAAGATTTTGGCGGAAAAATATACTTTTTGCGCCAAACTTTCTCATTTCTGTTTCATCATTCAAAAAGGAACATTAAAATTGTTCCTTTTTCTAAGAAGCCGGAGGAAGCAGAAAAAAAACTGGGAAAAATTCAAGAAAAATGTAAGTAAATATTTTTTAACATTATTGTTTTAATTTTATTTAACTTGAAATATTCTATTTTTCAGGAGCCGCAAATCTGTTATGGGTTGCCAAACGGGGGACAAACCCCACAAGTTTCCGGAAGATCCGACTAGGTAAGTGTTTTTGTATTTTTAAAACTTTATGCCGGAAGAAGTAAAAGATTTCTATTGGATGGAAACTAGTTTTTGTCCAATTTGAATCTTTTCATTTATAATTTCCGCTTGAATTCCAATATAACCAATTGGAACATTTTTGTTTGTTTATTATGTGTGATTTTTTTTTGTGTTGTGTTAGTGTATATGATTGTATTCCCTTAGAGCGATTTCAGGAAGTGGAATTTTGTGAGAGCTATGGTAAATTATGAACAGATTCTCATAAATTTTGGCAATGTTGTTTCTACTAGAGCCCTGCAAACTGTGTCTTATAAGGCTTTACAAGACACTTGTTATTTTTCAAGTGCTGTACTTAAAATCATACAAATACTGCGTGTGTTCTTTAACTTTATGTGCTATGATTGCGTCCAAACAAGACATAAGAGTGCCTTTTGACCACTTGGTTGCTTCAATAAGAAAAAAAGAAAGTTTTTTTCTGTTTTCTTTGCATATTTTTCTATGAACAACATATGTATATATGCCTGTGTGTTTGCGATCATCACTGTGAAAAATAAAAACCAACAATAAAATGTAGATGTAGATCTAGACCAGATAAGGTCGAAAAAAATCAAATTTTTATTAAAATAATAATAAACAATACAATGAAAAAATACAGATGTTGGAAGAGGTGTGTCCATTGACATTTATATTAACTGATAACCCTATTTTTTCATTCCGTAGGAGTCGTCCTGTGTCCCTTACCAATTTTGAATTTTTTGCTGCCATCATCAAAAAAGGTGCACCCTTAAAATTAATAAAAAAAATGTTAAAAATGAGTTAAATTGTACATTTTCTTTTATTTCTAGACGATTTGGAGTACTTACCGTCGATTTAGAAGGGATTCTGTCCAATTGGTTCCATAGGAGTCGTCCTGTGTCCCTTACCAATTTTGAATTTTTTGCTGCCATCATCAAAAAAGGTGCACCCTTAAAATTAATAAAAAAAATGTTAAAAATGAGTTAAATTGTACATTTTCTTTTATTTCTAGGCGATTTGGAGTACTTACCGTCGATTTAGAAGGGATTTTGTCCAATTGGTTCCATAGAAGTCGTCCTGTGTCCCGTATCAATTTTGAGTTTTTTGCTGCCATCAACAAAATGGTGCACCCTTAAAATGAATTAAAAATGTGTTAATAAAATAATACAAATTTTTATTTTTTAATTACAGACAACTTAGACTACTTACCACCGATTTCAGAGTATTCCATTAATTTGGTGATGCAGGAAGTCGACTGTGTCCCATACCAACTTCGTGTTGTTGATAGCAGTCATCAAAAAAGGTACACCCTCCAATTGTATTAAAAATAGTTAAAAAAATTAAACATTTATATTTTCTTTTATTTACAGATCATTTGAAATACTTACCGTCGATTTCAAGAAAATTCCATCCAGTTTGTTCCTTGAGGTTTGGTCTGTGTCCAAGACCAATGTATCCATCAACTGGCCGTATTCATTTATAAGGTGAGACTGAAAATAAAACATGTGTTAAAGTAGATTTTTTTCCCTTACCAACATACATATTTATTTTTAGTTTCACTTACCTGGTTTGAAGATAATTGCTACTGGTTTTGCTGGTAAAAAATTTGCTCCTCCTTCTGTCTGTAAGTAAAAAAGCAAAATTTTGTTTTGTATTTATTAACAAACAATTGTTTTATTTTTCAGAAAAAACTTACTACTCTGACGGGAACAATTGTTTGCAATTTTTGAACACATCACTTTTATGTTAATAATTTTTAAAATTAAATAAAAAATGTTTTTATTTTTTCAATTTTAAAATGAAAATTTTTTATTCGTTTTGTTCGTTTTGTTTTTCTTTTTGCTATCATATGTTTTTATGGGTAATGTATAGTCGTTCATTTTTTCATGTTGCCACATGCATATTATGTTTTTTTCTTTCTCTTTCAAATTATGGTGGTAACCACATATGATAAGCAGACTTTGTAAACGTCACTTCTTACAAGTCTGGTTATTAGTCTGTGGTAAAAAGGTCCCTGAAAGCAGGCCAAGAAAATGTCAACATCGCAAGGTGGCAAAGTCACATTAAGGCGGAGGTTTCAAAAAAGTCTAAACATTTCTCATAAGTAGTCTGTACTCTTTTCCATAGCTTTCTTAATTCCTCACTTTGATTCTCCCAATTAAATATTGTATGGAATTCCTCATTAAAATCGTTGAAGTCGGCCTCAAAAGTTATAAGAGCATCCGATGCTCTAATAAATATATTTAAAGGAGTGATCGACATTATAGCTTCTCTATTGATTATTTACCACAAATGAAATTAAATAAATCCAAAAAACCAATACAATTTACCAGAAAACAATTATCCGCATAGAAATAAAAGAATTCGCAAAAATTGTTTAAATTAATAGGGTAAACTTAGTTGTAGCCAAACTGACCGACCGTAGGGTGCCAATACTAAAGTTAAAACCAATGGAAGAAGAAGCACACAAGATGTCGAAAGTGTTGAATATATGAATACACAGAAATAATAGAATAACCAAAACTTTATATTTCACTCCTAAAGCCCAAATTACAATAGCGAGTAGTCAGCAGCAGTGTATGCTGACATAATCAGCTGATCATTTAGAATGCTCTGTTTGCTATGGTGTTGATTACATTTGGTCAGCGGCAGTTTGCAGTGCTGTTTCATTTAAGCCCAAATTACAATAGCGCGTAGTCAGCAACAGTATCAGCAAAAATTATCAGCTGATCACTGTCAGCACAACATGTTGCTGCCGTTATAATTACAATTCAGCGTAGGCAGCCACAGTGAATTTAGAAACAGGGCTAAATGAAACAGCACTGCAAACTGCTGCTGACCAAATGTAATCAACACCATAGCAAACAGTGCATTCTAAATAATCAGCTGATTATGGCAGCACACACTGCTGCTTACTACGCGCTATTGTAATTTGGGCTTTAGCCCTGTTTCTAAATTCACTGCGCAGCATTCAGATTGAGAGCGAGACAAAGAGAGTGAGCAAATAAATGAGAGGCTAAAATACACAAGTAGAATAAAGCAAGATGGGGGTTGTAAATTGTGGCTGCCTACGCTGAAATGTAATTATAACGGCAGCAACATGTTGTACTGACAGTGAACAGCTGATAATTTTTGCTGATACTGTCGCTGACTACGCGTAAATGTAATTTGGGCTTAATTTGCCAATAACGATCAAAAAATATTGTACAAAAATATTTATTTTTATTTAAGTTGTACCGATTTAATTCTCTATCATAAAAAAAATAAATTAATTTTCATTAATTCACTCACGATTCCGTCCGTCCACATAAACAATACGCACATTTGACTAAAAAAGTAGCAAACGAAAATGAACAAATCAAACGTCAAATTAATATGGGGTGTTAATCGATCATTCACAATAACCGCACGAAAGGTAATATTAAAATAAATAAACAAATTTTCTTTATTTTTTTAATCTCTTTTACACTTTAATTAGTTTTGCACTTTTTTTATTATTTCAAAAAAATGATATGAAATTAATTTATTGTATTAAAAAATTAAAATAAATACTCCAATTTCTTTAATGTAAGATGGCTGACAAAGATGTTGATCTTGATAAAAAAGAAACACACCGAAATTAATTCCAAAGTGCTTAGTTTTTGTTATAAATCCGGCTCGAAGGACCAAATGTTTATGTGTAAAGAGAAATAAAACAAAGAAATAAATTAGTTTTCAAATTAAATTTGTATTATTTATTAATTCAAAAAATATTACCTTGTTTTAATTTAGTGTAAAGAAAAAACTCTTTCGGTGCTGCAAAGTAGTCTTTGGCGATGGCGTTCGAGATGACGATTAAGCGAAAAAAAGAACTTACAATTTCATAAGAAAAATAGAACCGTTAGCGGTTTACTCGTTAGAATCTATAAAATTTCCCACAAAACACACAAAGGTGTTATGCTATGTTCACATATAAAGGTTTTTTAAAAAACGAGTCGTTTTCTTAAAAAACACAAATAAATTGACTTGTTTTTTCATATATTTTTAAAGCCAGAAAACATTTCGATTCGAGTTGTTTAATTATTTAACAATAAAAACAAACTAAGGGCCTAATTTTGTAAAACACTTCCCTTCACTTTGAAAAAATTTTCATGTAAATTGTTTTTGTTTTTCAAAAATTTGTATAGAAATTTTTTCAAAGTGAGGTGAAGGGATTTACAAAATAAGGGGGTAAATTTCCATACAGGGATGAAATATTTAGTATTTTTAGTACATATAAATTTGTTGAAAACAGAATTTAAATTAAAAATTGTCAAACAGTTTAAAAACAAAAAATTAAAAGTTATGAATGAAAATTATATTTCTTCATAAATTTTATTTGCTTAATAATTTTATTTTTTTAATTAAAAAGTGATTGTATGTGAAATTTTTATTTAAATACAAAATTTATGAAAATATTTTGTCAGACGAAAAACAGAACAAAAGGAAAAACACAATAAAATGATATGTGAGCAGTGATGTTTAATAGTGTTTTCCCAAAAACGAGTCAAAAACTTGTGTGTGTGAACATAATATTAGAGAAAGGGAGTAGATTTTTAGAACCTAATGTTATGTTCACACACATTGGTTTTTGACTTGTTTTTTGAAAAACACAATGAAGTTAAACATCACTGTTCACATATCATTTTATTGTGTTTTTCCTTTTGGCCTGTTTTTCGTCTGCCAATATATTTTCACAAATTGTTGATTTTAATAAAAATTTCCCACACAAGCACTTTCTAATTCAAAAAATAAAATTTTTAAACAAATAAAATTTATGAATAAATATAAATTTCATTCACAATTTTTAATTTTTTGTTTTTAAACTGTTTGACAATTTTTATAAACTCTTTTTCAACAATTTTCTATGTACTAAAAATACTAAAAATTTCTTTTTTTTTGTGTTAAATAATTAAACAACTCGAATCGAGATGTTTTCTGGCTTTGAAATATATGAAAAAACAAGTCAATTTGTTTGTGTTTTTTAAGAAAACGACTCGTTTTTCAAAAAACCTTTATATGTGAACATAATATAACAGAGTACTTACACGGCGAAAAATTACAAACATCAAATGAATTTCTAACTTAAACAATATTTCTTTATGCAATTTGCGTATAAACAGTGTGTTATTTATTTGCAAATTATTTTTCTTTGCAATAATTTTACGTATAAACGTAATATATAATGTATTCGAAAAAATACCGTTATATGGAACAATTGAAACCATCTGGCATCCTCATAAAAAGTAAATTCAGTGCTACCAACAACTGAACGAAAAATAGAAAATGTCAAAGTCGAATATTCCATATCACAATTCTCGTTGAATTCGTGTTGAGAACTTTTCTTTTGTCCTCGTTCAAATTAAAAAACTAAAAAAAACTGATTCTAACTGCAGAAGCATCCGGGTAAGTGTTCCAAAATCTTCCAAACAAATTAAAATATTTCAATAGAAAATGTGAAAAAGTAAGGCTAAAAAGGCAAGAAAGTAAGCAAAATTTCTAATGGAGTGGTGAAATACTACCTAACAGCATGCGCATTCATAAAAACGTCATTCATTAAATAAAATTCAATGACGTATGGAAGTGTAAATAGTGGTTTTATGTGTAATATGATAGATGTAGGAAATATTAGTGATAAATTGTTGCAAGATTAAGTTAATTAAATATATATTGATTCCAGAAATTTCTTATTGGATATAGAAAATATATATGTAGATATGAATGTGATATAATTTCACCATTAGTGCGTATTTGTGGAATTTTCACCATAGCAATAGGGATGAAATAAAAGGTAGTATATTTTGTTACAGTGTTGTGAAACGTAAATTATGTACTATTTTTAAGTTTGATTTAAATAAGATTTTATTCGAATATGAAAATACTATTTATAATTTTCATAAAGAAATTGTATAATTCTTTCCAATCTGCCACTAGTCAATATGGGAAAATAAATAAAAAAAAGTTTGTATTGGTGTGGATATGTTCAGTTCAGGAACGATATACAATATGAATTGATTTTCCAATTAAATAGTGTAAAAAAATTAGGACATTTAACATCAAATTTTTTTTTTTTATGGTAACGAGGTTCATTTAGTACGTTTACTATTTATTGTGTGTGGTAATGTTCATTTAGCCTTAACTACTTCTTCGGAAAGTCTACAAACGGAGAACATACAAAGCTATCCTTTGATATACATACACTCAAGAGCAAATAAATAGTTTCACTTCATAAGTCCTTTTAAATTTATTCCTAAAAAAATTAAATACCAAGATTTCCATAAAGTTTATGACCTCTGTTGCAATGTTATATGGTAGTCTTTGATAAACAATTACATTTGGTTCAAGGGAACAATATTTAGTTAAATATCTTTTGTGATATATAGCTCCCAACATATGAGTCATACAATTAACCAATACCTTAATTGTTTCTGATGAAAGCGGGTATCAGACATCCCATATAATTGTTCATAATTAATTTTTGCTTTTGACTTTAAGGAGGAAAATACCATCACGGACAATTCTTCAAAGCTTCTTAATAAAATTTAGAATCAGTATATAAGAAAGCAATTCTATGAAGATAAAATTTTATATTATAAACAATTTTTTTTATATTCTCTATGTATTTTTAGTGTCATTATGTCTCTGATATTTCGACTTCAGAGTCATTTTACATTCGGTATGTAGTAGCATTACATGGTTAAGAATATAGGAAGTATAGTCGATTCATATTTTCCTTGATTTACAAAATTTAACAAACGCCAGACCAAGAAAAGCAATCCCATATCAATATATTGTGATCACCATGCAATATGTTTTTTGTGGTGCACTTTGAGTGATTAGTGTTTTGGGCATCTAACCCATGATCAGCCAGCAAGTTCAAGTTTCGAATTTATCATCGACTCGAAGTACAATAGAACATTTCTTTATTTTTTCCCACATTATGACCTAATCTAATACAAGTATTTTAAAGCGAAATAATTTCTTTTTCCTTTAGTCCGTCTCTTTCCCTATATTCTTAACAATGTAATGCTACCGTATACCGAATGTAAAATGGCTATGAAGCCGCGATATCAGAGATAATGACACTAAGCATAATTCGAGAATAGTTTCGTGGAGTGACCTTTTTATCCACTAGATCTAAAATTTATTAAGAAACTTTAGAGAACTGTTCAGGAACTTATTTTAGTTCTTAAATATTGCAAAATAAAAATGTTGAGTAGTATATAAGCCATATTTGGCCCTATGGGCTTGGTTTAATTGAAATAAAAAAAAAATAATCCTCTCTTGAACGATTTTTTCGTTAGTATAACAACTTTTTTTAAAATTTTAACTACATTTTCCCTCTTTTTTATTTAATTTAAACAAATGTAATGGTTAATTAAGGCTGACATATAACATTTCAACAGGGGTCATAAACTTTTTTGAAATCTTCGTGTTTATTTTTTTAGGAATAAATTTATAAGGGCACTTCGCAAATCTATTTATTTGTTTGTGACTTATATATGTATCTGGCAAACATAGAATCAGTAGTCTATTCTTTAACCATTGACATAGATTTTAATTAATTTTTAGAATCTAATCTATACATCTTCCACAGCAAGTTTCAATTTGTCTTCGTGGAAATTTAAAAGTCATGAAATCGTATAATGCAATTTTTCCTGTGTCCCAGGTTTAAAATCGCCCATGCAACAAAATTTCCAATTGTAAAAATTGATACAAAATTTTAAAATGTATTGCGAATTTTTTAAGTAAATTGCAGTTTTATAAATATCTGAATACAGCACAATTTACAAATATTTTTTTATTTTTTCTTTTACTTATAGTTTTTTTTTTTTTTAATAAGAATTATAATTTGTTACAATATAGGCCGATGCAATAAATTTTTAGTTTATTTGGAATAAGAAAAGTGGAAAGTAACTTTTAATACAAATTATAGAATACTGCTTAATTAAGGTAAACAAATTTATTTTGGAAGCACAATTTAAAAAATTATGACTTTTTAGTGCATGTAAAAGGACTTCCGCTAAAAACTTCGTTTAGATATTATTAAAAATAAATAGGTTACACGTTATAAAAACGGATTTGTCTACATAGATAGGTTATATAGTATCTAAGGTTTAATATATACTATACTCAAAGTCCATTGAAAGCATTTAAAGAAGTTACAGGCTAAGCAATACAGCACTGCTCACTGAAAAGCTTATTCAATAAAGGTACATTTTTTATTTCTGTTACAAGAAACAATTTATAATTTCATATAAATACGTTGCTTTCTTCTTGAAATTAACAAAATTAATCATATTAGAAAAGAAAAGTACTTTATTTAAATTAAAACAATATTTATATGTATCCACAATGACGGGATACGCAACGTCGCGCAACCCGCTATACTGTCAAGGTGTACATCCTAAACTGCACAGTTCCAAAAAATGATTTCGGGAAGAGAAAAGATGTAATAATGACTACTTGAATTCTAGCGAAATAACTATGTCCTTTTCTTAGAAATGTAATGAAATTTTGATATTTTTAGGTTAATAGGTAATTAAAAAGCACAGAAATTTCGTTATATATAGAAATAACTTCTTTAATTCAACGTTTTTGCATATATATATTTTAAAATTTTAAAGGATTCGATTAAACGTAATTGCTTAACATTTTTAACCATGTGATCTAATACTCAGATGCAAGATCTGTGGAAGATTTTGCGGCTTCAACATCAGTGCAGTCCAAAGTGTTATGTAGTCAACAAATTCAAATGGAAGTCATTCCAGAGAAATCTATTAATAATTTAATCGCATTAAAACTACTAAATTATGAAGAAAATATTAAATATAGAAAAAAATGAAACAGAATATGAATATGTTGGCTATTGTTGTGCACACTGCTATATGAAGATTGTAATGTTTTATTCCAGTTTTTGTTAATACACAAAGTTAAAGTTCTTTAAATGTCGGTGTTTTTGTTAATCCTTAAATATTATATATATTTTTTTTAATAGGGACACTTACCATAATTTCAAAACACTTTTTTAATACTTGGTTGAAGATCCTTTCATTTTTATAACATCCTGACAACAGCGATTCATAGATCCCACAAGATTCGCACATATCTCGGGCGGAATTTCTTGATTTTTTTCCCACAACTCCTGTTTATTTTTTTATTTAAAGCTACCAATTTTATTTTTGAGGACTCCCTAGAGATGTTTAATGGGATTTAAGTCCGGTGATTGGGACCGCCACTCCATTACAGGAACCTCATTCTGCTGAAACCACGTTTTGACGCTGCTAGCGGATCATCCTGCATGAATTCCCATTTTAGTGGTATTTCATTCTCAGCAAATGGAAGCATTTTATTCTGGAGAATGTCTGTATAGTCAGCAGCATTAATTTTTCTCTGAATCCAAACTGTTGCACCAACTCCAGAGGCCGAAAAACATCTCCACAGCATTATAGAACCACCACCGTGTTTGACGGTTTTTTTTTGGTATATTTTGAAGCAAATTCAGCACTTGCAGAACGACGTACAAATGATTTTCCGTCAGTTCCAAATAAATTGACTTTTTTTTCGTCTGACAATATTACATTGTTCCAATTTTTACGCACAGGTGTCGCCTGGAAAATTCCAACCTTTTTTGTATGTTTTTCTTGATCAATAGAAGTACTTTTCTCGGACTGCGTCCCATTAATCCGACTTCCTGCTGCCTATCTCTTATTGTTCAACTTGTCACTGAAGCACACAATTCATTTTTAAGGATACTTGATGACATAAAGGGATTATTTTTGGTAACTCGTACTAAATGTTGGTCAAAACGCGCTGACGTTTTACGCTTTCTACCTCTAGTTTCATGACTTTTTTCGAATGAATGGCATTGAATACTTTACTTTCATTATCTGTGCAATTTTTCTAATTGATAACCCGTCCGAATTTAATTTAAGAATAACATTTTTTTCAGATTCAGTACAATGAACACCACGACCCATTTTCAAATTTATTTACCGAAGACATAAATCATAAACACTAAACCAATATGATAAAATTTATCACATAAACATTGCTTTACGGATTTTTAATATGTTTATGTTAAAAATAATAATTTTTATTGATTAATGGTCATTTTTTGTAGTGCGTCCCTATTATTTTTTCCAATTGGAAATACAACTTCACTGATTTTTTTTTTTTTTGCAAATAAATATAAAATAAAAGCGCAAAAGAGAAAAAGTAAACAAATAATGAAATTCTGTTATTTTAGGAACAGTTAAATAGAGGGACCCCCAAAAAAAAAAAAAAGCTTAATATAAAGAAACTGCTCGCATCTGTTTGCTAAAGTAAGGGTTGTCCCTATTATTTTTTCCAACACTGTATTTTTGAGGTAAGCTTCAGTTCAGAACTGAGGAAATACTGCAGTAAAGAGATAAAGGATCTACTATATGTTTTATAGCAAAAACTATGTTTCCCAAAACTTAATATAAGGGTAGAAAATATTAATTTCTTTTGCTTAATAAAAAACATTGATTTTTATATTCTATTACACATTTAAATTAATTACCTACCGTATAAAAGAAATAATAACTGTATCAAAATGATAATTTAACGTCATCGTCATTGAGTACTGTTTCTTACAATTTTCTGTTTTTTTTTTTCATTCAGTTCAAAGGTTAATAGAATTTTATATTGAAATAATCTATCGATTCACGTAGTTTTGTGCAATGATACGTACAAACGTCATTCCATTACAAACCAAGAAATAAAGTAAAATAAAAAGCAATTACAATACGTATTATATATGTATGTATTATATGTATTAAGAAAATCGTAAACAATTGCATAAATTATTCTTGTGGGCCAATTCTTTTTCTTATAATTTATATTTTCAGCTGCACTAGATTGTTAAATTAAAACAGCTGTTTCTTTTTGTTTTATTTTCTACAATATATTTTATTGTCATTTCTTTTTGTTGATTATGGTTTTGTATTGAAGATATTTCTTTTGGTTATTTCTTTTTACGTGATCTTTGGCTCGTATGCATTCGTAAATATTCCGAATATAAGAAAAAGCAAAAATACAACAACAGTAATAAAAACAAATGTTTTCATTTAGATGTCAGCTGATTTTGGGTTTGTTGTTTTATTTTTAATTTTTTGTGAACTTATTATTTTCTTATTATGTTCTTTTCGTATAGTGCATTATAAAAAAAGATGTAATTATTTTAACTTGTTTTCTCTATATATTCTGTTGATAATACCACACATACATTCATATTTTGGATGTGAAGGTCAGTTAGACTAAAATAATACATTTAATTGCTAATATTATTCTACATATGTATGTGTTCATCGTTTTGTTGATGTTTTTCTAATATTCTCTTTCTAAACAAGTTGATATTTTTTATGTTGTTGACTTTTTTTAAATAACAATTTTTGTTTTGCTAAATACATATTTTGTTTTGTTTATTATTTGCTACTTTTGTTATTATATTTTATAATACAAATTTTACTTGTTTGTTTATATTTATTCTAATAGGTCGTTTATATATTTTTAACAATTTTAAATTATCATATTTGTTTTTTGGTTAACTGCGAAGCTGATGATGCCCACTTCCAATTATAGATTTTGTTTAGAAAATAGATATTTATTATTAGATAATAATTTTTCGAGAAGATTTTTTTCTGCAAACTTGAACTTGGTTAATTAAATATTTTCCTTGACTTTCGTTTGGATATTTGTTTTTTCTCAAGGTTAGATATATGAATATTTTGGGCATTTTTTAACAAGTCAAAACCGTTCATAAAAACATATATTCTGATTACTATTTTTAAACATTAAAAAAATAATAATAAAAAAAAAACTGGTTATTGTTAGGAACATCTATATACATAGTTATTTTTTTAATGAATTAAAAAATGTAAATAAAATGTATATGTCTGATTTTATTAAAACTATTCAAGGTAATTACTTAGTATTCTAATATACATACAATACATAAATTCCTCAAAATATTTATAAATTTATATTATCAGGAATATACATTTTTCAATATATTACACAGACTTTATACAGCAAAAATGCTTTAAATTAATGTTTATTACAAATTTAGAGTTTGTATAATTTTTTATAATTAATACATAGTACCCTTTTTTTATTAGTAAAGCTCATTCTAGTTCCCTGTGTATTAAAGGAAATAACTTATGGTTAATAATTTTTATTGCTGACAATTGTCCTTAATATTATACTAAGATTACAAGTTATCAAGAAAATTGTAAAATTGCCATTAAAACTAAAACAAATAAAAATACTTTTAGAAAAGCTGATTGGTACATACTTTAAAATCTATTATTTTCCATATCCCCTCTCTAGTTCCCTAGAAAAATAATCTCAATATTGTCTTTACAATTTATTTTTATATGTTTCTGTTTACATTTTCAGTCTTGTAATATTTTAAATTTTGCAGTTTCTCTCAAATCTAAATATACAAATATACAAACAAAACAAACCATTGTCATTGTTTTGACATATTAATGTTGTACTGAATAAACATTAAACGGAACAGTTTAGTAACGGAACATACTATATATAAATAACACATACAATAATAACGGGAAGCCATATTTGTTTCATTGCCATTTTGTGTAAACTTTTTGAAATAAGATTTTCACTTTTTTTGTTACATACAAATAAACACAACATACAAACACAGCTGTTATACATATGAGTGGAGATAGTTGCCAGATAAATTGTTTAAACGATTTTAAGTTAGCTGTAGAATTATTTTAATATTTGTCGATAAATCAAAAATTTGCAATCCAGAATTGAAAATCACGTTCTGTGTCTATTTAACGAATTCCCATATAATCCATATAAATGTTATATATTTCGCATAGATAACTGCGCGTTAAAATAGAAAAGTTTATATATGCTTTTGACATATAGGCAGTAGATATATTTGAGAAGACAATTTTGTATTTTTTTAGATTTCTCGATAGGACCATTGTAGTGAGTCTAAAATTTTATTATTATTGTTATTATTATTTTTTTTGTGAAATAATTTTATTGTCAAGTTTCCAGGGGAAGTGGCACATTTTCAAAGTCACAATACTTTTGATAGACATAACAACGGGTCTAAACGTTTACAATTTAAAACTGTATAATTTTATTTTGTAAATGTTGTAACTATTTTTGAGTCACAATATGAGCAGTGTTCCAGTACTTTTTAAGTTATTAGAATTTACAATAAAACGTTCTTGTACTAAGAATGTATGTGTGTATGTGTATTTTTTATTTATTTTTTTTCTTCTAACAATTATTGACTAAAACCTGTAAATTTGAAAAGTTATGGGTCAGAGTTTGTGAACTGGAAAATAATTTTAATTTATCGATACATTTCCAAATGAACACCTAACACGATTGAGAAAAATTTTTTATTAAAAAAAGCAAAAGAAAGCATTCGATGTCTCGAAGACTGTTTAGATTTTAAATTCATACTCAGCATGTACAGCTGCGTTCATAATAATAGGAGTGGTGACAAATCAAACTGTCTTAAGTAAAAATTTATACTAAGGTAATTCTAAAACTTCGGCAAATTTTTACGGTATTTACAACGGAATGTAAAAAGTTAAAAGCAAAAGAAATAATCCCAAAAACAATTACGTTTACGATGTAATTCACAATTGTTTAATTTTTCGTTCAATGTGCATTGATCATAAAAATAGGAGTGATGGTGAATTCTTAAAAATGAAAGTGAATACGTTAAAAATTGTATAATTAAATTAAAAAATAATTATGAGGAAGTAAGCTAAGTATATTTTAAATAGATTTTTTTAATAAAACAGTTATTTGTTTAATAGTGGTACGAGGAAAACGGTCTTTTGAGGAAAAGCGAAATGGATTTTTTTAGAAAAATAAAGTAGATGTTATCATGTTTCGATTAAATGATCAAAAGAAAAATGAAGGAACATTCTGTGGTTAGACAAAAGCAAAATTGGTGGATGTAGACTCTGACAGTATGTCCAATGCCTTTCCAACGTAGTATTTTAATCACAAAATAAAAAAACATTGTTAATCATGTTGGTGCTAAAGTGATAATATACTGAGTTTTATAATACAATGGAGGTTGATCCAATACACAATTTAAAAGGATAATGGATCAACGGTTACGTGTGGAAATAATGAATAATTTAAGGCTGAGTACAATATTCCTTTCAATTGGGACTTAACACAGAATAACGATCCTAAATTCATTAATTTAATGCCAAATGATTGGTTTCGTACCAATGGGCGTTGAGGTTATGTCATAGCTTTCTAAGTTCCCTGACCTCAATTGCTTATAAAATTTATGGAGAGACGTTAAAAAATGTGTTACGGAAAAAATACTGTCAAATGCTGACGAATTGTGGAAATGAGTGTGAGATAATTGGTGAAAAATTCCAATAAGGCTTGGTCGGCATTTCATTGTATCTATGACTATTAGATATGATGAAGTCACCAAAATTAAAGCTTTTTCTATAAATTACTAAAAGTATTTAAGCTATTTTGGAAACATTTATAAAGTCGTTTTGCAAATTTGCCGTATAATTTTTAAAAAAAGTTATACTACTCTTATTTTTATGAACAACCAGTTTTGAAATAATTTTGTTAAAATTTCGTTTTTTTTATTAAATATAGTTTTAATTACATTGAGAATTATTCTAATACTACAATATAAAATTAATCATTATTGTTACTCACAAAAATAAAAAAATATGTTTTGTGTTTAAAAATTTAAATTTAGTTTCTTATATAAGGTTACTCCTATTTTTATGAACACAACTGTATAAATGATATATTTTATTGTTTATTATTTTATTATAAAGAATAAAATAATGACTTGGTGATATATTGGCAGTCAAAAAAATATTGTATATTGTATACAAAAACGTTGAGAAAATTGGAAAAGGTTGGAATTAAGCTTGAATTTTATATTATAGATTAAAATACCAGAATCTTTTGAAGATCCTCTAGACTATCGATATATTATTACATACATATACGTAGAGTCTAATTTCTATTACAAAACATTTTTGCATTAAATTTTTTAAATAACATAAAATTTCTAATTAAAATTAAGTGTGGCAACACTATTGTATATACTGTAGCTTTAAATGTTCCGTTCATATACCAATTCGTTCCTATCTTCATGGTCAAATTAATGTAGTTGAAGGAGAAACACAAAACAGAATGAAAAAATAAATAAAATTGTATGTACATATTCATTTGTGTGTGTGTGTAATACAAAATTCAATTTATACATTGAACTGGAACTACAGTTTAGTTTCAGTTTAACAACAATTGAGAGAACAACGTATATTTGAGAAGTAATACAACCTACAAGGAAAACCAAATTACAACAAAAATATATACATAAAATAATATTAAAAATATAACTGCTAAAAAATAATAAAAGAAAATTATATTGTATATTTTTCTTTTATGTGAATGTTTACGTGTGTAAATTAAATGATTTTTGTTAAAATAAACTGTAAAACAAATAGTTTAATCTTTTTTTACTCCCCCCAAAAGAAACAAACACTTGACAAATGTTTTAATTAATCAAAGCCTAAAAATCGATTTTACTTTGCCAAGGAGGAACATATAAAACCAAAATCATGAATATTTGAAACAAATTTTTTGTAAAAAAAAATTTTGTTTCAATATCAACCTCGTATGATTAATTGAAAAAAAGAACTTTGTATAAAATTAAAGAAGAAAATAAAAATCGTTGCATTTTCGTAACTTTTTGTGATAATAAAATTAAAATTTTTAAATTAAATAAAATTTTTTTACAAACAAATAAATCTATTTAAGAAAAGTACAAATTAGTTAAAATCCTATAGACTAATAAGAAAGACACTTTGTACTCATAAAAACACAATAAAATCATAAATCTCATAATTCATCCTCAACAACGGCACAGTTTTTGATTGTTTTATAATCAAAAACTATTTTTAAAAAATATAATAAAACAGTGCAATAATAATTTAAACACCAACAACAAATTACACATTCCTGCGCATTAAAAATGGCTGTCAAAATGTAAGAATTTATTATTTAAATTTTTGTTTTATATAATATTTTTTATTTCTAATCTTTTGGAAAAAAGTTTTCTAAGCCAGATTTTTTTTTTTTACTTTTTTAATTGAATTTTAAACAAAGACTTTTTGTATGTATTTGTAAATTTGACATTTTTAATGAGAGCTAACTGTTAGTTTCAATTCCAAGTTGTTTCGATCTTTTTTTTTTATAAATTTTCTTATTTGCTAAAATCCAAGTTAAAAAATTAACTTTGTTCAATAATATATTTTGTGATGACCTAATTTATAGGTAGAATTTTGTAAATTTATTAATAAAATTAAATATATAGTAAATTTATAACATAAATTGTTTATGTATGCAGGCTGCCAGATTGCAAAATAAACTTTTTTAAAGAATTTGCTGGGTCTGGTTAAAAAAAGCTACATATAATTTATTTTATAGCTACTTTTGAAATATCTTAAATTATTGAAGATGGCTTTTGTTTGTATCGAGATTTCATCAGTTTAGGCAAATTTTTCAAGTTTTCGTTGTATGGTGAAAAGTGAAATTCGTTTTAATCAAAGGGGAGAGGAAGGTAGAAGATTTCAGGTGTGTTAAAATTTCATCATTAATGTTGTAATTTTTATTTACTTCAGATTAAGTCTTGTCAGATTGTCAAATTTTGCTTTATTTTATAAAAGTTGCATCAAATGCTTCTCATAGTAGTATACTTTTTTTTATATGAGATTTAATAAAAAGCTTTAATTTTCTATTAACGATAAATAAAATTATATTTGAATATGGCAACATATGTACCAAACAGACGTTTTCTTTGTTACTGTTTCAAATTTATTTTCATTTTGTTTCTTTTTGCTATAACATTCCGTTTCAAAAGAGACCTAGCAAATTTTTATTTGTTTCTTCTTCATAATTACAACAATACATATATACACACACAAACACACACACACACACATAATCTAGGTATAATTAAACTTTAATAAAACGATTTCATATAAAAAACTACACTATAAAATTAAACCATTAAAAATATATTTTATTTCTTTATATTTTTTATTTTAGCACATACATAAACAAGTACTAAATACAATACTTTGCGTAAAAAAGTGTATAAAAAATACACATGATTTGTTGTATTTTTTATACACTGTTTTTTTTTTGCTTTAACTTAAAAATGAAAAACAACAAGAAGGGAGCCCTCTTTTTTACATTTTAATTTAGAGGGAGAGTGAATGATTAGCTCTCTTTCAATATTGTACCACTACCAATACGTTTTACTACAGGTTTTCTAGAATTGCGTCAGACAATTTTGAAAATTAGTAAAAATTGTTTTTTTTTTTTTTTTTATACAGATATTAATTTTTTTTCAACAATATTTCTTAAATATTTTTCTTAAATTATGTAATAAAGAATAAATTCTTTTTATTTCAAATTTTTGTAAAAGTTAAAATTCGTTTAAAATTTCTAGGTCATTTGAATGAAATTTGTTTAAAATAACCTATTTGTAAATGTATTTGTTTTAAACAAAGAAACTTCCTTATTGCATAGTTAAATAAATGTATGTTCATTAGTACATGTTTATACAATTGTTGTGTTGAGGGCCCCAAAGTAACCTTCGCACGTAACCTTAAAATTTAGGCTGTTAATAATAATATTATTTTAAGGTTTTAAGTGTAGGCGTTTTTTATAAAAAATTAAAATTTAAATTTTTATCTTGTTTGAAAACTTTCAGTTAATTGATTGTTTTAGTTAAACAAATAAGGAATATAACTTCTCAACATTTACCTAAATACATGTATATTTGTTTTTGTTTGTTTATTTTTCTTGTGATTTTCTTTATACCGTTAGTTTTATTTTAGCGCTTAGCTAACCATTTCATTTTTATGTTGTTTTCTATTTGCCTTTTGTGTTTTTCTTTTATATTATACTAGTTTTGGGTTTGACGTTTGTAAAGAGAAACCTTTTTTTCTGTTGCTGTTTCTGCTTCTTTTAATGCTGTAATTTTTTATTTTTTGACATTCCCACCAACTAAGCAGTTAATGTTTGCTGTTTAGATTTGTGTTGTTATTGTTGTTATTAACATTTTGCTATTTATTTGTTCTTGTAATGCAGGTGTGTTATTAATATTCCCTGCTGTTATTGTTGCTTTTTCAACATTTTGACATGTAATTGTTGCTTTATAGTTTTTTTTTTATATACATATGTATATAAAATTATGTCTAATATTTGATGAGGAATAATTTGTTAACTTTTTTGTATGGTTAAAAAAAAGAAATTTTATTTCTTAAGATTTATTACTTTGAGCAAATTTGAAATTTCTTTTATTTTTAATTCCCCACTTTTTTTTTCTTTTCTTTTTTAAAAATCATTGTCATTTTTTTTTTTTTTTTTTGGTTTTACATATTTACAATGTATGTAGTTTTAGTTTTTTCTATTGTTTCGACTTAAAGTGCATTGAACTCTTTTTTTTTTTTTTAATTTTAAAGAATTAGTTTCCTGCTAGTTTCTAAAACTTTATAGGGGCTTCATTTCTCATTTCCTGTTCTACAAAGATTTGAAATTTATATCATGGAACAAACTATGTAATTGTATTCAAAAAATATTGTTGGGTCTTGCTTTATGACTTTAAAAAATATTTTTGAAGCTTATCTATAACAATTTTCAAATATTGTTATTATCGAATCACCAGATAAAAGCTAGAAGATGCTTCTAAAAATAAACCTTTTCACAACTTTAAAAGTAGAACCAAAATAAGTGAACATTTTGCACTTCTCTGGAAGTTATTAATAATTACATATGTAAAAGCAAAAATCAATTGTTTTTAGCAGAAAAGTGGTTTTTAATTTCTAAGATAATTACTTAACTTAAAAATTTAAAGTAGTTTTATTACGTAGGGGCTGCACTTGTTCAACTGGATTTCTCAGTCATGTCAAATACACGTAATCTTGGTGTCTTGAGCCTTTTTTAAAATAGATTGTAGTTTTCGAGATTCAAATTCATATGTAAAATTATCCGATTTCGGTAAATAAAATTTCAAAAAATCGGATTCAAAGCATCTACAAACTGTACTTTCTTTTTTAATCTGTCAACTAGTTTAGAAGATATTGAGAATTGTTTTGTAAAAAAATAAACTTCGTGCAAAATAAAAATAAATTTCTTTAATTTATAAAAAATCCAAAACAACAAAAATATGAATTTTCAAAAATTATGCATGGATTTAAATGAAAATGTTGGGTTTTATAAACAGATATTAAAGTCATTGAAGGTACTAAGTGTTTTGCCTCTAGAAATATTTACGATTGTTTAATAATAAATTTTACTGCAACCCCATTTTTCATTTAATTTGCGGTTGTTGCTAGAAATATACCTTTCACGTGATAAATATGACATTGTTTAACGTCATTCAACACCCTTTACAAAGAGGTGACATTTATAAGCTTAAACAATTTTTCAACCCTCATTGTATATAATTATTTTTTATTATATTGGCTGATTTTCTCTGTTGTTTTATTTTATTACAAAACCCACCTCTACTGTTAGGAATATGAGTTTTATACATATATATTTTTAAATCAATGCCAACGCAATGATAACCAGTTTATATTATGATATATACACATTTTTAAATAAATGTTGAATAAATTATAGCAGAAATATGTAAAATAAGTAAAATAATTGAAGCTTAAATCCTCTTGTATTCTTTCAATGAATTCTACATGCAATAATAGTAAAATCACTCGTGCCATAAAAGTCTGTGGGATATAATATAATAGAATCGATGAAAAACACTTTATTCGAATCGTTAAATTTGTAAAAAAGTTATTTTTTTTTTATTTAAATAAACCAGGTGCATTAACATATTCTCTTATAACAACAGCTGGCTGACTGGCTATTGCTTTTATTATTCAACACATGACTTTGAAAATATTGAAATTCCTTTATTTTATTTGTAATTAAAAACCCTTTTTATCTGGGTATTATGGGTTCTAATAACTGTTCTTTCTTTTTTGTTGTTCATGTTTGTGTAAAATGTCAATGTCTTTTTAATTTGCAGGTATCTTATCAAAACTTTTAGAAAAATTTCCTTTGTTATTTTTTGTTTCCAGTGCAATGGTCAATTTTTGTAAAAGTAGTTCATACGATTAATATATTTCACATGATATTTACCTAATACATTGTTTAAATAGACGACTGTCTATCGCTGTTTTAATTTTTTTGCACACTCATATTTTTAGTCATTATTATAATAATTAATTGATTATAATATGTTTTGATAAGGTTTTTTTTTTAACAATTGTATTTTATTTAACTGCACTTAAGTTGTTTTTTAAATTTAGACAAAAAGTTGTTTAAAAAAAATATTTTTTTTTATGTTTTTATTACAAAGTCAATGAACCTGATAAAATAAAAATAAAAACAAATAAAAATGTTTTTGAATATAAAAAAAACATAGTTTTTGTTTCTTTTAAAAGTAATTTATAAACAAAATTTAATTTGCTTATTTCAAAGTTTAATAATAAATCATTTTTAATTTACGCCTGCTTAAAAGTTTAAATATGTATTCCGAATTTATACTAGATTTCCTAGAAATATCTATAAAACTTTGTTTATACACATTTTAGTTTGATAGATAACATTCAAGTTTTATTTTTTTTTTACAAATATTTTAAATAACATCTGCTTGAAATTTGAATTAGTATTTTTATTTCAAGAAATATTTTTCAAAACAATCTCGACTTTTTCTGGCTTTTCCCTTTTTCTCTGTTTTTGTGTAAAGGATTAATTATTTTATTATATTTGTTGCAAAATTTTGTAATTTTTAACGCCTTTTGATTTGATATTTTTAGAATTCTAAGCAGCTGTTCTTATCTTTAGGTTTATTTTTAACTTTTTTCTCTTCAATTGTCACCCAGCCTCATCTATAAAACAAAAACTCACTTGGCATGCGTCCATTTCTTTTTTAAGACTCGACTGTATATTTTTAGTATTTTTTTTCTTTCTCAAACATTTGCTTACTGGCATCTGTTTGCTGACATTAATGTAGAGCCGCTGGTTTTGTTTATTTAGGGTGTTTTTTGTTATAATAAAATTTCTTACACATGACTTAAGATCACCCCATTTCCTTATACAAATATCCTATTTCAAAGGAATTTTTTTGTGGGTTTAATAAAATTTTTCAAGAGGGTAGGTTTAAATAATTTGAAAACGAGAATATCGATTTTGTGTTACAGTTTCCTTACTAAATTACTTTTGGCTTCTTATTTTTTCTTAAAATTATACAGGGTCAAAAATAATTGTTTTATTTAAAGTTACTTTTAATATAATTTATTAATTTGGGTTTTTTTTTTCGTCTAAAACAGTAAAAGGTCATTGAGCAAATTATAGGGAAGTATTTAAATTACTTAAATTAATTAAAGTTAATCTTTTAAAATTTTAACTATTCTTTTTTTTTTATAAAACGAAATAGTTTTTTTTTTTTTTGGTAATCACATGACTCATTTATTAATTTTAATACATAAATAATGCCCCAAAATTGACGTAATTTTTTTTATTATTTTTTGTTTTGTTTGTTTTTGTTTTTATCATTATTTGATAAGAAGTTTGTATTATTAATTTTGTTTTATATATTAAAATTTAATTTTTCTATTCAACTTTCTAAAGTGCATTGTACAATATTTGTTTATTTAATATTATGCAATATTTATTTTTATTTCAATCTTGATAAAATTTTTAACTTTTGACCTTCAAAAAAATTTGTAAGAAAATTAAGTTTTAATAATTTTATGTCTTTATGAAATATTTCAATATAAGTTCCTCAATATCCAACAAACAATTATCATAATGATCATCATCATTGTGTGACGTCTTCGTTTTTTTAATATCTATTATTTAAAAGTGTATCGATGTATTATAAACAAAACAACTAACCCCAGCAACAAATAAAATGATTAATGATTTTATTTATTATTTATTTTATGGTCTGCTTTTTTTTCCATCAACATTCAAGTGCATCATACAATTTGTAACGAATTAAACAATTTCAAGTTTAATTTTATAAATATGAGAGAAAATATATATATATATATATATATATATATATATATATATATATATATATATATATATATATATATATATATATATATATATATTATTATATATCTTAAAAATAGCTCTGCTATAATAAAATAATACATTTTAGTTTAGCAAAACTTTTGTAACTCTTAACTATTACAGAAAGTTCAGTAAAACTTTGATTAAATTTTAAACTAGAAATAAAAATGTAAAATTACATTTAAAAGATAGCTTTTAAAATTATCAACATTTTATATTTTTAAGTATTTTTATTAATGTGGTATACTCAAAATTTGTTATTTTCATATATGTATTTACGGTTTAATTAACACGTAAATTAATTAATACATAAAAAATCTAGATTTTATTACTATAAGAAAAATCAACTTAATTTTAGTTACTTTCATTTTTTAAATTTTACTTTTTATAGAGAAGTATATTTTAAATGCATTTTTTTTAATAAAAACAAATTTTAAACCGAATAAATTGTTTATATTTCTTAAATATTTTGGCCATAACCTCAATAAGATATTTTGAAAATATTTTTATTTATAATAAACAAAATACATAAACATCATGTAATAATTTTATGTGTTTGATATTAAAACAAGTACATTTTATTTGTTTAAATATTTATTTGTTTAATTGAAAGAAAACACAAAATAGCTTGACAAAAATTTGCGTAATAAATTTGCTGTCTGGTTTGTTTTACAATTATGGCTAAAAAAGAGAAACTTATTATTTATTTATTTTTTTCATTTTGTTTGAAATTATAATAAATTGCTGCGGAATGGCACACATACATTATGAACAAATTTAAAGAAAAAAACTTAAACAATAAAATTTTATAAACAAAAAATAAATGAAATTTTTACAATTTTACGACTTTTATGGTTTAAGCCTAAAATGTCTTAATCTAAAAAATTCAAGATTTTTTAACAGATCTACTGTTTAATTGTTAAAGAAATTCCACCAATTCAAAACTCAAAATTTCCAGAAAAGATTTATTTAACTTAAAATAGATAATATTTTAATTTATTTAATCAATATTGTTTAAAGGGCATGAAGAGAAAATTAAGTACATCCTACTATGTAATAGAAAATTAAAATTATTTAATAATATATTAAAATATCTTTTGATCTTTTTAATAAGTATTAATAAGTATAAAACATTTTCGCTAATAGCACTCTACTAAAAAAATAACAGATATTTTTAGTTTTATAACCTAACATGATTTTTGCGTGTTGAAAACACGAGATCTTGTTTTTATATTTAATTTAAATTTATGTCATATAAATATTAAAAAAAAAAACAATAATAAATAATTTAAAACAAAAACAACATTATAATAAAAATTTCGCATTATCATCATGCTGAAGATAAATAAAAATACAAATAAAATTAAATGTGAGGTATATGGTCTAGACTTCAAATTAATTCGGAAATAATAAGAATATTGTTAATTTTATTTTTAAAAAACTTAAACCATATAGATTTAGGCCTATAAATGTCTTCCATTTTTAGCCTTTCAAATTCATTACCCATTTTGTTTTTAAATCCAAAAAATACTATAAATTTGCTATTAAGTCATGGTAAACATAACATTGGATAATTTAAAAAAAATAAAACCTGACTAGTTAACAAATTAATTTTAATTATTTTGCATCAATACTAGAATCATTATTAGGGTATTAAACATAAAAATATCGTCTGACTATAGAAAAAATAGCTATATTTGTGTAGGTATAATTTAAAAAAATTGTTTCTATCTATTTTTCTTTACTATTTATTTAAAATGTTATCAACAAAACCCCAGCCGATCTATGTTGAGTATAGTAAATACATGAAAGTCTTAGAGTGAGAAAGAGGGGTGTAGGTTAGGTGGGTTTGTTGTTTTTGTATGGGGAAATAGACAGGCAACTACTTAATACAATTTTTTTGTTCATAGATCGCCATTGTTTAGCTTTATATTTTTTGTTTTTGTTTATTTTTTTTATTTTGAGTACATATGCTGAGAATCATAAAAATACTTGTATGCATACTTATTAACATTCATACATACATATGTACATTTATTTATAATGTATGTGTTATGCTTTGTACTTCGAAACTCTTCTTTGTTATTGTTTCAAGTTTTTAGTTTGTTTTTTTGTAGGCCGTTAATTTTTTGTTGTTGTATGTATGTATTTCTATTTTTTTTTTTGCGTATTAGTTGTTTTTTTACTTCCCAATTTGTTTACACACAGATAAAAAAAAAAAAACTTAAAAGATTTGTGTACAGTTTTTTGGGTTTTAAAGAAAAAAAATTTCATTTTCATTTTGTCGTTATTTTAATTTAAGTAAAAACTAAATTTAAGAATTTAATTATTTTTTTTATATTGATTAAAACAAAGAAATATACATACGTGCTTTGAAGAAACTGGAAAAAAATTTCAAACAGGTTTTGTGGGTGCGTGCCCTTCTTCTCTTTACTCATTTTTGGTGTTTTTTTTTTTAATTATTTTAAATTATGATTTGGGTCTGTCATATAATTTTTTTCTAATTCTATTTTTAAAATAACAAATGACTAAAACGGAAATAAAAATTTATAATTTTATGTAAAACTTATATTATGACGAGTTTGGTTTTAAAATAAAAAAAATGTGTCATTTTTACATGACTAAACTTTAGATGTTACTTTGTTGGAGGAAAAAATTTAACTCGAACATTTTTGGTTTATTAAAAAAAAAATAAGAATAAACAAATTTTCTTGCGGAATAAAGCAAGGCAACCAAAAATGTGCAAAATCATGGTATTTATCCGCTAAAAACAATTTTAAAAATTAATAATTTTGTTTTGAATGATTTGATTTTATTAGCATTTTTATGGGCATAAACCCTTTTTTTAGAGAATATTTTTGTTTTCCCTGCTAATCAGTTAGAGTAAAATATAAAATTTTATGAAATGAAATAAAAATAAATAAACTTCAACTTGGCTTGTATGTCTTTTAAATTCTTAACTGTATTATTTAGCTTATAACCTTGTTTTTTTTCTAGAGTTTTTTGAACCCCTGTTTTTTTCTTGCTCCCGATTTTAATTTTTTTACAGCGTATATAAATTTTGTATTAATTTGTCATTATTTGTTAAATGCATTAAACTTTTATAATGTCAATAACATTGAATTTTTTGTTAATGAACTTTACATTTTGTATATTTTCATTGTTAATATATTTGTTAATATTCAGAGTTAACTAACTTTACGTTTGTTGAATATTATTTCGTTAAAAAAACCTTGATTAAAATTTTTAGAAGGTAATAAACAAGAAAATTAACCAAGGAAGTTTTTTTTTTTTTTATTATATTTAAACATAATTAAATGAACTCGAATTGTTTTATTTGTTAAAAACATAAATACAACAACGCAATATTTAATTATAATTAATTTAAATTACTCAGCAAAGCAGTTAATTCAGTTTTGAGTATTGTCTTGAGTATAAAATTTAACCAGATTTAAAACGTAGTTGTGATAAATTTTAAATTTTTTTATTTTTAAAATAATGTTTAAAATTAAGGAAATTCAGTTATAAGGAATTTTTGAAAATTAAATTTTGAATCCGAATTTTGATTCGTTTTTTATTAATTATAAGATTTTTCTAAATTTATAAAAAATGCTTTAATATCAAAAATACTTGTTTATTTCATATTTCTTTATTAAGAGTTTTTAATATTTGTTTACATTTTATCCTGTTTTTATCAGATTTTAACTCTTTTTTTATTTGTAACATATTTTTTCAATTTGTTTTTTTTTTTTTTTATATTATATTTCCCATAAATAATTATAATTATTGTGTGGCGCGACCTAAATTATAAACTTTTTTATTTCATTATACTTCATGAAATTAAAAAATACAACTTGTGTTTGTAAGTCTATACATGTTTTATAAACAGACCAGACTCTCTTATTACACATTAAAATAAAATGCCTAGAAAAGCATTAAAATACAATGGAAAATGAACCAAGAAACGGGCGGACAGACAATTTAAACATACAAGTTTTTCATTGAGAAGTAATAAAAAAACTTATAAGATGTTTTCTTGTTTTTGTTTATTATTTTTAATTTAAATTGCAATCAACGCCTTAAGTATTTTGTTATGGATGCAACTTATTTAGAGATGACTGACATCCAATGCAACTCAACCTATTCAATTCCAACAAAACATCTAAACATTGGTATATAAATATGTTAATGTTTTCATATTAATTGTTTTTCTCATTCTTTATCATCTCACTCTCTTGGATAAAACACTCAAACAACTAGGGTGTTGTAATAAGTTTTTTGTTCTGTTTTTTTACTTTGTTTTATGTTTTTATTTATGTTTCTTCATTATTTTGTTTATGTTGTTATTGCTGCGTACGTGCTAAATATCTCGTTTGTTTTTTATATTTTCCCCACCATCAATTCAAGTTTTATTTAATACAAAATTTGTTGTACGGAAGATTTAAGTTTGAATAAATGGTTTTTCCTTATTGATTTTTGTTTTTATTATTTTAGACCAAAGTTTACATGTTTTTTAGGAAAATTTTGTATAGTTTATATATTATATATTGTTTATTTTTTATTTTTTGCTAAAGTAGGTTTTGTATCATAAATCAATACAAATTTATTATCTAAATAATAACTCTGTCTGCCAGCTTGTCAAGATATTAATTTAAATTTTTGTTGTTGTTAAGTAGTTTATTTTATCGATCACTTATTACATCTTTTCGACAACTGCTGCAGTAATTATTATTTTTGTCGTTGTACTCAGAACAAACAAAATTGTGTTGTTGTTTCAATAGTGTTTAGTTTTGTAATTTATTACACATGTTATCGATTTTAAATTAGTATTTGTTACTATCTGTCAGTGGTTTGTTTGTCATTGAAAATGAATGCTACTGTTGTTATTGGCACGTTTTTTATCTTAAAAAAAAATAATAATAATAATAGTAATAATAAATAAAAGAAAGGTTATATTTCTCTTCTACGAACTCAGGATTTAGTTATTTTCGACGTATAGCAATTTTAGAAAAATTAAGGCTTAATTTAGTTTTAATACATCAAAAAAATTAATTTTTTTCATGAAAGTCGTACAAGTTAATTTTGCTTACTTTCTAGTCCTTAACAAATAAGCCTTTTTAAAAATTATTGATAATCATTTTTTTATAAAAGAAAAAAAAAATGTACACAATTTTCATTATAATAATTCTCATAATAAATAAATACATTTAATTTTTGCACTAATATTTTTTATTTAATAATTTCTTTTCAATTACCACTAATTATTATTTTTATTTGAGTTTTCACTGTTATTCCAGAAAAAATAAGCAAATACACCCACCCACCCACAATTATGATTTATTTTATATTTTATTTGAATTTTAAACTAATTATTTTTTATATTTTATTCCCACCTCCTTCCTTCTCACAGACTGTAAGTTTTTACACATAAAGAAGAAAGCAATATTATATTTAGCTAAATCAAACTACGTTGATATAAACATAGATATATCATACAAAATTACCTTACAAAGTTTTATTAGAAAATATAAAACTTGTATAATAAATTTTTAAGAAATAAAAATTTAAGCAAAAAAATTTATTAAAAAAAAGCGCAAGAGTTTATTATCGTTAAAACTTAAGCAAGAAAAAGTTATAGAAAAACATAATAAACCACAATTTGTGTTTTTTGTCAATTTTATAAAATTTCAATAAAAAATTTTATAAAATTTATTAATAAAGCGTACCTTAAAAGAATCGTCTATAAGAAATAAAAAAACTATATAAATTGGGACAAATCTACGTTATCATCGTCTCTATAAATAAAAAAGAGAAAATTTCACATAGTGAGGGTTTATATTGTTTGTTGTTTGCAAATTGTTGAAAATATTGGTTTAGAAGAAAATCAATCAATCTACAAAAGGAGAAAGAAATCTTCTTAAAACCAATTAAAAATAGTACTAAGGTTATTGAAAATTTACAAACAAAAGTAGCATTTTCAAAGTGCATTTAAAAAACTTTTGTGTTTCAATTAACCAGTGTGTACAAAACAAGTAGCAAACAATATATTTTATTTTCGGTAAAATTTATAAAAAAAAAATATTTAAAGAATAACTAGGTTGGGCACCTTTTAGTTTTTAATTAAAATAAAAACTAAGGTAACTTGTTTATATAATTAAAACAGAAAATCAAAGTTTTAAAGCTTAATTTAGTTTCTTTAAAATTTCATTATTCATATTCTCAAAAAAAGATTGAGAGTTTAATTTTTGTATTCTTAATTGAGATTTAAAATTAAACTCGCTGATATCGCCATTGTTTTTTTGTGTGCAACGCATTAAAAAACAATAAGCTGAAAATAAAATCAAACAATTTTAATCAAATAAAAAAAGAAAAACGGCCTAGAAAACTTTTTTCAAAGTAACTGCGAATTCTTTGAAAAAAATATAGAATTTTTTGTTAATTTCCCAAAAAACATAAAAATTTTCCCATCACAAATTAAAATAGGTACTAGGCCAGCCCTCACAATGTCTGTCCCTGTACGCTACTCTGCTGCCGCCAATTACGCCGTCGCTGATAGTGGTTTAACAAATACTCTTAACAACAACGAACAAGAGCAATATCAACAATACGCCCCCGAGGAGTTGTATAGCAGTAATTTGTATAACCACCACCATCATCAACAAGAAGTGAACAACAGCATCTACGGCTTTAACAGCATATTGGAGGAGCAGCAGCAGTTGATGCAGCAGAGCACATCGATGTCTGTGTCGGTAAAGCCACAAGAGGACCTGGTAGGAGCAGATAATTCAGCAACAGCCTATCGTCATCATCATATGGATCAAGAGCAGGCCAGTACCTCGGCTAAGGCCCGAGAAATGTTGGCCGCTCATATGAATGAGATGCCCACAACATCGGCGATGGCGGCGGCAGCAGCTGAATCTGCAAATACTGCGGCTATTAATGGCAGCAGCCACACTGCAGAGATGCGAACTGAGTGGATGAGGATGTCTGACGAGGGCCGGTATGGAACACCGGGTGCTGCTGGCTTGGATTATCAGAAATTTGAGCTGGAACAACAACATCAAACCACACCTAATCTAATGGACCAAACCATGGAGCCTTCGTTAACGGACAATGAGAAGAATAATAGTAATAGTAGCAATAACAATTTGGAAGATGAACTAACATCGATGTCATCTGAGGAGCTTTACAATACTCTTAAGGAATATGATGCTCTACAGGATAAATATCATACTGTGTTATTGTTGCCTAAAGAATCAAGGGTGAGTTTATTTCATTTAATTTATTTTTCATATTTAAAATAAATAAAAAAAAGAAAACATTTTAAATATATTTATTTCAAAATGAGAGAATAATTTTTAATTTTTTGTTTCCTCCAATTTTAGCGTGAAGTTACAGCTGGTGGTCGTGATGGCTCCGCTTATGTTTTACGTTGCCTTAAAATTTGGTATGAGCTGCCCTCCGATGTTCTATTCTCTGCCATGAGTTTAGTAGATCGTTTTCTGGATCGCATGGCTGTTAAACCCAAACATATGGCCTGCATGAGTGTTGCCTCTTTCCATTTGGCCATAAAACAATTGAATTTGAAGCCTATACCCGCCGAAGATTTGGTAACAATATCACAGGTGTGTATTTTTACAAAACAATCTTCTATATTATTTAAATAATTTGCTAAAAATTTATTATTAATATTTTTGTCTTCATTTCTATTAGTGTGGTTGCACTGCTGGCGATTTGGAACGTATGGCTGGTGTAATTGCCAATAAATTGGGCGTACAAATGGGTCATGCACCCATTACTTCGGTCAGTTATTTGCGCATTTACTATGCCCTGTTCCGTAATTTGGCCAAAGAAATTGGTGGTCAATTCTTTGAATTCTATAAGCAACTCATCAAATTGGAAGAATTGGAAAATCGTTTGGAAATATTGCTGTGTGATGTGAAGACAACTGTTATAACACCATCCACTTTAGCTTTGGTATTGATATGCCTGCATTTAGATTTTCACATTAAGGAATCATATACACGTGGTAGTCCCGAACTAAAGCATGTCTTTGAATACATTCTCTTCTTGCAACAATATATGAGGGTAAGTTTTAATAAAAAAAACAAATAAAAGAAAAATGTAAATTTACACATTTTTTGTATGTATTTTAAATAGATTCCCGATCGTGTTTTCACCTGCGGTTTTAGTATTGTTTCGGGTATTTTGTCTCATTATAATGGGCAAAATAAACAACCCTATAAGCAACGTTTGGTATGGAAATTATCTAGCCGCACTTTACGTGTACTACGTCCTACCAATCGTTTTTCAACAGACCTGCCCACCATTGATGAAGGCATTACTAATGCTATGGATGATGGTTTACGATCCAGGTAAGATATACTTTGGGTTTTTTTTTATTTAATTTTAATTAGATAAAAAATTAGTTAAAAGAAGAAGTTTATTTTTTTAATCATTGAAGTTGATGATGTAGGATAATTGCTTTTTTAAGATTTGAAAAGGTTTAAAATTAAAGGTATTTTTTCACATTAGTTTTTTTATAATGGGAGCATTTTTTAATTATTAAGATAAATTAAAAAGTTACTTAAGGTCTTAGCACGAAAAATTTAGCGCATACATTTCAGCTTATAAAAATGAAACCAAAAGATGAATATCTGAAATTTTGAATTTGTTCGATTTAAATTTAAAAGAAATTTTAAGTTTTGATGAGAAAAATTTAGAATTCGTTGTGTTTTCTAATGATAGGAAGGAATCTTGTCTGACGGCACTCATTTGCATAGATTTATCTGTTAAATATTTCATTTGTTATGAGTGAAGTGCTTTTTTCCCACATATACAAGTTATTGTCAGACCAAAAGTTTATCTGTGATATTGAATTCATGGCCAGGATGTTGTAAAACGTCCGCCAGTAGGTACGTATTTTTATCAATAATTTTAGCCTTTTATTTTTTTACTTCGTGGGTCTTCTGACCAGATTTTTTTATTTTTCTTTAGAAAAAATAGAGTAATTAAAAGAATGGGTCACATTCCATCCATTGATGTATACATTTTCTTTTAAAATTTCTATGTGATCTTACAGTCTGTAAATCAAGTTTGTATAGATTTTTTTGTATGCAGTGTCTTTATTTTCTCATAGTATCCAAACATTTAAGTCGTCGTATTCATAGCAAAAAATAAATATTTACTAGCCATTTCAATTGTTATTGTTTTTCTTTATAAAACGTAAAAAATGTTGGAATTTTCCTTTATTTGTTTTCGTTTATTTTGATATTAAATTTGCATTTTCATTTTCGAAAATAATTAGTTTTAAAAACGTGTATTCAATGACTTTAATAAATATTTAATGCTCGTGTTGCTACATTTTTATTAAACTTATTAAACTAAACCGTGATATACTTAATTCTTTGTTATTTAATTGTTTTTGGGTTTTGTGACTTAATTTTGTTTTTAACAAAACTATTTTTAGAAACCTTATTTTTAGTTTATTTGTTATTCAATTTAGTTTTTAAACAACAAAGAAGGTGTGACTTTTACTAGTTTTTATATAATTGTTTTAAATAAAAATTTTAAAAGGTTTTTATTAAAAAAAAACTTATTACACTAATAACATAATTACCCCTTACACTGTTACACTGAGGGGGAGGCCTAACTATACGCTTAAGAATAATTTAATTATGTTTATTATAAAAACAATTATGAAGAAAATGATAAATATTTTACGTAAAATGGGTTAAAACAATAAAAACTAATTAATTTTTTCTAATCGATACAAAAAAAAAAAAAAAAAAAAAAAACTGGCAAATAAATAAACTCTACCCGTGTAGATATTTTCAGTTTATTTTACCCAATATTTTTGTTATTGCAAATTTTTAAAACAACACCAACAATTAGGAAAAAAGTGTGACTTTGTCTGCTGGCATAAACAAGTTTCTAAATTATTCCATTAAAAACAAAACAAAATTTTGTGTATATATTTTATAAGCAAAAATAAAACCAAAAATTCAAATATTTATTTGTTAATGTGTGTATGTATGGGTGGTGTATGTGATTAACATTGTCATGAGACTTTTTCTTGTTTTTGGAATATATATATGAGATGTGATTTTTTTTTTTTGTTATTTTTTCCATTATAATTATTATCATAAATTTGCTAAGCCTATAAATAATATACAACATAGCATACCTACATATATTCTTCATAATCTTCTATATGTGTATGTATAAACGTGTGTACAAAAAAAAAAAAAAAAAAAAAAAAAAAAAAAAATTTTGAAATCTTTCATACATCATAAAACCAAAATAAATATGTTGGTTTGTTGCTGTTGTTTGCTAATGATGATAAATAATTCCTAGAAAACTTCGAGCAGGGAGGTGTGTTTTTTGAGGGATTTCTGCCAATTCATTTACGTAAATCATTTAAAAAATACGTAAATATTAAAATAAAAGATTATTAGTAAAATATATTTAAAGCATAAATTTCAAAATATGTAAGGACTGTATATGAAAAAAATCAGTGTACACGTTAAGGCTTATTAATTTTGTATACTAGTTTACATTTGTTGTTATTCTCAGGAATTCTGGGCTGATTTTTGTTAAATGTAACATTTCAAAATTATAGAAGACCCATTGGTTTCATTTTTAAGCTGAATAGTATGTACTAAGTTTTCCGTGCGCAGTCCTTATTTTCTTCGAGTTTGTTAACAAATTATGACAACTTAGTTTTTAATAATTTTTTTTTGTGACTTTCTTTTTTTTATCTTATCTAATCTATTGATAAAATGTTTATTTTATTATTATTTTTTTTAAATTTTTCAATTGCCAATTTTTGTTGCTGTTTCAATTTGTTTATTTAATTCTACAATTTTTAATTATCTATATATATATATATATTTGTTGTTTTAACTGCTGTTTTTTGTTTTTCATTTTTTATTTATATATCAACAAGTTTTTCTCCAAGTTCATTGCACTTTTATTGTCGCAATTTATTTCTTTTTTTATATTTAGAAAGTTTTGTATTTATCTCTGTGTGTGCGTCAATAAATCGAAACACACCTTCTCTTCTAGTCTGGCTAAACTTTTTCTTGTTTGGGTTTTATTGATGTCAATAAAAGGTGTTCGTTCTTGTTTTAATTTAAAACAAAAAATGACAATTGTATTTAAAAAATTGAGTTTTTTTTTATTTGTTATTAAATGCAATGTAAATTATATAAAAAATATAAAAAAATGAAAGTCATTTGAAAATCAAAAAGTTCAATATTCTTAAAGATACAGAAAAATTTATTTACTGTCATTAAATTTAAATTTTATGAAAGATTTTAAGAAAAATAATTACTTGTCAAAATGTAGTTCAAAATGTTTTGTAGTTTATTCCAAAAGCAAAAAAAAAAAGGAAAAATTACAAGAATTAAGTGAAAGTGATTCTTAAAACCTGTCCCCCAACAAATATCTAACCATAACATTTACATCATATTTTTACTATATTATTATCCAAATTTTCTTTTAATATTTTGTTATCTTATTTTTATTTGTTCATTCCTTTGACGTTAGTTTATTTATTTTTTTTTGTATTTATTAAGTATTTGTTCACTTCAATTTATAATCATGTTTATTAGTTATGTAGTTTAGGTGATAAATTTTACTCTGAAGTGTTTGTTTTTATATTTAGCACTTTATTGATGTTGTTATGGTAAAATAGACTGACTCTTGCCCCCAACACCTTTTTGCCTGGAGGATTTTTTATGTGATTTGTTTGTTTTTCTAGTTAGCAAATCAATTTCATTGCTTGTTTTTATTTTGTTCATATTGTTTATGATTGATGACCTATTTAGTTAAGACAACACTATAAATATTTAAAACTAAAAATAATTATACGAAAGCAAACATAAATAAAAAAATTTTATTGTTATTTAAAAGTAATTTGTATAATACTTATAATAAGTTTAATTTTATTTAAATAAATATAAATATTTTTTTGTTTTAAATGTAATAGGAAATTTTTAGTTTTCTAATTTAGAGAAATATTGTTTTATTTTATAATTCTATTATAGATTCAAAATTTAAAGAATTCTGTATTAATTTTATTTTTTTTTTACATCTTTATAATTTTAGAACCGAAAGTATTAGTTCCGAAGAAGAGGAGGACTGGCCAACTTCACCCATTATTCCAATTTTCGAACAATGTTAGTACGAGTTCAGACTACAACAAGAACATTAAGAACACAACAAAAAAGAGCATAAACCAGGATGAAATATGCTACAGAAAAAAATTTACAATTTTTTTTTAATTTTTATCATACTAAACAAAAATTTGCCCCTTTACAACGTATTTAGTGTGTGTGTGAAAAATGGAGCAGAAAAAAAAGAAGCACAAATGCTGCCAAAACTTGTTAAGAAATTATGATGAAAGGAAGCCTGAAAGTTTTGGAAAAACACTAAGGCAAACTAAATACGAAAGTGGATGTTGAGAAGAAACAAAACAAAAAACATATCCTGCAAAGATTTTAAAATTTTATATATTTCACTCTTTTCGTTCTAACTGACTCGTACTAGGATTTATTTAAGAAAAACCCAGGAGATGCGTGTATATTTTTGTAAAACATCAAAAGAAGAAAAAAGTGCATCATAATATTCTATAAATTTATTTTTTTTTGGAAACTCCCCCCAACAATTGAAACAACAGTAAAAAAGAGTGTTGTAAGAAAAAAAAAAAAAAAAAAAGCGATAGAAATTAACCGAAAACACTACATAAATTTATGAAACAACAAGAAAAACATGATATTTTAAGATGAATACCAATTAATAAGTTTAATATCCAAATTTTATTATTACCATAGCGAAAAAAAAATCTACAAAAATCTACAAAAAAAGTTATATATATAAAAAAAATTATAAAAAAAAAACAAAAAACTTTGGAAGCGGACCATCATATCCAGGAGTGATGTAGTTCCGAACCTACAAAACAATCTAAACAACAAATGTATGTTTTTTTCATAAACGACAGCTGTTACAATCCACAATGGTTGTTGGAGAAATGTCGAGAGCTGTTTAAAAATACCTTTGGGTTACAACACTTAAAGTTATTTGTCTACAACTTTAACCATAACCAGCAACTGTAGGGATTGCCGAAATTAATGTCTGAGCGTTTTTATTTGTTCGGAAAAGTTCGTGTTTCTATTTATATTTGGAAAACACTCTCTTCTTCTTGAATATATTTGGGTTCGCTCAACATAAAATATTAAATAAATAATATATAAATAATTTAATACTAGAGCCTACATTTAAGTGGAAAAAAACTTTAGAAAAAACAACAATATAAAAAAAAATAAAAAAAAACCCAAACAAAAATTAAAAAAAAAAAAAATTACAAAAAAAAGTCTATCAAAAACTTTATATTATAAAAAAAAACTTAACTACAAAAAATAATAATATTTAAATAATTAATTAATAATAGTTTCTGAGTGTTTCAATGTTTGTTTTCCTTTTATTTGAAAATATTTTTTGCAAAAAAACGTATCAATTTGTCTTACAATAGTTTTAATTAAAAAAAAAAAAATTGATTTTGTCTTACATAGAAAAATACCGTAATATTTGTTTTTTTTTTTTTTTTTTTGCCTTTTGACCTTTATAATATAATTATTTTTTTTTTATTATTATTTGTAATTAAAAACACATCTAAAAAAACCTTAAATACCAATTTATGTTTTCTTTATTTCAAAAACACACAACAGCAAAAGTTCTTTTAAAGAGAAAATTAAATTAAAATTTACGTTTTTTTTTTTTTTTTTTGTTTTTTAAAGTAAAAGTACAAATTTTAAGAGATTTTCTCTCTACTCTCTGTTTAATAAAAAGTAAAAAACAACAATCTCACTGTAATATTGTGAAATAAATTGTAACAATTAAAATAATTTTGAAAAAGTTTTTAAAATAATTTATAAACAAAAATTAAACAAATAAAACTAAATTTATGCAAACAAAATTTAAATTGGTTAATTTATTTCAACATTTTTCTTTTTTCAAATGAGAAAGGCAGTGAAAACATTTAAATAATAAATAATATTTTTTCAATAATTCTTTTCATTTAAGCTAGAAATTATTTTTCTAAGCTACTCAAATTTCGGAAAATAAATTTCATATTTGTTTCATTTTTGTTTTTAAAAACTTTTTCTTTTACTTCAAAAGTATTTTGTGAATTTTAAAATAATTAATTTAATTTTTTGTGTCAACTTCAAGTAGTAGTGTATAAAAAAAAGAAACAAACATTTCTAACACCTAAAAGTATATCTAAATTTAATAACATCTGTTAAATTATTATTTTATTAATTTGAAATTGTAATTGTAAATTTCGTTTATATACTCTACTTTAAAAAAACATTAATTTTATTTAAAAATTTTGTTAATTTTTTTAATTCTAACATTTGAAAATATTTTCTTTTTTCTAACAATTTACTTTTTTTTATTAAATAATTGTAATAACATACAAATAAAACTTTTGTTTAAGAAAGTATTTATTAAATAAAATTATAAACTTAATTTACTACCATTTAAAGTTTTATAATATTTAATATTAAAAAAATATTTTCTTAAAAAAAAAAAAACAAACAAAAGTTTTATTTACATTTAATATTGAATTTAAGATTTGAAAAGTCTTAAAAATCAATAAACAACAAAAAACTAAAACCAAACGCCTAAATTTTGTAAATTTAAAAACAATAAATTGTAAAACTTGTTAACAAATTTTGCAAGTGAGCAGCCAATTAAAAAAAAAAACATCTACGTATGAAGAACAAGTGACGGGCGTTTGTTAAATTCTTAAAAACTAAGAAGAAAAAAGAGCTGCATTAAAAAACAAAGATCTCATCCTACAAACAAAAAATGAAATTTAATTATTTTTATTTTAACTCTAAACAAAAAATAAAGATTTTAAATTTATTTAATTTCTTAATTTTTTTGTTTATGAATTCGTTAAAAAATACCTCCCACTCTCTTAAAAATATATTTATATATTATAAAATCCACAATTAATTTATTTAATTGTTATACATTATTCCAGCCTAAATGTTTTCTTTAGGCGTTTATATTTTTCTTTAATTAATACTCTTTTCAAAAGAAAAACAATCATAAATTAACTTTGAAAATTAATAAATGACCAATTTGTATAGAATTAAAAAGAAGCTGTTTCTCGTGTATTATTTAGCCAGCTTGCTTGCAAAGTTTGTTAGTTGGTTGGTTATTATATAAAATATATACCTAATTTAATTAATAATAAAACAACAAATGCAATTTAATTTATAGATTTTGTTTTTTCTTTTACATAAACAACAATTACCCGCCCTCTATCTTTAATTTACCTTTCCCCCCTAAATTTTAAACTGTGTTTTCTTTATGTAACACTTAAAAAAAAAAAAAAAAAAAAATTGTAGCAATTTATAATAGCGGTATTTTTTTTATTTTTTTTGTAATTTAATTTGCTTTTTTGTTATATTAATTTTATTTTTACACATTTAGTTTATAATTTTTTTTTCTCATATACATATTATATACAATACAAAAAAAAAAAAAAAAACAAAAAAACCTTAAATGTGTTTTATTTTAATTTTTTTTTCTGTTTATTGCTAAATCCTGAAATATTTTTTATTTTGTTATAATTTTTTTTAAGGAAAAAATTATTTTATTTATTTTTTTTTCTTAAACTTTCATTGAAACACTTTGGTTTTATTTACAACTTAAAACAACAATAATAAAATTATAAAAATAGTTTAAAATAAAAATTAAAAATTATGATGCAGCATCATCCATCCTTGTTTTTTCAGAAACTTAAAAAAAGTAGCCAGAGCTATAAACAAAAGAATGAAGAATGATAAAAGAAAGTTTATAAAAAATAATGAACGAAAGAATGAATGAAAGATATATTGTATACATTTATATTCTTAAAATATATTTTAAACTGAATTTGTTTTTATCTTATTTTGAATATACACCATCTCTTTTCTTTAAGAAAAAAAAAAAAAACATTTATTTAAAACAACCCTGTTTTTATGTATTTTCTGTTTATGAAACATTAAAATGAACAAAAAAGTTTTGTAGAATTCGAAAAGTATGAAAAAAAGGTGGCTTTTTTAATTTGAAAATAAAATGTGAAGATTAAATCCATTGGGAATTTATTAAAAAATGCCTATTGGAAAATAATCACCCCTATTATGTATGTCGTTGTCGACAAAAAGTCACGTCGACAACACTCAATTGGTATTTTCATAGTCAATATCGATAACAAATGTTGCCTATTGACAGAAATTTGTAATTTTCTAACGCGTTTTGAAGTCAATGTTGACTCGAATCGACTCTGATTTTGTCGACACGTAAATTGACAACGACTTAAACGAAAATGTTTAAAAGATTTGCCGTTAAGAGTTAATAAAAATAAAATACGATGGATAAAAGAATAAAAATTACCAACTCAAAACAATTTGAAGCCCTTATTGCTGAACTTGAAAATAAACCAAGTTTAGCAAAGGGGTTTCAAAGGGGTTCAATTCCAAACAACTTTAAAGAAGATTGGGAGGAAATTACATTAAAACTAAACTCCATTGGACCACCAATAAGGGATAGTGATGGTTGGCAAAAGGTAAGTAAGAAAAATAAAGTAAACAATTTATATTTTAAATGAGAATTAAATTTGTAGGTATGGAGAGATTTCAAATGTAAAGTAAAAAAAAAGTTGGTGCATAATAAGGCAGAAGTGAATGCAACTGGTGGCGGTAGATTTAAACAAATAACACTGTCGGCCTTGGAAGAAACTGCTGCAAATTTAATGCAATTTGACAAATTGTTAAATCCGGTAGGTGTTACACAAGGCATTCAATCTGCAGTTGAAGAAGCGACGATTTTGGAACAAGAAAACTTGTACATATTTAATGCAATTCCAAATGAAGAAGAGAACTTGCCATCTACATCGAATGCAGTTTCACAAGTGGAAGCTACTCCTAAAACAAAAAAAAGAAAACAGAGCGCTAAATATGAAAGACATGAATTGCTAGAAAATCATCATGAAATGCAAAAACAAGTTTTCCAAGAAATAAGAAATACAATGGAGGAAATGAAAAATGCATTGAAAGATAGTTGCAGGTATCAACGAAGGCTATGGGAAGCTGAACTTAAAAAAATAAAGATGTTAGAAAAACAACAACAAAGAGAAGATCAATTATTTGAAGCTGAAATGAAGCTGAAAGAAATAAAAATGGAAATTAAAAAAAAGGAATTAGAGGTTCTTGAGAAACAATACAAAGATTGAATTGTTTTTTATCATTTACGTTTTATATTTAAGAATGAATTATTTTTTTTTTGTGTAACACGATATTAAAAGACTGAATTAATTTAATTACAGAAAACTAGCTTTTATTTGATCCCTTATATCTGAAGCTTCAATATTTAGGACATCTTCGGAAATATCAAAATTATCACCGGTATTTTCATCAAAGTTAATCGTTGTATTATTTGAAATTGAAGTGCGATATTCAATGCAAATGTTGTGTAAAGCAGCACACACGTTGACGATTTTTGTTGCTTTAGTGGGCTTGTAATGGAGCTGGCGTGCACCGAGCAAACAGCGAAAGCGATTTTTAAGCACTCCTATTGTTCTTTCTATAATGTTTCTTGCCTTTGCATGTTTGCCATTAAAAATTGCTTCTGCACTCCTTTCTACTGCGGACCAATAAGGTGTCATTAAAAATGGTTCAAGGGGATATCCAGCGTCGCCTGCATTAAAAATTATAACATTTTATACAATCAACATTAAGAAATTTCTTAACAATACCTAGGAGCCAACAGTTTCTCTCACCAGCATTGTATTGTTGACGCAAAACTTGTCTTGCTGGACTAATATTCCAAATTAATGAATCATGCGACGATCCTGCATATCTGGAATCTAAAAATCGAATTCTCATTTTGTGATCGCAAATCTGAAAAACAAATTTGTTTAAACTAGTATTAGAAATATATTTATATATAATTCTATCTTACAACCATTGCATTTAGGCTAAAAAACCCTTTTCTATTGTAGTAAATATTTTGCTCTTCTTTACTGGGAGCAGAAATCTTTATGTGCGTTCCATCTACGCAACCAATAACTCCAGGAAATCCCGTTTTCTCAAAAAAATACATCTTAGCTTCCGTTTTTTCTTCTTCTGACATTTCAAATTTAATAAACATTGGACAAATTACATTTTCTAATGCATCAAGTGTCTCCTTCAAAATTAAAGACACGGTAGATTGCGATAAACCTAGGTTAAAGTCATTTCCAACACTTAACTGGTACGAGCCTTGTGACAAAAACCTTAAAGTTGTTGCCAGCTTTAATGTATTTGAAATAAATCTTGACCGCATTGAGATTTTCATTGAAGGTTCTATTTTATCCAAAACAAATTTAAATGCCGTTTTGTTTAAGCGAAAGTTTTCAATAAATCTGTAATAAAGGTCAAAATATGTATTTTTGTTTTTGCAATACCCACAAAAAATGTTTGTTACTTACTTGATATCAGGTAAGCTAAAAATGTCGGATCTTTGTCTAAGGAATTTCCTTTGGAGAATAAGGTTGTGCTTTTTTTCATCATCGCTAGAACTTTCACTAGAATCTAATCCAAAAAACATTTTTCTACACAAATTCGAAATAAAATTGAACAACTGACATAAAATATTTAGAGCTGATATTTATTTATTTTAAATTATCGATAACAAGTCGACGTCGTCACAATACAATTAACAAATACCGATTTAGAGTTGATGTCGACTTAAAGTGACAACGAGTACGAATTGACGACGACGTCGACAACGACATTCATAATAGGGGTGAATATATAAATGTTGTATATTAAGTTTTGTAGCACTTATTTTTTGCAAAAATACATTTTTGAAACACGTAAGTCATTTAATTGTAAGACAAAGAGTAATGAAAGACGAAACAAATTTTCAAAAACCTAAGTTCGTACACAAAAACTTAAACTCTCGCAACAATAAAATACATGTAGGCCCCGATTATCGTTTACAACACCTAAGTGTTGTGTTGTTAACAAAACAACACAACACCTACTTTGTTATCGATTATGGTTTACAACATCTAGGTGTTGTGTATGTCACAGGGTTGCATTTTATATTAATGCACATTATCCGTAAAATTACATCCCTGTGTATAAAAAACTGTCAAGTTGGAAAAAAAAAAGTTTCAAGAATATTTGTAACGCGCAAATAGTGTTTAAATTAAAAGTAAAATAATGGATATAAACACCGAATTATTTTTTGATGATGATGATAGGAATACACATATGGCACGTATACGGAAGAGAATTCGGGACAGTTCCAACCCCATGGAGCTACCAAATGCTGAGTACGTATAATTTGTCTGAAATCATTAGCTTTATTAACATATATATTTCAGTTTTATAAAATTTTTCCGCATAAATAAAGATGCTTTTTTGTATTTGCTGCCAAAATTAACCGACTTTTTAAAACCGTCAACACGCTGTTCGGCTATTCCACTGATTCTTAAATTGTGTTGTGCGCTCAGATTTTTCGCTGATGGAAGCTACCTAAGAAGCAGCGGTAACGACTTTAATATTGGAGTTTCGCAACCAACAGTCTGTATGATTTTGAAGGAAATAATAAAATTCTTTGAAAGAAAAATATGCAAAAAATGGATAAACGCCCGTATGACTGAAGAAGAAAAAAATTCCAACAAAATGTAATTTTTCTCAAAAACTCGATTTCCAGGAGTAATTGGATGTATAGATGGTACACACGTACGAATTGTAGCGCATTTTGCTAAATCCAAATGGTAGCTTGCCTCGGCCAATGCCTGGATGAATTTTCATCAGCTCAACCAGCTTCTCCATTTGTTTTTTATTTGTAATTTTGCTAAGAAATAATTATAATTAAGTATTATTTACAGTTATTTATGTTTTGCAAAGAAAATTTTATATTCATACTTACAAATTTGTCTCCATATTCGTTTTTCAACTTGTAACGTTCATAAAACAACACCAAACAAGCAGTTGTAAGTTTTTGACAGTGCTGACAACATATAAATACACATGTTGTAAATCATAATCGATGTTACAGAACACAGACAACTCCAAATACAACAGTGCCGGCAACAGTTGTAAATCATGATCGCATTTTAAAAGATACAACACTAAAATAACAACTGTTGTAAACGGTAATCGGGGCCGTAATTAAGGCCCCGATTACCGTTTACAACAGTTGTTATTTTAGTGTTGTATCTTTTAAAATGCGATCATGATTTACAACTGTTGCCGGCACTGTTGTATTTGGAGTTGTCTGTGTTCTGTAACATCGATTATGATTTACAACATGTGTATTTATATGTTGTCAGCACTGTCAAAAACTTACAACTGCTTGTTTGGTGTTGTTTTATGAACGTTACAAGTTGAAAAACGAATATGGAGACAAATTTGTAAGTATGAATATAAAATTTTCTTTGCAAAACATAAATAACTGTAAATAATACTTAATTATAAATATTTCTTAGCAAAATTACAAATAAAAAACAAATGGAGAAGCTGGTTGAGCTGATGAAAATTCATCCAGGCATTGGCCGAGGCAAGCTACCATTTGGATTTAGCAAAATGCGCTACAATTCGTACGTGTGTACCATCTATACATCCAATTGCTCCTGGAAATCGAGTTTTTGAGAAAAATGACATTTTGTTGGAATTTTTTTCTTTTTCTGTCATCCGGGCGTTTATCCATTTTTTGCATATTTTTCTTTCAAAGAATTTTATTATTTCTTTCAAAATCATACAGACTGTTGGTTGCCAAACTCCAATATTAAAGTCGTTACCGCTGCTTCTTTGGTAGCTTCCATCAGCGAAAAATCTAAGCGCACAACACAATTTAAGAATCGGTGGAATAGCCGAACAGCGTGTTGACGGTTTTAAAAAGTCGGTTAATTTTGGCAGCAAATACAAAAAAGCATCTTTATTTATGCGGAAAAATTTTATAAAACTGAAATATATGTGTTAATAAAGCTAATGATTTCAGACAAATTATACGTACTCAGCATTTGGTAGCTCCATGGGGTTGGAACTGTCCCGAATTCTCTTCCGTATACGTGCCATATGTGTATTCCTACTATCATCATCATCAAAAAATAATTCGGTGTTTATATCCATTATTTTACTTTTAATTTAAACACTATTTGCGCGTTACAAATATTCTTGAAACTTTTTTTTTTCCAACTTGACAGTTTTTTATACACAGGGATGTAATTTTACGGATAATGTGCATTAATATAAAATGCAACCCTGTGACATACACAACACCTAGATGTTGTAAACCATAATTGATAACAAAGTAGGTGTTGTGTTGTTTTGTTAACAACACAACACTTAGGTGTTGTAAACGATAATCGGGGCCTAAATGTATTTGTTTGTTTAACATATTTCCCACTCAAAATCTTGTAAGTTATACATAAACTCCAGGAACGGAATATGTATTCGAATTTGAAAAGTGTATGTTGTATGTCGTTATTATTCAGAAAGCCAGTAAGGTTTTTAATAATTTAGAAAAATGGACTGGTAACCCATCTCAAAATTTTTTAGAAATTTTACTTTGTTAAATCTCGATAACGTACTAAAAAGGATCTATAGATTAGGCACTTCAAAAATATGTGTAAAAACGAAGGTCCCACCAAATGATTTGTATTGAAATCGACCATTATAGTGAAATCATTTTATTTTCTATTAGAAGGCTGCAGTTAAAACCCATTTGAAAATATTTGATTTAAAAAATGTTCTTGGGGAACATAAAATCACATTTTTTTATCACGTCGTGGCCCTGTAATCCAAAATTCGCTGGGACTTAATTTCTGAATGTGGAAAGACTATCGGAGAATGCATAATTTATTAAAAACACCATTCCGGGAATTTCCAGTATTTTTGCGCTAAATCTTTTTGAATTGTTTTTAAGTTCTGCTTTTTAATTGAAAATAAAATTATTTAACTATAATTAGCAATATGCAAAAAAAAGTACTTTTTCATTTTCAAGCTATGAATGCCAAAGGATTTTTAATACTTCGGGGGTAGAGTCAGCTACCTTAATATCTAATTAGGGTGTCCCTCACTTGTCCTAAACCGGAAATATAGGGTGACCTTTAAAATTTGCATTTTTTTTACTTTTTATGAATTTAACGCATTATTTATGTTAACAGCTACAAATTCAATGTTTTTATTAGTTGGATAGTTAGTCTGGGCAGTAGTCCTCCATTTTCGGATATTGTTGCAATAATACACTGAGAAAAACAAAATGGCAACAACAAAACATGGAGGTAAGAAAATACTACTGCTAACATTTAACGCGGCACAAATTGGACTGAATGTTATGCCTTGAAAGTCAACATAGTTGTTGATGATAATAATATCTAAAATTCTGCGGTGGTGCTTGACGATCGAATTTTTCGTTTACGAGAAAATTTGGAAAATGTAAAAAAAAAAAAATTGAAAAAAAAAAAAAAAAAAATGCATTTTTTTCACCTTCATTCATATATAACTTTTGAAGTAGGAATGTAATCTTTAAGCACCACCGCAGAATTTTAGATATTATTATCATCAACAACTATGTTGACTTTCAAGGCATAACATTCACTCCAATTTGTGCCGTACAAAAAATTTTAATCATTCATTTAAAAAATATTGTGCATATTTAAAAAAAAAAGAGTTTATGTTACTGAACTATTTTTAATTTAAAACCCCATAAAGTATATCGTCACCGAAAATGCAAAACAACGTAACATCAAAATTTTCAAATTTGAGTTTTTGATGAAATATGGTTCATTTTTCCAAAATACGTGTGATCACAAATTTTTAGACTTGTAGCTCAAAAAATAACGATTATATTAACGAAGGCAATAATTTTCTTAAGTCAAAACAACGTAACATCACATTTGTTAAAAAAATAAAAAAAAAAATTTCTTTTTTTTTTACGAATTTAGATTGCAAATTATTAAAAATATAATAGCTTTTAAAATTTTGCAGTTGAAGTTATCAAAAATTCTTTTAATTACAATTTTTGTAAAATTTGTATTGATGTTACGTTTTTTTTGGCTTCACAAAATTTAAATCTTGAAAAACGTAAACCACATAACTTAAAAAATATTTAATAAAAATTAAATTATTCATCTTCAATATATTAAGCAATATTTAAGGATGTAATAACCCAAAAATTTTGTTTGTAACACAATTTGTTTAGATTTTATAAAGTTTTTTGTGCCTCCTGTAAAGTTGTGAAAATTGATGTTACGTTGTTTTGTATTTTCGGTGACGATATGTTTTCTGGGTCCTGGTTAAATTCTGAGTCGATCTAGCTATGTCTGTCTGTTGAAAGCAGGATAGGGCTCGAACGGCACAACGAAGGGGGACGAAATTTGGCCCAAATATTTATCTTATATAAGGTTTGTTTGATATTGAAAATTAGTAAAATCTGTAAATAAGTTATGAGCAAAATATTAGAAACACAGGGTGTCCGTTGTAGCTTAATTTCATACTTTTATGCTATATCACTCTTAAATAAAAGCATGTACTATAACAACATTTTCATGGGTCGATATAAACTTGGAAACAAAAAATGGGCGTGGTCCGCCCACTTTACCGCCCACCTCCCAAGAAATTTTGTACAAATACTTCATGGAAAAATGTAAACACGGAAACAAAAATAGGCGTGGTACGCCCACTTTACCGCCATCCTCTTATACAACATTCGCGCTTGTTTAAATTTGTACTGTTATTGTTTTTTGTTGTTTTTCTTTGTATCACTGTTTTTGTTTAGAACATTTTTTACTGATTTCCGGTTATTTTTCAACCGATTTTCCAAAAAAGTTTTTGTTTTAAAAGGTATTACCTTTACCTTTCTAATTGCTGAACATAATTAGTACAAATTATTGCCGCTAGATGGCGCAAAATTCATTTTTTATTAAAAGTACATGTTCAGCAAAAATACTCGCCAAAGGATTTTGTTGTTGAAAGTTGCCAAACGTCATTTGGTCGAATTCTGGAAATTTTAAGGTCAAAATTGTGATTTTCTTCAATAACCTTAAAATAACGGTAATTTTGTAAATAACGGAATTATGAAAAAGTCGCAGAACAAACGGTGCTGCTGAAGCCCTAAAGAACCATTTTCAACAAAAGCCGTTTTTGGCATATTTCTAACTATAATAATCAATTTTGGTACTTATTTTTGATGGGACCTTCGATTTTACACATATTTTTAAAGTGCCAAATACATGGTTCCTTTTTGGTACCAACACACAGTGGGGTCAAACGCAAAAAAAAAATCATCTTGTAGTCACCCTGTGATAACACGAGATAAGCTGCAGGGTGTCAAAGTTGACTACCTCGAGTATGTAAAAGTTAAAAAAATCGTAACTTGTACAAATGAAGTCCGATTTTAAAGATTTTTATATTTCTGGAAAGTGCTTGGCAAGATAAAGAAAACATAAGCTTACTCATCTAAGTTATCTCTTACAGTTAAAAAGATATTTACGCTTGAATTTTGAATTTTTGATTTTTCGGCTCGACTTTCTTTCGTTTTTCGGGAATAAGTCCGGAGATATATGAGGTAAAAATTTTTTAAAAACATTCTGTAATTTGCTACATATTTCAAAATAATATGCTGAAAGAATTTTTGGATTATCTCAATTCGTCTAGACGTGAAAAATATTCAAAGTCAGCACTCTGAAATTGGCATGAAAAATGGCTATTTTTTTACAAAAATATAGTACAATTCATTAATTTTTTTCTCAAAGTTCCGTTAATAAAAAATTTTTTCCTTATTAATTTCAAAAGATAAGGCTTCATAAATGGTTAATAAAGAAATTTTGAATTGATTTAAGTTTGCACCCTACATCCAGCATTGTCCGAAAATTGTCAATTTTAAAAAATAGTTTCATTTTTATCGATTAATAAAAGAACTGTCACGCAAGCTTTTTTAAATTTGGTACCCATATTTTTTATAGAAATAGATTTAGAATGATTTAACACTAAACTGCTTCCCGCCCGGCCAAAAACGAATGCAGGAGTGGAGATTTTATGTTAAAAGTCAGTTTTTTTAACGACTATTTTTAAAAGCATATTAAAAGCATATTAACATAATATTTTTAATATTATTTCTTATGTAATGTATAAAACACAAATCAAGCTTTCATTCCTAAAAAAATCAATAAAATAGCTCCAATAACCTATTTTTGATAATTTTTCAAAAATATATATTTTTTTTTTTTTTTAAATAGCTGAAAATTCAAAAAAAATTAATTTTTTTAATACAACTCCACTAATTTTGCAAATTCTTTAAAAATGTTAAAAGAATATAAAAATAGACTTATTTACCAATTCAACGATATATAAAATGTTAATATAGGTCATTTAATAATAGTAATATAATGGCCTCAAAACTACCAAGTCACGTCAAAAGTTGCAAAATTCGCTATTTTGTTCCGTATTTCCATATGTGTGTATACGTAACATTTTAGTTTTCTAATGTATTATGTAGGTATATATTTGTTATTATAAAGTAGTAAATTCTTTATTTGAGTAATGTTTATTTAATTTGTTCTACATATTTACATACTTATTATACATATATCCCGTATATTTATTTTATTAAGAATATATTATCGAAGATATTATTAGAGATTTTCTTGAAAATAATCAGAAACATCAAACATTAGCAAATTTTTAACTTCCTTAGCTTCGGAATCCTCTTTTTCTATTTCAAGAGTGATTTTTGGTAGCCATCGTGTTCTTATAGAATATATAACTGGATCTGATGATATTAATAAATATTCCATTAAGACCATATTTTGCGCTATTTTCGAACATTTTCGGGTATTGAAGAGTCGGAAATGTTTAACATCTTTATTTCGGGCTTCCTCTGTTAGCTCTCCCAATGGCAAAATACTATTTTCTATTATTTCTTTACCATGAGCCAATACTTTGTGAATTGTTGGAGTCATTGATTTCCAGGGGTTTGTAATGTTAAGTAGTTCTTTAGTTTCGTAAGCAAAAATTTTAAATTTGTCCGCATTAATTTGTTTTTTGCTATTAATGGCTTCCAATATAATCTTAAAATGCTTCAAAATATTTAAGTCAATGCCTGGATTGAAGATGTGAGTTCCGGATTTTCAAAGAAACGTCTTGCTGTATTTCCATCATTTGAGCTTCCATAGCCATGTAGAGGTTTATCAATTATTAATCCGAGTTGTTCTTTGAATTCTAATTGAATTCTTTTCTTCTCTTTTCGTAATTCGTGAAGTTCCAAATTGTTTTTTACTGTAGCATTTGCCTGCCCGAGAATATTTCTGTACTTCATATCATATGCAAGATGTAAGCAGAACTCCAAAAATCTTATCCTTGCGTGGAGTGGTGATATTCCAAATTTTAAAGAATTTTTATTAACAAGGACTTCAGAATTATCCTGAAATTGTGAACTTATTTTTCCACATATATTACATTTCCATGTAGATGTTGTATCTGTTATAGCGTTTGCAACTTTTCCATCAATCATCGCTAATTGTTGTTGAAATGTAACTTTAATAGTTCTGTTTGATACTTTTACATATATTGGGGGCAATGCATTAATTTCTTCTTCCAATTGGTTGACAATGCTTTTTATTGTAACCGTGGTTTCTTTTGTGTAATCAAAAAGGATTGGACGGCACAAAAATTTGGAACCTGGAGTTAAATTTTTCCATATATCATCAAAAAGCGAGTCATTTCTTGTCGATGAGGAAGGCTTATTTAAGCGCATTCGAAGTGGTACCAGAGACGCTATAAACAGCGAGGAATAATTATTTCCAGAATTACTTCCATCCAGTTGTTTGTATTCCGAAAATCCTGATGTTCCATCGCAGCCCCATTTGAATATTAAAATAAGTTCAGAGTCTTTGCATTTTTCAATGTTATCATTGCTGAAGGTAGATATAATTCTAGAGGCAGTATTTTCAGGTAATTGTAATGTATTAACTTTAGCACTTTTAACAAAAGCATTAACCGGGTGCTCCATAGGCTGTAAAATATTACTTTTCGCTTCTCTCACTGATTTGCTACTGGGAAAGATATCATATCCTTTTTCGCTAACAGATTTCCTCAAAATCTCGTATTGGTTTCTTGATAATCCTAAATTTAATATTAGAGCTAAAGCATCTTCAGAGGTAAAGGACGATGTTGATTTCGGTGTCACTATGCTTTGGATTATCCGATGTAATCGATTGGGAGAAGCTGTTGGTAACACATCTATAACTTTTTCTACTTCCTTTGGTTGCGTACGTGTTACTAAAGCTTTAAATGTATCTTTTATTTCGGCATTGGTCCTCTTTGTTCTTAGCTGAACTTCATCGTAACTTTTTTTTGGTCGACTCTTTTTCTGCTTTCCGATGAAAATTGGTATTTCTCCCTCCAACCACTCTTCATTTTTCTTCTTGAACTTTGGTATTGACCAATCTGAAGCTTGCATCCTTTTTTCGTATGATTTATAAAAATTTTCGAGCTTTAAACTGTCTTCTGCAGTAAGAGTTAAACCAAAAGATACTACTGTATCAATGAGTTTCCTTATTTTTTCTGGACGATTGATAATATCAGATAGATTATCCCAGATTACTTTGCAAATAGAAAAATGTTTTAATGTAATCTCCATAATGGCAAATTCACTAATAAATCTGCATATTTATAAGGATACTTATATATAGAATATTTAAGAAGAATATTTATATCAGGTAAATGGTGACAGGCAAAAATGAATTAAAAAATTTAAATTTTTGCTCAAAACCCCCAATTTCATTCAGTTTATTTTTATGACCTGTAGTGTTAAACAGGTACGTCAAAAAATGTACCTATGCGATTGTAAAAAAATCATTTTTGTTATAATACATTAATTAAGTAGCTAAGTAAATTATTTAAAAACTTAAAAAATTTAATAAAAAACGAAGGAAAATATACAGTCACTCACTGCTTATTTGATGCAGTCACTAATTAAAAAAAAAAATTAAATATATACAAACAAAAAATGTAAAAAAGAAAAAATTTGCACTTTATATGAAAAAAAATGTGTCTTATTGTTAAAATGAGGAAAAAACAACAACAAAAAATTGCACTGTTTAAAACATATCAACAAAATAATTTATATTTACGTTAAAATCAGCTCACAGCTTAAATGATGTAGTGTGTTTATCAGTTTTATAAGAGTAAAATATGGCAACTTTGTTATACATTTTTGATGTTGATCATTGATAGCCACCATTTTAAAGTGTTATTTAAAAAGAAAAGTTTTAAATTAAAATATTTTTCCGTTTTTTTTTCAACATGGGAAAACGAACTTCTATTGAAAAGCGAGAAGATGTAATTCGACATTTCAAGGAGGGGAAAAGTCAAAGAAAAGTTGCAGAAATTGTTGCATTAAGTCCTTCAACTGTCCAGCACATCATTGAAAGGTATCGTCACGAAAATAGAATTGAAAACAAGGGTAGATCTGCACCCAATAAGATATTTAATGAAACAGATAAGCGCTGGATCCTAAGACAAGTAAAGGAAAAACCAGATCTTAGTGCTCCAAAGTTGGCAGTTGAAGCTGAAAAGTACTTGGGTAAGTCATGCTGTCCAGAAACTATTCGGAGAATTTTACGAGAAGCGGATTTCCATGGTCGAACTGCCCGAAACAAGTCATTGATAAATGCCACAAATATAAAACGTAGAATAGAGTTTTGTCGAGAACATTTAAACAAAGAAATTTATTTTTGGAAGACCGTTTTTTTTGCTGACGAAAGCAAGTTTAATCTCTTCAGATCAGATGATAAGTCATACGTGTGGAGAAAACCAAATACCGCCCTAAATCCACGCAATTTGCGCAGTACTGTTAGACACGGAGGAGGCAGCGTAATGGTATGGGGCTGCATGTCATATTCAGGAGTGGGAAATTTGACTTTTATTGAAGGAAACATGGACAAAAATATGTATCTGGATCTACTTAAGGATAATCTTCTACAAAGTGCGGAGAAACTTGAAATTAGGGATTCGTTTAGATATTACCAAGATAACGATCCCAAGCATACATCTGGTATTGTGAAGAGTTGGCTTATCTGGAACTGCCCCCATGTTGTGCAGACGTCTGCACAGAGCCCAGATCTTAATGTTATAGAGAACCTGTGGTCAGTGCTTGAAAGAAATATTCGAAATCACAACATTTCAAATGCTTCCGATCTAAAACGTGCGTTGCTTGAGGAATGGGGCAAAATTAGCCCAGATTATACAAAATCATTGGTCGAATCTATGAAATCCCGTTTAAAAGCAGTTCTACATCAAAAAGGATATCCCACTAAATATAAGTTCTAATTTTAAGTGCAAAAAAAAAAAATACTTTTTATTTTTTATGAAGACTGAGAATTGAGTACATCATTTAAGCTGTGAGTTCTAAAGTGTAGAAGAATTTTTTGATTTCATTATTTTTTTTCAAGAAGAATTATTTTTTTGTTATTTTTGTTTTAATAAACTTTATTTCAATAATATTATTTATATGTGTGTTCTTTTTTTGCTATTCGCAGTAATATTCGAAATATTTCTGATTTTTCTTAAATTCTATGACTGCATCAAATAGGCTGTGAGTGACTGTACTTATTTATGTACTTAGGTAATTTTAAAAACCTTTTCAGTAGAAAAAAATTATGAACACTTTAAATAAATTCATTAATAAATATTATTATCTCGTAACAAAAATAAGCAATGCAGTTGAGTGTTACGTATACACACATATGGAAATACGGAACAAAATAGTGAATTTTGCAACTTGACTTGGTAGTTTTGAGACCATTATATTACTATTATTAAATGACCTATATCAACATTTTATATATCGTTGAATTGGTAAATAAGTCTATTTTCATATTCTTTTAACATTTTTAAAGTATTTGCAAAATTAGTGGAGTTGTATTAAAAATTTTTTTTTTCAGCTATTTAAAAAAAAAATGTATTTTTGAAAAATTACCAAAAGTAGGTTATTGGAGCTATTTTATTGATTTTTTTAGGAATGAAAGCTTGATTTGTGTTTTATACATTACATAAGAAATAATATTAAAAATATTATGTTAATATGCTTTTGAATATGCTTTTAAAAATAGTCGTTAAAAACTGACTTTTAACATAAAATCTCCACTCCTGCATTCGTTTTTGGCCGGGCGGGAAGCAGTTTAGTGTTAAATCATTCTAAATCTATTTCTATAAAAAATATGCGTACCAAATTTAAAAAAGCTCGCGTGACAGTTTTTTTATTAATCGATAAAAATGAAACTATTTTTTAAAATTGACAATTTTCGGCCTATGCTGGATGTAGGGTGCAAACTTAAATCAATTCAAAATTTCTTTATTAACCATTTATGAAGCCTTATCTTTTGAAATTAATAAGGAAAAAAATTTTTTATTAATGGAACTTTGAGAAAAAAATGAATGAATTGTACTATATTTTTGTAAAAAAATAGCCATTTTTCATGCCAATTTCAGAGTGCTGACTTTGAATATTTTTCACGTCTAGACGAATTGAGATAATCCAAAAATTCTTTCAGCATATTATTTTGAAATATGTAGCAAATTACAGAATGTTTTTAAAAAATTTGTACCTCATATATCTCCGGACTTATTCCCGAAAAACGAAAGAAAGTCGAGCCGAAAAATCAAAAATTCAAAATTCAAGCGTAAATATCTTTTTAACTGTAAGAGATAACTTAGATGAGTAAGCTTATGTTTTCTTTATCTTACCAAGCACTTTCCAGAAATATAAAAATCTTTAAAATCGGACTTCATTTGTACAAGTTACGATTTTTTTTAAACTTTTACATACTCGAGGTAGTCAACTTTGACACCCTGTAGCTTATCTCGTGTTATCACAGGGTGACTACAAGATGATTTTTCTGAAAGCTTAGGTCATCCTCTACAACTCTTCCATACATTTCAATTTGATCCGCCCAGTACACAGAAAAAATTATAACAAAAAATTTTTTTAATAAATCATTATTTGGATTTAAATTTAATTTAATAAATAAAATTAATTGATTTTAATATTTTTTTTTATTGGTTTTTTTTAATTGAAAAGAAAAAGAAAACAAAAGAAAAAAAAAATAATAAAATAAATAAATTTTGACAATAGCAATTTTTTTTATTGAAAAACTTTTATAAAATAGTGCAAATAAAGAATATAATATTGGCTTTTTTCAAGGATATTGAGGTGAGTTTGTTGGTTATTTCCATTTAAATGCATTGATCATTTTTTTCACTTTTCTAGAGGAATACGTGAAGATATAAAATGCACTTTATTGGAGAAAAGCCCAATACATAAGTAGGAAATGTGTGTATGTGTTTATAGCCTACGTCCAATGTCGAAATGTTCATGCACTTTATGATACATTGATGGAAGGCTAGTGCCTTCGTAAAGAATGCAAATTGTCATAAAATCTGCGGGATGTAATTATTCTTTCCTATTCACTCTAAAATACATCGAAAAAAAATACCTGCGTCCAGCTGTTTAATACACTTTTTTAATCCAGATGCTGATTGCATTCTTAAAATTTTGTTAATTTTTATTTGTCTATTTTAATAAGATATAAGATACATAAAAATCCCTTGATCTTATTGACATTATGGCATTGTGCGCACTACTCTCCACAAATTTTTTGCACATATGAAACTTTTTGAAAAAGTCAGTCTGACCTAGTATGTATAGCTTTCATCTTTTTAATTTTATACATATACATTTATTTCTATATCTTTTTATTCACAGAGAGCATTTTATGAAATGGTCAATGATGCACAATTCTGTGGGAACTCCTGCCCTACACCACCATAGGTGGTTGCAATATTATGTCATATTTTGATTTAAGAATGCCTGTCCTGATTACAGTAAGTAATATTCTATATAAACCATTTAAAATTTAATAACGATACTTTCTTGTAGATCGATTTGGACATTGGCGTATCGTGAAATATGTTTTTTAAACTTAATTATCACTTAAAACTTAATATTACTATATGATCATTGAATTTATATTTTTTTCCAATATTTTAATGTTAATAAAAATGCATTAAATGCAATATGATTTTAATAAATCTTACTAAGTATTTTATTGATTCAAACAAAAATAATGTTTGAAAATCGAATAAAAACCAAATATTATTTTTATTGTTTCAAAAAATATGTTTATTGAAATTTGTGAGAATTTTCAAACATTCAAATTTATAAATAGCGTTAATATTTTAATAAGAAAAAAAAAATATTTTTTTTCAATAAAATATTTACGAATTTGATTGTTTGATTTTACTAATTTAGTGATAGGTCCGATTTCAGTAAATAATATAATTGGTTTTGTAAATTTATTAATAGAATACGAAATTTAATTTTTTCTGTGTAGTTTAGGAGATACAGATTTATTACCAAAAAATTTGCGTTTGGCCCCACTGTGCAACAGTTCTCGGAATTGGAGATCATCAATGATTATTTTTTCAGTTTTTTTTTTATTTTTAATCAAGTTTGGAAACCGAAATGAATAGCGGTATCGGTAACGGTATTCAATTTATTTTTATTTCGGTAACGGTATCGTTAACGGTATTTTAAATTATATCGGTATCGGTATACTGGTACCGAAACTAAAATACCGGTAAATACCGTTATTATTGAAAAACTAGAAAAAATCTTAAAAAAGTAAAACTTTTAAATAATTTTTAATTAAACTTCACACAAAATTATTATATTACATATTTGTATATTTTATTTAATAAATATCCACTTGAAATTTTTTGAAATATAAATATTTTTCGTTAGAGAACTTCATACAATTTTTACGAATGCTTATTTTATGGCAACAAAGCATTTATAAATATACTCGACTTTTTAATGACAAATTGGTAACATTTTTTGTATATAGTAAAGTTAACAATTTTCCCTAACTGCCCATTATCCCATTTACTTACTAGAAATTTTTAAAGTTGCAGTATCAAAATTACGCGCCATATTCATGGTTAAATGAGGGTGAGAAATTCAAATGTAATTAAAACTCTGTCGCTCAAGAGAAAATTTTCTCGGACTTTTTGATTTCCCGGGATAGTGAGAAATTTTCGACTTCCCGGAATCCCGAATTAAATACTTTAATTATCTCTCCAATCATTAATTGAATAACTGAGACCCAAATAAGATATGAAACTTTCCATTAGATTTGAAAAGGATTGTAAATATACAGACAAAAAGAAATTAGATCAATTGTTATTCTACTGATTTTTCAAATCAAATTAATTCTGACTTATATATTGTGAAACAGTTTTTTGTATATCCGCACAATTGTTATTCATGCATATATCGGACATGTATCAAAAAATGTCGTATTTGAGCCAGAAAATTAAATAACAAAAATTCACTTAAAAATTTATAATTTAATAATTCTTAAAGTAGTGGCGTGATTGAACCAATGACAAATTTATATCGTATATTTAAAATGCTTACAAGAGATCCTTTCAATCAGTTTCAGTTTTTTTTACTTGCTGCTTCTTAGTTCTGACATGATGTTTATTTGAATTCATACCTAAGATTCATCCTATATAAGCAATTCAAAGAATAATGAAATTATATACATAGTTCCCAGCTGGATTTAGCATATTACATTATATTCGTTAAAAATTTTTTAAAATATATACAGCCGTATTCACAAAAAAATAATGTATGCTTGATAATGAGTTACTAACTTTTTGTATGTAAATTTCCATAAGAAAAAGTTAGTAACTCTTTATCAAACCTACATTAATTTTTTTGAATACGGCTGATAATCTTTAGTTAAAATTCATGCAGTTTTCAAAATTCCTGGGAATCACGTACAAAATTCCCGGAAAGCGGAACATGAAAAATCACAAATTTCCCGGAAAATCTCAGGATGAATTCCCTTAAGATAGCCCAAGCAGCAATTTTCTGAAATAAATTTTTCGGTGTTTTGGAGAATGCACTAGGTTTAAAGCATTTAAACCTCTTAGAAATATATTTATTGCAAACGATACAACAAAGAAACAAACAATAAGAGTCCTCTTTAAAACAAAATTCTTTAAGTATTATATTAAATACTCTTATTATTAAAAATAATTTTATCTTTCTTACTTCCTGAAGTAAATTCTATGAAAAATTATTCTTACAATACTATATTATGTTGAACAAATTGTATTTTTAAGATACCGAAATTAAAATACCGATATATACCGGTACAGAAGGAAACGGTATTTGGATACCGGTATTTTTAACAAAATAATAATTTCGGTATCAGTTATGGTAACCAACTTTAAACGGTATTTAATCGGTATCGGTATTTATAACGGTATCGGTTTCCAACCTTGTTTTTAATATTGTTATCGATATTCAAAAAAGTAGATTTTCTACAAAATAATGTTAAAGGATATTTGGTATAAGTTCATCCTTCATTATATTAGCAATGATTTGGCACTAAAATTTTTACTAAATTAAAGTTTTCCTAAATGTTGAATTATTTTTTAAAGTACAGTAGGGCCTCGATTATGCGTGACTCGATTAACCGGCAACGTCGATAATTTGTAATTGTTTTCTTTTTTTTTTCATTTAATTTTATTTTTGCTTCGATTAACCGTGATAACCTCTATTATCCAGAATTCTAAGCATATTTTTTTTCGATTGTTTGAACAATCAAACACAATGCGAATAAAACAAAAAAGGGTAATTTCCTCGTTTGAATAAGATGAGTCAGAGCAAATTTTCTGCATTCATGAAAGCTAGTTAACGAAATTATTTATTTGCAAAAGAAGAAACAGACATTAAATTTTTTAAGAAACTACGTAAAATGAAAACCTTATGTATTATTCAGTTTTTTTTTCCAAAATTATTATTTTTTTCCTTATATTTTTTAAACATTTACATGTATTAAATCCTTGAATAATTGAATTATATAACTAAACAATTTTTAAAAATACTACTCAAAATTTTCACCCAATTAACCGGGAAAATTGATTATCCAGAATACTTCCGGTCCCGACCATTACGGATAATCGAGGTCCTAGTGTATTAAATTTAGAACAAAACTAATTTCATAACATTATTAACACATTTGGGTACTAACAAACATTTTTACCTTAAGGTGGGATCACACGATTGTCGCAATGCACCAGTTTTATACAATTTTTATTGTGCTCAATAGGGGCCCAATAAAGAAATTGTCCCAATCAAATTCTCTGCAGTCAGATAATTGTCTTATCGTACATAAAGTTGGTTGTCGTAAATTGACGCAAAACGGCTTAGTGGCAATAATTGCCGCATTCCAGTCACACGATTGTTCTGGTATATGCCAACTTCGAGAAACAGCTGTTGTGCTAGATTTGTTTTGTTTACAAAAATATAGAAAATTTTAATATATTCGTGGAAAAATGAGTTGTTCATTGAAAAAAAAAAAAAATTGAGTCGGCTTTAATTATCGTGTGTGCACTTGAAGACGAAAAAAATTAAAAAAAGAAATCTTAAAAGAAGTATATGGGTCAGAGAGTGGCTCACAAAAAGAAGCACTGATGGCGCATATAAAAAAACATTGATGGAGTTTCGAGAAATAGAAAACCAAAACTTTTTGTTCAACAATTTTTTAAGGATGAATAATGAAACATTTAAGGAATTATTGCATCTAGTGTCACCAAGAATAAAAACTTATTTTACTTACGAAAATAAATGCTGCTACAAAAAAATATTTGATTAAAAAATATTATTGGCGCGTATTGTCGCCTTTAATTGCCGCACTAGAACACAATAAATATTGGTGTATTTTTAACGTTTTTATTTGTGCATGGTTGCCTATCAAGCGTTCACATGATTGTCGCACCAGGGTTGCATTTGATTGGGCAAAATAAGAACCAGAGTTTAAAATTACTTCTAAAATATTCAAAAAATTGCAAAATTTTTCATATTTTTTGAAAGCAAATCATAAAAATATTGCATCAACAAAATTTTTTATTATAAAAATACTAAAAATATACCACAATCAACGAGCGCCATATATGTTTTCACTTGTACATTTAAATATTTTTATTTTCAAAATATATGTTGAACAAAAATTATACAAAACAAAAAATATGCAACATGACCAGTACGAACTGCATAAAATATTTCAGCTTGTGCATTTTTTACTGCGAAGTAAATGTGTACGAATAAACGAAGACTTTCGAAGCTGACAAGTTGAAAATATGCGTACGAAATATGTGAAAAAATATGTTGAAAAAATATGCTTGTGCGTAGACATCATTAGTAATGTATAAAAATAAATAAAATGAAGTAGAATTTAAAACAGAAATAAACAAAATGTTTTGTTTTTTATTGTTTGTAGTTTTGTTATTTATTAAATGTTAATTCATTATTAATGTGGAAAAGGAACTATTAAAGTATATAAAGACTAGTCAAATTAATTATGGGATTTTTAATGAATAAATATGTGGGTATTGTGACATAGAAATATATTAACGATGATTATGATAATCTTATAGCCTGTTTCTCTATGTCGAACGAAAATCTAAACGAACGAAAGCAAGTCGAACGAATTCGAATCATTTTGGGTTTCTCTATTTCTTACGCTTTCGTTCGCATGGAGTTACGTCTTTTCACATTGTTTTTGTATTATTTTCTATTCAGAGTAATATTTTTTTCGTAAAAATATTAAAAATACTACTAAATTGTTTAAACATAAATGCAACCAAGTATATAAACAAAAATAAATAAAAAAGGAAAAAAATAATAAAAACAAAATTTTTAGAAATTTTTAATTTTTAAATTGAATTTGCTAGCAAAATCCTAATTTTTGAATACGGTGGATTTCCAAATTAACAATAAACAAGATTGAGTAACATTTGCAGTGTCCAGGTGGGTAATTTTCTTATTTTTCATTCAATAATTCAACCAGTCGAAAGCAAAATAGCAAGTGACCGATTTTGACATTTTTGTTCTTATCGTTCGACATACAGAAACCCAATTTTGTATGAAAACACTTACGTTTTCGTTCGACTTGTCGTTCGATTCATTGTTCGCATAGAAGTGAGTTAGAGAAACCCAAATCAGTTTTCGTTCGTTTAGAATGCGAAAGAAAGCTTTCGTTCGACATAGAGAAACAGGCTATTAAAAATTTAAGCTCAATAAAGTGTTAAGTAGGAAAAAATTTTTTATACAAATTAACAAATGTATTTTTGCATGCATTGTTTGCAAAAACAGCAAAGGATAACAACATACAATTAAAATCAAAGTGATCGATTTAAGGTTTATAACTTAAATATAAGGAAAAAGGAAAATTATAATGCAAACTTTAGGATGACAAAATTGCCAACAACATCATATTATGGAAAACATAGAGGATACAAATAAATTAAAAAATTACAGTACGAATTGTGTTGAGAATAACAAAAAAAAAATTGTTTTTTTTTTTTTTTTTTTTTTTTATTAATATGTAATTTGTTCTTGCATATATGATAAAATTTGTAGAGCAGTGTGCAAAATAATTATAGAATTGTGAATTAATTTTAAAAACATAATTTAGTTACATACGTCAGTATTTATATATTACTTATAATTTAAGTCGGAATTATTAGTTAAAATAAATCAATTATTATATTGTAAAATTTGTTTCTGCGAGAAATTAATGTACAAATTGTTTCACAGAAAAAAGCCACCAATTAACAAATATATTAGAAAATAATTCAATAATTTTTTGTTTTAATTTTCAACTCTGTTATTAAAAATTTTAAAAAATTAAAAACAGAAATACTATGTTTTCAGAAACAAAAAAAAAAAAAAAAAAATATTAAATCAAGTCAAGATGATTGAATGTATTAAACATTTTATTGAAAAAAGATCTTACTTAAAATGTTTGATTTTATTTAAATCAAGTCAAATTGAATGTATTAAACATTTTATTGAAAAAAGATCTTACTTAAAATGTTTGATTTTATTTAAATCAAGTCAAATTGAATGTATTAAACATCTTATTGAAAAAAAGATCTTACTTAAAATGTTTGATTTTATTTAAATCAAGTCAAGATGATTGAATGTATTAAACATTTTATTGAAAAAAGATCTTACTTAAAATGTTTGATTTTATTTAAATCAAGTCAAATTGAATGTATTAAACAAAAAAGATCTTACTTAAAATGTTTGATTTTATTTTAATTTCAATCTATATCTTCTATTGAAAAAAGATCTTACTTAAAATGTTTGATTTTATTTTAATTTCAATCTATATCTTCTATATATAATTTCCGTAGCAACTTTATCTTAGGCGACATAGAAAATTAAAATTTGGTTTACTTACGGAGCCATATTTGTAAATTTTTGCCAGTGAGCGGAGATATGCGTATTTATGCGTCATTTTCAAAAATTTGTTTAATCTATCCAGAGCTTTGTGAAGCTTCCAGACTTGGTGGAAAATTAAAATTAAGCTCTCTTTTTAAGCTATGCCTATTTCAAATCCTAGCTACGGTTGCCAAATTCGAATTGTGATCTAACTTTACATTCCAGAAAAATAATCTTGATTTCTAAAACAAAAACTTGACAATCGAAATTCGCTAATAATATTTTATTTTATATATAAATTTTAGAATTGTTCTTGAACATTTATTCACGGCATTAAACAATTGCTATAAGCGAATGTGTTTTAGAAGTTTCTAAACAATCCTGATCGATGTATAACATATAGTAATCAGTTTATTCTGTAGATTTTTTTTAAATTAAAATGATTCGTATATCTCATATAGATATGATTTTAAGATTATTCAAAATTCAACCATTATACTGTGTAATTCTGTGCACATTTAACTTTCAGGGTATAATAAATCAGATGGCATTCTATTCTCTAAAATACATGGCTTATATTTATGCTTCGGAATTATCGCTATAAAAGATCTTTATAACTATAAATTGTTTTCAACTTGACAAATTTCATTTGAACTTATAACTTGATAAGTTATGTTTACAAATATCTTGACAATCAACTTCATTTAAGTTCATCTGGTAACCCTAATCCTAATGGAGCTAGATTTTTAATTTTTTATCGGAGGCGGAAATACGTTGTTCATAATTATACTTACTTAAAAAACTCTTCGTCCTTCAAATTCTGGCAAAAACAAATTTTAAAAGTGCTTACAAGGTGCGGAAATAAGTGGATCATATCATTTTCGAAGCATTTTTCCACTTCCAGAGCATTATGAAGCTCCCAGAGAAAGAAAAAAAATATTCGTGCTAGAAAACTAATCGAATCCAAATTTTCTATATCTTTTTTGGTTTTAAGTTTACTAATAGAATACTTTAATCATTATTATGCCATAAGGTTCTAATAGCTTCAAATTTTTAACTTCATTTAGGGAGAGGAAAGATATTTAAATGTTATTCACATAAATATTTTTTTAAGAATTTCGGAGGCTTCCGTAAAATGACCCAAAGCAAAACCGTGAATAATATAGAAAAATATATATTTTCATTCTGAATGTGGTTGATTTTGTGCAGAATTGTATTATATATAATGAAATAATTATCTGAAAGAATTTTATTATTAAATTGCAGGTGACCAGAAAGCAAAAAACTTCACAAAAGTATATAATTTTTATTTTAAACATTATGTTATTCTCAACACAATTCGCACTGTAATGTGGTTATTTATTTGTTTTCTCTTTGTTTTCCATACTAACATACACATGATGTTGTTGGTAAATTTGTCATCCCAAATTTTGCATTATAATTTTCCTTTTTTCCACTCACGTTATAAACCTTAAATCGATCACTTTGATTTTAATTGTATGTTGTTATCCTTTGCTGTTTTTGTAAACAATGCATGCAAAAATACATTTGTTAATCAGGGTTATCAGATTTTTTTGAGCCTCTGTCGCCAAATTGTTAATCAGAAATCGCCAAAATTAAATTATATATATTTTTTTAAAGAAAAACTAAAAACAACTAAAATATTTAGTGCTTTAAATTTTATATAATTTTAAAATGTAAATTCAGCTTCAACAAAGTCAATGATAATTTCAGTAGCTAATAATAATTGAATAAAAAAATATTAATTTCAATACACTTTTCTGACATACATAACTCAATTTTAGGTCAACAATTTTAAAAATTTATTGAAATTTATTATATTTTTTAACAGAATAATTCTAAAATTATATAATGAAAATTTCTGTGACGAAAAGGAAAAACTACATAATTCATTTTTATTACTTTTCAGGAGACCGATTTTAAGGTTTAAAATTTAAATTAAAGGTTATTGGTATACAATTTTAAATTACCTTCCGTGTAAATATATGTGCAATTCGTGTAAAAATTTTTTTGGTATATTTTTGGAACCGATATATATATGTACTGGTTATCGAATAATACAGCAATAAAGTAATGGTGTTGTTTTTCCCTTTATAAAATGTATATTTTGTTTCAATAAAATCTCAAGTTATACATTTTTTCCAAAACGGAATTTTAAAATATATTATGAACATGTTGAGTTATGTACTTATTCCATTTCCATATT